>CM026386.1:39706170-39753754 GCA_014843695.1 Archivesica marissinica | reverse complement strand
TCCCTTCTACACTACATACTTTCTCCCTTCTACACTACATACTTTCTCCCTTCTACACCACAGACTCTCTCCCTTCTACACTACAGACTTTCTCCCTTCTACACCACATACTTTCTCCCTTCTACACCACAGACATTCTCCCTTCTACACCACAGACGTTCTCCCTTCTACAACACAGACTCTCCCTTCTACACTACAGTCTTTCTCCCTTCTACACTACAGACTTTCTCCCTTCTACACTACAGACTTTCTACACTACAGACTCTTTCCCTTCTACACTACAGACTTTCTCCCTTCTACACTACAGACTCTCTCACTTCTACACTACAGACTTTCTCCCTTCTACACTACAGAATATCCCTTCTATTCTACATACTCTCTCCCTTCTACACTACAGACTTTCTCCCTTCTACACTACATACTCTCTCCCTTCTACACTACAGACTTTCTCCCTTCTACACTACAGACTTTCTCCCTTCTACACTACATACTATTTCTCCCTTCTACACTACATACTCTCTCCCTTCTACACTACAGACTCTCTCCCTTCTACACCACAGACTTTCTCCCTTCTACACTACAGACTCTCTCCCTTCTACACTACAGACTCTCTCCCTTCTACACTACAGACTTTCTCCCTTCTACACTACATACTTTCTCCCTTCTACACCACAGACTCTCTCCCTTCTACACTACATACTTTCTCCCTTCTACACTACAGACTTTCTCCCTTCTACACCACAGAGTTTCTCCCTTCTACACTACAGACTCACTCCCTTCTACACTACAGACTTTCTCCCTTCTACACCACAGACTTTCTCCCTTCTACACCACAGACTCTCTCCCTTCTACACTACAGACTTTCTCCCTTCTACACTACAGACTCTCCCTTCTACACCACATACTTTCTCCCTTCTACACCACAGACTCTCTCCCTTCTACACTACAGACTCTCTCCCTTCTACACTACAGACTTTCTCCCTTCTACACCACAGACTCTCTCCCTTCTACACTACAGACGTTCTCCCTTCTACACTACAGACTTTCTCCCTTCTACACTACAGACTCTCTCCCTCTACACTACAACTCTCTCCCTTCTACACTACAGACTTTCTCCTTCTACACCACAGACTCTCTCCCTTCTACACTACATACTTTCTCCCTTCTACACTACATACTTTCTCCCTTCTACACTACATACTTTCTCCCTTCTACACCACAGACTCTCTCCCTTCTACACTACAGACTCTCTCCCTTCTACACTACAGACTTTCTCCCTTCTACACTACATACTTTCTCCCTTCTACACCACAGACTCTCTCCCTTCTACACTACAGACTTTCTCCCTTCTACACCACAGACTCTCTCCCTTCTACACTACAGACTTTCTCCCTTCTACACTACAGACGTTCTCCATTCTACACCACATACTTTCTCCCTTCTACACCACAGACTCTCTCCCTTCTACACTACAGACTTTCTCCCTTCTAAACTACAGACTCTCTCCCTTCTACACCACATACTTTCTCCCTTCTACACCACAGACTCTCTCCCTTCTACACTACAGACTCTCTCCCTTCTACACTACAGACTTTCTCCCTTCTACACTACAGACTTTCTCCCTTCTACACTACAGACTCTCTCCCTTCTACACTACAGACTTTCTCCCTTCTACACTACAGACTTTCCCTTCTACACACAGACTTTCTCCCTTCTACACTACAGACTTTCTCCCTTCTACACCACAGACTCTCTCCCTTCTACACTACAGACTTTCTCCCTTCTACACTACAGACTTTCTCCCTTCTACACCACAGACTCTCTCCCTTCTACACTACAGACTTTCTCCCTTCTACACCACATACTTTCTCCCTTCTACACCACAGACGTTCTCCCTTCTACACTACAGACTTTCTCCCTTCTACACTACAGACTTTCTCCCTTCTACACTACAGACTTTCTCCCTTCTACACTACAGACTTTCTACACTACAGACTCTTTACCTTCTACACTACAGACTTTCTCCCTTCTACACTACAGACTCTCTCCCTTCTACACTACATACTTTCTCCCTTCTACACCACAGACTCTCCCTTCTACACTACATACTTCTCCCTTCTACACTACAGACTTTCTCCCTTCTACACTACATACTCTCTCCCTTCTACACTACAGACTTTCTCCCTTCTACACTACAGACTTTCTCCCTTCTACACTACAGACTTTTCTCCCTCTACACTACATACTCTCTCCCTTCTACACTACAGACTCTCTCCTTCTACACCACAGACTTTCTCCCTTCTACACTACAGACTCTCTCCCTTCTACACTACAGACTCTCTCCCTTCTACACTACATACTTTCTCCCTTCTACACTACATACTTTCTCCCTTCTACACCACAGACTCTCTCCCTTCTACACTACAGACTTTCTCCCTTCTACACTACAGACTTTCTCCCTTCTACACTACAGACTTTCTCCCTTCTACACCACAGACTCTCTCCCTTCTACACTACAGACTTTCTCCCTTCTACACCACAGACTTTCTCCTTCTACACACAGACTTCTCCCTTCTACATACAGACTTCTCCCTTCTACACTACAGACTCTCCCTTCTACACACATACTTCTCCCTCTACACACAGACTCTCTCCTTCTACATACAGACTTCTCCCTTCTACACTACAGACTTCTCCCTTCTACACCACAGACTCTCTCCCTTCTACACTACAGACTTTCTCCCTTCTACACTACAGACTTTCTCCCTTCTACACTACAGACTCTCTCCCTTCTACACTACAGACTTTCTCCCTCTACACCACAGACTTTCTCCTTCTACACCACAGACTCTCTCCCTTCTACACTACAGACTTTCTCCCTTCTACACTACAGACTCTCCCTTCTACACCACATACTTTCTCCCTTCTACACCACAGACTCTCTCCCTTCTACACTACAGACTCTCTCCCTTCTACACTACAGACTTTCTCCCTTCTACACCACAGACTCTCTCCCTTCTACACTACAGACGTTCTCCCTTCTACACTACAGACTTTCTCCCTTCTACACTACAGACTCTCTCCCTTCTACACTACATACTTTCTCCCTTCTACACCACATACTCTCTCCCTTCTACACTACAGACTTTCTCCCGTCTACACCACAGACTCTCTCCCTTCTACACTACAGACTCTCTCCCTTCTACACTACAGACTTTCTCCCTTCTACACTACATACTTTCTCCCTTCTACACCACAGACTCTCTCCCTTCTACACTACAGACTTTCTCCCTTCTACACCACCGACTCTCTCCCTTCTACACTACAGACTTTCTCCCTTCTACACTACAGACGTTCTCCATTCTACACCACATACTTTCTCCCTTCTACACCACAGACTCTCTCCCTTCTACACTACAGACTTTCTCCCTTCTAAACTACAGACTCTCTCCCTTCTACACCACATACTTTCTCCCTTCTACACCACAGACTCTCTCCCTTCTTCACTACAGACTCTCTCCCTTCTACACTACAGACTTTCTCCCTTCTACACTACAGACTTTCTCCCTTCTACACTACAGACTCTCTCCCTTCTACACTACATACTTTCTCCCTTCTACACCACATACTTTCTCCCTTCTACACTACATACTTTCTCCCTTCTACACCACAGACTCTCCCTTCTACACTACAGACTTTCTCCCTTCTACACTACAGACTTTCTCCCTTCTACACCACAGACTCTCTCCCTTCTACACTACAGACTTTCTCCCTTCTACACCACAGACTCTCTCCCTTCTACACTACATACTTTCTCCCTTCTACACTACAGACTTTCTCCCTTCTACACCACAGACTCTCTCCCTTCTACACTACAGACTTTCTCCCTTCTACACCACATACTTTCTCCCTTCTACACCACAGACATTCTCCCTTCTACACCACAGACGTTCTCCCTTCTACAACACAGACTCTCCCTTCTACACTACAGACTTTCTCCCTTCTACACTACAGACTTTCTCCCTTCTACACTACAGACTTTCTACACTACAGACTCTTTCCCTTCTACACTACAGACTTTCTCCCTTCTACACTACAGACTCTCTCACTTCTACACTACAGACTTTCTCCCTTCTACACTACAGAATATCCCTTCTATTCTACATACTCTCTCCCTTCTACACTACAGACTTTCTCCCTTCTACACTACATACTCTCTCCCTTCTACACTACAGACTTTCTCCCTTCTACACTACAGACTTTCTCCCTTCTACACTACATACTATTTCTCCCTTCTACACTACATACTCTCTCCCTTCTACACTACAGACTCTCTCCCTTCTACACCACAGACTTTCTCCCTTCTACACTACAGACTCTCTCCCTTCTACACTACAGACTCTCTCCCTTCTACACTACATACTTTCTCCCTTCTACACTACATACTTTCTCCCTTCTACACCACAGACTCTCTCCCTTCTACACTACATACTTTCTCCCTTCTACACTACATACTTTCTCCCTTCTACACCACAGACTTTCTCCCTTCTACACTACAGACTCACTCCCTTCTACACTACAGACTTTCTCCCTTCTACACCACAGACTTTCTCCCTTCTACACCACAGACTCTCTCCCTTCTACACTACAGACTTTCTCCCTTCTACACTACAGACTTTCCCTTCTACACCACATACTTTCTCCCTTCTACACCACAGACTCTCTCCCTTCTACACCACAGACTCTCTCCCTTCTACACTACAGATGTTCTCCCTTCTACACTACAGACTTTCTCCCTTCTACACTACAGACTCTCTCCCTTCTACACTACAGACTTTCTCCCTTCTACACCACATACTCTCTCCCTTCTACACTGCAGACTTGCTCCCTTCTACACTACATACTTTCTCCCTTCTACACCACAGACTTTCTCCCTTCTACACTACAGACTTTCTCCCTTCTCACCAATGCAAATCAGGTTCGATCCACAGAACGGGAAGTATGTGAGATGGTACGGTGGTTGCCAGATCGGACAAGATACTCCAGTTTCCTCCCACACGAATGACCACATTTACGCTTTCATGCGTTGTTAAAGCTTGCTTCGCAATCGTTATAAAATAAATAAAGTTTAAACTGAATATTACGTTTAAGTCTTAGGAATGAGGGTGTCCCCCTTCCGCTCTAGAAATGATCCACTTTGATTATGTTGTAGATATGGCGAGACAAATATTCATCATTTATACAGTCCACTGAAAGAGAAACAATGGAGAAAGGGTAAAGCAGACCCTAATGCAGGGCGTAAACTCCCCGACCTACCTCAAGAAGAAGTGGAGAATGAGCAGTGTGAACTTCCGCAATCTCGGAAACGGAGACAGTTTGAGACGGAACAATATGTCACTTCTACACCAAAGCAGCTACACCAAACTCAGCCTAGACACAACCAGCCATTAACAGCAGATTTTTATATCAGTGTGCCGATTTTCAATGAAACTTTAACTCACAGGTAACAAATAAACTTGTATTTACGATCATGTTAAGTGTGTTATATCTACGTTAACGCTCGGTCCGCCTCCGTGGTCGAGTGGTTAAGGTCGCTGACTTGTATACCACTGTAACCTATCATCTCTGATGGTCACGGGTTCGAGCCCGCTCAGACCATGTCTCATTTATATGAAAAAGTTGGCAGTTTCTTATGGAGGTTGGTGCACCCAAGTACTGGTTAACCACTGGAGCCTGCCCAGGAAAGGTGTTGTTAAGTAAACTGCCCTCCGGCGATATAGCCCAAAATGGTGCTGATGCAGGTGTAAAACCCGAAATATAACATAACTTAACGTTAACGCTCACTATTGCCTTGATTATACATTTGCATTAAACAGTATCACAGCTACATATAGTGTTATAATCTCACTGTGTCTGCCTCATAGCTTAGACCCCTCCCCCATTATACCACGGTGGCAGAAAAACACATTGTGTATTCCTCATGGCATTGTGTGTTTCTTGTGTCATTTCGTCTTCCTCGTGGTATTGTATCTTCCTCATGGCATTGTGTATTCCTCATGGCATTGTGTGTTTCTTGTGTCATTTCGTCTTCCTCATGGTATTGCATATTCCTCATGGTATTGCATGTTCCTCATGGCATTGCATGTTCCTCGTGGTATTGCATGTTCCTCATGGTATTGCATGTTCCTCATGGTATTGCATCTTCCTCATGGTATTGCATGTTCCTGATGGTATTGCATTTTCCTCATGGTATTGCATGTTCCTCATGGTATTGCATGTTCCTCATGGTATTGTATGTTCCTCATGGTATTGCATCTTCCTCATGGTATTGCATGTTCCTGATGGTATTGCATCTTCCTCATGGTATTGCATGTTCCTCATGGTATTGCATCTTCCTCATGGTATTGCATGTTCCTCATGGCATTGCATGTTCCTCATGGTATTGCATGTTCCTCGTGGCATTGCATGTTCCTCATGGTATTGCATCTTCCTGATGGTATTGCATCTTCCTCATGGTATTGCATGTTCCTCATGGCATTGCATGTTCCTCATGGTATTGCATGTTCCTCGTGGCATTGCATCTTCCTCATGGTATTGCATCTTCCTGATGGTATTGCATGTTCCTCGTGGCATTGCATCTTCCTCATGGTATTGCATGTTCCTCATGGCATTGCATGTTCCTCATGGTATTGCATCTTCCTCATGGTATTGCATCTTCCTCATGGTATTGCATGTTCCTCATGGTATTGCATGTTCCTCATGGCATTGCATGTTCCTTGTGGCATTGCATGTTCCTCGTGGCATTGCATGTTCCTCGTGGTATTGCATCTTCCTCATGGTATTGCATCTTCCTCATGGCATTGCATCTTCCTCGTGGTATTGCATCTTCCTGATGGTATTGCATGTTCCTCGTGGCATTGCATCTTCCTCGTGGCATTGCATCTTCCTGATGGTATTGCATGTTCCTCGTGGCATTGCATCTTCCTCGTGGCATTGCATCTTCCTGATGGTATTGCATGTTCCTCGTGGCATTGCATCTTCCTCGTGGCATTGCATGTTCCTCATGGCATTGCATCTTCCTCGTGGCATTGCATGTTCCTCGTGGCATTGCATGTTCCTCATGGCATTGCATCTTCCTCGTGGCATTGCATCTTCCTCGTGGCATTGCATCTTCCTCATGGCATTGCATCTTCCTCGTGGCATTGCATCTTCCTGATGGTATTGCATCTTCCTCGTGGCATTGCATCTTCCTGATGGTATTGCATGTTCCTCGTGGCATTGCATCTTCCTCATGGCATTGCATCTTCCTCGTGGCATTGCATCTTCTTCGTGGCATTGCATCTTCCTGATGGTATTGCATGTTCCTCGTGGCATTGCATCTTCCTCATGGTATTGCATCTTCCTCATGGCATTGCATCTTCTTCATGGTATTGCATCTTCCTCATGGTATTGCATGTTCCTCATGGTATTGCATGTTCCTCATGGTATTGCATCTTCCTCATGGTATTGCATGTTCCTCATGGTATTGCATGTTCCTCGTGGTATTGCATCTTCCTCGTGGTATTGCATGTTCCTCGTGGTATTGCATGTTCCTCGTGGTATTGAATCTTCCTCATGGCATTGCATGTTCCTCATGGTATTGCATGTTCCTCGTGGTATTGCATGTTCCTCATGGTATTGCATGTTCCTCGTGGTATTGCATGTTCCTCATGGTATTGCATCTTCCTCATGGCATTGCATGTTCCTCATGGCATTGCATGTTCCTCGTGGTATTGCATCTTCCTCGTGGCATTGCATGTTCCTGATGGTATTGCATGTTCCTCGTGGCATTGCATCTTCCTCATGGCATTGCATCTTCCTTGTGGCATTGTATCTTCCTCATGGCATTGCATCTTCTTCATGGTATTGCATCTTCCTCATGGTATTGCATGTTCCTCATGGTATTGCATCTTCTTCATGGTATTGCATGTTCCTCATGGCATTGCATGTTCCTCATGGTATTGCATGTTCCTCATGGTATTGCATGTTCCTCGTGGCATTGCATGTTCCTCGTGGCATTGCATGTTCCTCGTGGCATTGCATCTTCCTGATGGCATTGCATGTTCCTCATGGTATTGCATCTTCCTCATGGCATTGCATCTTCCTCATGGTATTGCATCTTCCTCATGGCATTGCATGTTCCTCATTGTATTGCATCTTCCTCATGGTATTGCATGTTCCTCATGGTATTGCATCTTCCTCGTGGCATTGCATGTTCCTCATGGTATTGCATGTTCCTCGTGGTATTGCATGTTCCTCATGGCATTGCATGTTCCTCATGGCATTGCATGTTCCTCATGGTATTGCATGTTCCTCGTGGCATTGCATGTTCCTCATGGTATTGCATCTTCCTCATGGTATTGCATATTCCTCATGGTATTGCATGTTCCTCATGGCATTGCATGTTCATCGTGGTATTGCATGTTCCTCATGGTATTGCATGTTCCTCATGGTATTGCATCTTCCTCATGGTATTGCATGTTCCTGATGGTATTGCATCTTCCTCATGGTATTGCATGTTCCTCATGGTATTGCATGTTCCTCATGGTATTGCATCTTCCTCATGGTATTGCATCTTCCTCATGGTATTGCATGTTCCTGATGGTATTGCATCTTCCTCATGGTATTGCATGTTCCTCATGGTATTGCATGTTCCTCATGGTATTGCATGTTCCTCATGGCATTGCATGTTCCTCATGGTATTGCATGTTCCTCGTGGCATTGCATGTTCCTCATGGTATTGCATCTTCCTCATGGTATTGCATCTTCCTCATGGTATTGCATGTTCCTCATGGCATTGCATGTTCCTCATGGCATTGCATCTTCCTCGTGGCATTGCATCTTCCTGATGGTATTGCATGTTCCTCGTGGCATTGCATCTTCCTCATGGTATTGCATGTTCCTCATGGCATTGCATGTTCCTCATGGTATTGCATCTTCCTCATGGTATTGCATGTTCCTCATGGTATTGCATGTTCCTCATGGTATTGCATGTTCCTCGTGGCATTGCATCTTCCTCGTGGCATTGCATCTTCCTCGTGGCATTGCATCTTCCTGATGGTATTGCATCTTCCTCGTGGCATTGCATCTTCCTGATGGTATTGCATGTTCCTCGTGGCATTGCATCTTCCTCATGGCATTGCATCTTCCTCGTGGCATTGCATCTTCCTCGTGGCATTGCATCTTCCTGATGGTATTGCATGTTCCTCGTGGCATTGCATCTTCCTCATGGTATTGCATCTTCCTCATGGCATTGCATCTTCTTCATGGTATTGCATCTTCCTCATGGTATTGCATGTTCCTCATGGTATTGCATGTTCCTCATGGTATTGCATCTTCCTCATGGTATTGCATGTTCCTCGTGGTATTGCATGTTCCTCGTGGTATTGCATCTTCCTCGTGGTATTGCATGTTCCTCGTGGTATTGCATGTTCCTCGTGGTATTGCATCTTCCTCATGGCATTGCATCTTCCTCATGGCATTGCATGTTCCTCATGGTATTGCATGTTCCTCGTGGTATTGCATGTTCCTCATGGTATTGCATGTTCCTCGTGGTATTGCATGTTCCTCATGGTATTGCATCTTCCTCATGGCATTGCATGTTCCTCATGGCATTGCATGTTCCTCGTGGTATTGCATCTTCCTCGTGGCATTGCATGTTCCTGATGGTATTGCATGTTCCTCGTGGCATTGCATCTTCCTCATGGCATTGCATCTTCCTCATGGCATTGTATCTTCCTCATGGCATTGCATCTTCTTCATGGTATTGCATCTTCCTCATGGTATTGCATGTTCCTCATGGTATTGCATCTTCCTCATGGTATTGCATGTTCCTCATGGCATTGCATGTTCCTCATGGTATTGCATGTTCCTCATGGTATTGCATGTTCCTCGTGGCATTGCATGTTCCTCGTGGCATTGCATGTTCCTCGTGGCATTGCATCTTCCTGATGGCATTGCATGTTCCTCATGGTATTGCATCTTCCTCATGGCATTGCATCTTCCTCATGGTATTGCATCTTCCTCATGGCATTGCATGTTCCTCATGGCATTGCATCTTCCTCATTGTATTGCATCTTCCTCATGGTATTGCATGTTCCTCATGGTATTGCATCTTCCTCGTGGCATTGCATGTTCCTCATGGTATTGCATGTTCCTCGTGGTATTGCATGTTCCTCATGGCATTGCATGTTCCTCATGGCATTGCATGTTCCTCATGGTATTGCATGTTCCTCGTGGCATTGCATGTTCCTCATGGTATTGCATGTTCCTCATGGCATTGCATCTTCCTCATGGTATTGCATGTTCCTCATGGTATTGCATGTTCCTCATGGTATTGCATGTTCCTCATGGTATTGCATGTTCCTCATGGTATTGCATCTTCCTCATGGTATTGCATGTTCCTCATGGTATTGCATGTTCCTCATGGTATTGCATGTTCCTCATGGTATTGCATGTTCCTCATGGTATTGCATGTTCCTCATGGTATTGCATGTTCCTCATGGTATTGCATGTTCCTCATGGTATTGCATGTTCCTCATGGTATTGCATCTTCCTCATGGTATTGCATGTTCCTCATGGTATTGCATGTTCCTCATGGTATTGCATGTTCCTCATGGTATTGCATGTTCCTCATGGTATTGCATGTTCCTCATGGCATTGCATGTTCCTCATGGCATTGCATGTTCCTCATGGCATTGCATCTTCCTCGTGGCATTGCATGTTCCTCATGGTATTGCATCTTCCTCATGGCATTGCATCTTCCTCATGGTATTGCATGTTCCTCATGGCATTGCATTTCCTCATGGTATTGCATCTTCCTCATGGTATTGCATGTTCCTCATGGTATTGCATCTTCCTCATGGTATTGCATCTTCCTCATGGCATTGCATGTTCCTCATGGCATTGCATCTTCCTCGTGGCATTGCATCTTCCTCATGGTATTGCATCTTCCTCATGGCATTGCATCTTCCTCATGGTATTGCATCTTCCTCATGGCATTGCATCTTCCTCATGGCATTGCATCTTCCTCATGGCATTGCATCTTCCTCATGGCATTGCATCTTCCTCATGGTATTGCATCTTCCTCGTGGTATTGCATGTTCCTCGTGGTATTGCATGTTCCTCATGGTATTGCATGTTCCTCATGGTATTGCATGTTCCTCATGGTATTGCATCTTCCTCGTGGTATTGCATCTTCCTCATGGTATTGCATGTTCCTCATGGTATTGCATGTTCCTCATGGTATTGCATGTTCCTCATGGTATTGCATGTTCCTCATGGTATTGCATGTTCCTCATGGTATTGCATGTTCCTCATGGTATTGCATGTTCCTCATGGCATTGCATGTTCCTCATGGCATTGCATGTTCCTCATGGTATTGCATCTTCCTCATGGTATTGCATCTTCCTCGTGGCATTGCATCTTCCTCATGGTATTGCATCTTCCTCGTGGCATTGCATCTTCCTCATGGTATTGCATCTTCCTCATGGTATTGCATCTTCCTCATGGTATTGCATCTTCCTCGTGGTATTGCATCTTCCTCGTGGCATTGCATCTTCCTCATGGTATTGCATCTTCCTCATGGTATTGCATCTTCCTCATGGTATTGCATCTTCCTCATGGTATTGCATCTTCCTCATGGTATTGCATCTTCCTCATGGTATTGCATGTTCCTCATGGTATTGCATCTTCCTCATGGTATTGCATCTTCCTCATGGTATTGCATGTTCCTCGTGGCATTGCATCTTCCTCATGGCATTGCATGTTCCTCATGGTATTGCATCTTCCTCATGGTATTGCATCTTCCTCATGGTATTGCATGTTCCTCATGGTATTGCATGTTCCTCATGGTATTGCATGTTCCTCATGGTATTGCATGTTCCTCGGTATTGCATGTTCCTCATGGTATTGCATCTTCCTCATGGTTGCATGTTCCTCATGGCATTGCATGTTCCTCGTGGTATTGCATCTTCCTCGTGGCATTGCATGTTCCTGTGGTATTGCATCTTCCTCGTGGCATTGCATCTTCCTCATGGCATTGCATCTTCCTCGTGGCATTGCATCTTCCTCATGGCATTGCATCTTCCTCATGGTATTGCATCTTCCTCATGGTATTGCATGTTCCTCATGGTATTGCATCTTCCTCATGGTATTGCATGTTCCTCATGGCATTGCATGTTCCTCATGGTATTGCATGTTCCTCATGGTATTGCATGTTCCTCGTGGCATTGCATGTTCCTCGTGGCATTGCATCTTCCTCGTGGCATTGCATCTTCCTGATGGCATTGCATGTTCCTCATGGTATTGCATCTTCCTCATGGCATTGCATCTTCCTCATGGTATTGCATCTTCCTCATGGCATTGCATGTTCCTCATGGTATTGCATCTTCCTCATGGTATTGCATCTTCCTCATGGTATTGCATGTTCCTCATGGTATTGCATCTTCCTCGTGGTATTGCATGTTCCTCATGGTATTGCATGTTCCTCGTGGTATTGCATCTTCCTCGTGGTATTGCATGTTCCTCGTGGTATTGCATGTTCCTCGTGGTATTGCATCTTCCTCATGGCATTGCATGTTCCTCATGGTATTGCATGTTCCTCGTGGTATTGCATGTTCCTCATGGTATTGCATGTTCCTCATGGTATTGCATGTTCCTCATGGTATTGCATCTTCCTCATGGCATTGCATGTTCCTCATGGCATTGCATGTTCCTCGTGGTATTGCATCTTCCTCGTGGCATTGCATGTTCCTGATGGTATTGCATGTTCCTCGTGGCATTGCATCTTCCTCATGGCATTGCATCTTCCTTATGGCATTGTATCTTCCTCATGGCATTGCATCTTCTTCATGGTATTGCATCTTCCTCATGGTATTGCATGTTCCTCATGGTATTGCATCTTCCTCATGGTATTGCATGTTCCTCATGGCATTGCATGTTCCTCATGGTATTGCATGTTCCTCATGGTATTGCATGTTCCTCGTGGCATTGCATGTTCCTCGTGGCATTGCATGTTCCTCATGGCATTGCATGTTCCTCATGGTATTGCATCTTCCTCATGGCATTGCATCTTCCTCATGGTATTGCATCTTCCTCATGGCATTGCATGTTCCTCATGGCATTGCATCTTCCTCATGGTATTGCATCTTCCTCATGGTATTGCATGTTCCTCATGGTATTGCATGTTCCTCATGGTATTGCATCTTCCTCGTGGCATTGCATGTTCCTCATGGTATTGCATGTTCCTCGTGGTATTGCATGTTCCTCATGGCATTGCATGTTCCTCATGGCATTGCATGTTCCTCATGGTATTGCATGTTCCTCGTGGCATTGCATGTTCCTCATGGTATTGCATGTTCCTCATGGCATTGCATCTTCCTCATGGTATTGCATATTCCTCATGGTATTGCATGTTCCTCATGGCATTGCATGTTCCTCGTGGTATTGCATGTTCCTCATGGTATTGCATGTTCCTCATGGTATTGCATCTTCCTCATGGTATTGCATGTTCCTGATGGTATTGCATCTTCCTCATGGTATTGCATGTTCCTCATGGTATTGCATGTTCCTCATGGTATTGCATGTTCCTCATGGTATTGCATCTTCCTCATGGTATTGCATGTTCCTGATGGTATTGCATCTTCCTCATGGTATTGCATGTTCCTCATGGTATTGCATGTTCCTCATGGTATTGCATGTTCCTCATGGCATTGCATGTTCCTCATGGTATTGCATGTTCCTCGTGGCATTGCATGTTCCTCATGGTATTGCATCTTCCTCATGGTATTGCATCTTCCTCATGGTATTGCATGTTCCTCGTGGCATTGCATCTTCCTCATGGCATTGCATCTTCCTGATGGTATTGCATGTTCCTCGTGGCATTGCATCTTCCTCATGGTATTGCATGTTCCTCATGGTATTGCATTCCTCATGGTATTGCATTTCCTCATGGATTGCATTTCCTCTGATTGCATGTTCCTCATGGTATTGCATGTTCCTCGTGGCATTGCATCTCCTCGTGGCATTGCATCTTCCTCGTGGCATTGCATCTTCCTCATGGTATTGCATGTTCCTCATGGTATTGCATCTTCCTCATGGCATTGCATCTTCCTCGTGGCATTGCATGTTCCTCATGGTATTGCATCTTCCTCGTGGCATTGCATCTTCCTCGTGGTATTGCATCTTCCTCATGGCATTGCATCTTCCTCATGGCATTGCATCTTCCTCATGGCATTGCATCTTCCTCATGGTATTGCATCTTCCTCGTGGTATTGCATGTTCCTCGTGGTATTGCATCTTCCTCATGGTATTGCATGTTCCTCATGGTATTGCATGTTCCTCGTGGTATTGCATCTTCCTCATGGTATTGCATGTTCCTCATGGTATTGCATGTTCCTCATGGTATTGCATGTTCCTCATGGTATTGCATGTTCCTCATGGTATTGCATGTTCCTCATGGTATTGCATGTTCCTCATGGTATTGCATGTTCCTCATGGCATTGCATGTTCCTCATGGCATTGCATGTTCCTCATGGTATTGCATCTTCCTCATGGTATTGCATCTTCCTCGTGGCATTGCATCTTCCTCATGGTATTGCATCTTCCTCGTGGCATTGCATCTTCCTCATGGTATTGCATCTTCCTCATGGTATTGCATGTTCCTCATGGTATTGCATCTTCCTCGTGGTATTGCATCTTCCTCATGGCATTGCATCTTCCTCATGGTATTGCATCTTCCTCATGGTATTGCATGTTCCTCATGGTATTGCATGTTCCTCGTGCATTGCATGTTCCTCGTGGCATTGCATCTTCCTCATGGCATTGCATGTTCCTCATGGTATTGCATCTTCCTCATGGCATTGCATCTTCCTCATGGTATTGCATCTTCCTCATGGTATTGCATGTTCCTCATGGCATTGCATCTTCCTCATGGTTGCATTTCCTCATGGTATTGCATGTTCCTCATGGTATTGCATCTTCCTCGTGGCATTGCATGTTCCTCATGGTATTGCATGTTCCTCGTGGTATTGCATGTTCCTCTGGCATTGCATGTTCCTCATGGCATTGCATGTTCCTCATGGTATTGCATGTTCCTCGTGGCATTGCATGTTCCTCATGGTATTGCATGTTCCTCATGGCATTGCATCTTCCTCATGGTATTGCATCTTCCTCATGGTATTGCATGTTCCTCATGGCATTGCATGTTCCTCATGGTATTGCATGTTCCTCATGGTATTGCATGTTCCTCATGGTATTGCATCTTCCTCATGGCATTGCATGTTCCTCATGGTATTGCATCTTCCTCATGGCATTGCATGTTCCTCATGGTATTGCATCTTCCTCGTGGCATTGCATCTTCTTCGTGGCATTGCATCTTCCTCATGGCATTGCATGTTCCTCATGGTATTGCATCTTCCTCATGGCATTGCATGTTCCTCATGGTATTGCATCTTCCTCATGGCATTGCATGTTCCTCATGGTATTGCATCTTCCTCATGGCATTGCATGTTCCTCGTGGCATTGCATGTTCCTCGTGGCATTGCATCTTCCTCATGGTATTGCATCTTCCTCATGGCATTGCATGTTCCTCATGGTATTGCATCTTCCTCATGGCATTGCATCTTCCTCGTGGTATTGCATCTTCCTCATGGTATTGCATCTTCTTCGTGGCATTGCATCTTCTTCATGGTATTGCATCTTCTTCCTGGCATTGCATGTTCCTCATGGTATTGCATCTTCTTCGTGGCATTGCATCTTCCTCGTGTTATTGCATCTTCTTCGTGGCATTGCATCTTACTCATGGTATTGCATCTTCTTCGTGGCATTGCATCTTCTTCATGGTATTGCATGTTCCTCGTGGTATTGCATGTTCCTCATGGTATTGCATGTTCCTCGTGGTATTGCATGTTCCTCGCGGCATTGCATCTTCCTCATGGTATTGCATGTTCCTCGTGGTATTGCATGTTCCTCGTGGCATTGCATCTTCCTCATGGCATTGCATGTTCCTCGTGGTATTGCATGTTCCTCGTGGTATTGCATGTTCCTCATGGTATTGCATGTTCCTCATGGTATTGCATGTTCCTCATGGTATTGCATCTTCCTCATGGCATTGCATGTTCCTCATGGCATTGCATCTTCCTCGTGGTATTGCATCTTCCTCATGGTATTGCATGTTCCTCGTGGTATTGCATGTTCCTCGTGGTATTGCATGTTCCTCGTGGTATTGCATGTTCCTCGTGGTATTGCATGTTCCTCGTGGTATTGCATCTTCCTCATGGCATTGCATGTTCCTCATGGTATTGCATGTTCCTCGTGGTATTGCATCTTCCTCATGGTATTGCATCTTCCTCATGGTATTGCATCTTCCTCGTGGTATTGCATCTTCCTCGTGGCATTGCATCTTCCTCATGGTATTGCATGTTCCTCATGGTATTGCATGTTCCTCATGGTATTGCATGTTCCTCGTGGTATTGCATGTTCCTCATGATATTGCATGTTCCTCATGGTATTGCATCTTCCTCGTGGTATTGCATGTTCCTCGTGGTATTGCATGTTCCTAATGGTATTGCATCTTCTTCGTGGCATTGCATGTTCCTTGTGGCATTGCATGTTCCTTGTGGCATTGCATCTTCCTCATGGCATGGCATGTTCCTCATGGCATGGCATGTTCCTCGTTGAAATGTGGAGAAAGACGTTGGTTATGGAATGAATCGCAGGTTAATAATTTGCATCCACATTGGATCTACACTCCCCTGGTTGCTCTGTGAAGTATCAAGGATCTATGCTCCCCTGGTTGCTCTGTGTGAAGTTTCAAGGTTCTATGCTCTCCTGATTTTTCTGTGGAGTTTCACAGTTCTATGCTCCCCTGATTGTTCTGTGCAGTTTCACAGTTCTATGCTCCCCTGATTGTTCTGTGAAGTTTCAAGGTTCTATGCTCTCCTGATTGCTCTGTGAAGTTTCAAGGATCTATGCTCTCCTGATTGTTCTGTGAAGTTTCAAGGTTCTATGCTCTCCTGATTGTTCTGTGCAGTTTCAAGGATCTATGCTCTCCTGATTGTTCTGTGAAGTTTCAAGGTTCTATGCTCTCCTGATTGTTCTGTGCAGTTTCAAGGATCTATGCTCTCCTGATTTCTCTGTGTGAAGTTTCAAGGATCTATGCTCTCCTGATTGTTCTGTGAAGGTTCAAGGATCTATGCTCTCCTGATTGTTCTGTGAAGTTTCAAGGATCTATGCTCTCCTGATTGTTCTGTGAAGTTTCAAGGATCTATGCTCTCCTGATTGTTCTGTGAAGTTTCAAGGATCTATGCTCTCCTGATTGTTCTGTGAAGTTTCAAGGATCTATGCTCTCCTGATTGTTCTGTGAAGTTTCAAGGATCTATGCTCTCCTGATTGTTCTGTGAAGTTTCAAGGATATATGCTCTCCTGATTGTTCTGTGAAGTTTCAAGGATCTATGCTCTCCTGATTGTTCTGTGAAGTTTCAAGGATCTATGCTCTCCTGATTGTTCTGTGAAGTTTCAAGGATCTATGCTCTCCTGATTGCTCTGTGAAGTTTCAAGGTTCTATGCTCTCCTGATTGCTCTGTGTGAAGTTTCAAGGATCTATGCTCTCCTGATTGTTCTGTGAAGTTTCAAGGATCTATGCTCTCCTGATTGTTCTGTGAAGTTTCAAGGATCTATGCTCTCCTGATTGTTCTGTGAAGTTTCAAGGATCTATGCTCTCCTGATTGTTCTGTGAAGTTTCAAGGATCTATGCTCTCCTGATTGCTCTGTGAAGTTTCAAGGTTCTATGCTCTCCTGATTGCTCTGTGTGAAGTTTCAAGGATCTATGCTCCCCTGGTTGCTCTCTGTGAAGTTTCAAGGTTCTATGCTCCCCTGATTGCTCTGTGAAGTTTCAAGGTTCTATACTCCCCTGATTGCTCTGTGAAGTTTCAAGGTTCTATGCTCCCCTGATTGCTCTGTGAAGTTTCAAGGTTCTATACTCTCCTGATTGCTCTGTGCAGTTTCAAGGATCTATGCTCTCCTGATTGCTCTGTGAAGTTTCAAGGATCTATGCTCCCCTGATTGCTCTGTGAAGTTTCAAGGTTCTATACTCTCCTGATTGCTCTGTGCAGTTTCAAGGATCTATGCTCTCCTGGTTGCTCTGTGTGAAGTTTCAAGGATTTGTCTTCATTACTTTTTCAGCTACAATTGTCAGAAGCCTGGAACCTGTTGTGATTTATGTGATATATGTGACAGTTGTTGTGATATATGTGACAGCTGTTGTGATATATGACAGCTGTTGTGATATATGTGACAGCTGTTGTGATATATGATATGTGTGACAGCTGTTGTGATATATGATATATGTGACAGCTGTTGTGATATATGATATATGTGACAGCTGTTGTGATATACATGACATCTGTTGTGGTATATGTGACAGCTGTTGTGATATATGATATATGTGACAGCTGTTGTGATATATGTGACAGCTGTTGTGATATATGATATATGTGACAGCTGTTGTGATATATGTGACAGCTGTTGTGATATATGATATATGTGACAGCTGTTGTGATATATGATATATGTGACAGCTGTTGTGATATATGTGACAGCTGTTGTGATATATGATATATGTGACAGCTGTTGTGATATATGATATATGTGACAGCTGTTGTGATATATGTGACAGCTGTGTGTATGACAGCTGTTGTGATATATGTGACAGCTGTTGTGATATATGATATATGTGACAGCTGTTGTGATATATGTGACAGCTGTTGTGATATATGTGACAGCTGTTGTGATATATGATATATGTGACAGCTGTTGTGATATATGATATATGTGACAGCTGTTGTGATATACATGACATCTGTTGTGGTATATGTGACAGCTGTTGTGATATATGTGACAGCTGTTGTGATATATGTGACATCTGTTGTGTTATATGTGACGGCTGTTGTGATATATGATATGTGTGACAGCTGTTGTGATATATTTGACATTTGTTGTGATATATTTGACATTTGTTGTGATATATTTGACATCTGTTTTGATATATGATATATGTGACAGCTATTGTGATATATGTGACAGCTGTTGTGATATATGATATATGTGACAGCTGTTGTGATATACATGACATCTGTTGTGGTATATGTGACAGCTGTTGTGATATATGATATATGTGACAGCTGTTGTGATATATGATATATATGACAGCTGTTGTGATATATGATATATGTGACAGCTGTTGTGATATGATATATGTGACAGCTGTTGTGATATATGTGACAGCTGTTGTGATATATGATATATGTGACAGCTGTTGTGATATATGATATATGTGACAGCTGTTGTGATATATGTGACAGCTGTTGTGATATATGATATATGTGACAGCTGTTGTGATATATGTGACAGTTGTTGTGATATATGTAACAGCTGTTGTGATTTGTATGATATATGTGACAGCTTTGTGATTCATACATATGACAGCTGTTTTTGTGCATTACAGTTACAGGAAGAAGAATGAATATGTGTATGTGGACCATCCAGACGACCATGTGTCAGTTTATCACCAAAGTCTGTCACGAGGATCTAGCCTACGTGATCTACGACTCGACAGTTCATACAGATCTGACCGACTGGACAGTTCACGCAGGTTTGATGGATCCGACCGACTCGACAGTTCACGCAGGTTTGATGGATCCGACCGACTCGACAGTTCACGCAGGTTTGATAGATCAAACAAACTGGACAGCTCTCGTCGATTGGAGAATCCATACCGCACTAGCAGTGCACACAGACCACCTTCTGGACAATATGGTTATGAAAGGAAAAGACCTGCTTCATTACATAGGTATATTATGTATGTAAAGAATGACCTCCCTCCAAGATGGCCACTATCTAAAAATAGCACAAATTCTGAAAAATCTTCTTCTCACGAACCGCCAGCCAGATTTTGACGAATCTTGGTAGGAATGATCGATGTACACCGCTCTTTTAAAATTGTTCAAATGGTGACCTCAGGATCAGGTTGATAGCACAGACATATTAGATTGATAGCTGTATTTAAGCACATACATATTAGATTGATAGCTGTATTTAAGCACATACATATTAGGTTGATAGCTATATTTAAGCACAGACATATTAGGTTGATAGCTATATTTAAGCACATACATATTAGGTTGATAGCTATATTTAAGCACAGACATATTAGGTTGATAGCTATATTTAAGCACAGACATATTAGGTTGATAGCTATATTTAAGCACAGACATATTAGGTTGATAGCTGTATTTAAACACATAAATATTCGGTTGATAGCTATATTTAAGCACAGAGATTTGACTTCTCAGCCATACACCAAGAGAAACAAAGAAGAATTGTTTTTACATTACACTGCCCATCATGCAGTAGTGATAAATATCTAAACAGATGTGTGCATCATGTGACTATTAATAATAGTATTATGTAATGAAAGTGTTAATTTATTACAATAATTATATACAATATCTTTCAGACGGGAACACCGACACCGACGCGGTTCAGGAAGTGAAGCCTCGTACAATACCTTCTCATCCCGTGGCACGTACGGGTACGAATCTGAAGCGTTTGAGGATGCCAGATTGCTACGCAAAGCAAGGCCTAGGCCGGGTCTGTTCTTGGATTCTGATGATGAAGATTTCCGCTGAATACAATACAGTATAGAGAGGGATTTTTTGCGCTTGTTTTTAAAGTCCCGTAATGAAGATTTCCGCTGAATACAATACAGTATAGAGGGGGATTATTTGCGCTTGTTTTAAAGTCCCATGATGAAGATTTCTGCTAAATACAATACAGTATAGAGGGGGATTATTTGTGCTTGTTTTAAAGTCCCGTTATGAAGATTTCCGCTGAATACAATACAGTATAGAGGGGGATTATTTGCGCTTGTTTTAAAGTCCCATATGAAGATTTCCGCTGAATACAATACAGTATAGAGGGGGATTATTTGCGCTTGTTTTAAAGTCCCTTATTTAGATTTATGCTAAATATGATACAGTATAGAGGGAGATTATTTGCACTTGTTTTAAAGTCCCCTAGATGGAGATGGCCGCTAAATACGATACTGTATCGTGAGAGATTAATTGTGCTTGTTTTAAAGTCCCATTTGATGATTTATGTTAATTAGACTACTGTATATTGGGGAGTTCTCTGCAATTGACCTTTCTGCCGATTTTGATTGACAGCTGGCGTTAGCCAATCGCATCGCACCATTCGCGCACACCCCCGGCAACGGTTTATCGCCGCCATCTTGTTAGACAAACAATGCATATTAGACACACTAGTAACGAGTAGACAAATTTGAAAAGGCGTGAATTTGATCGAAAATACGGGTTTAAAATTGTTTTAATGATGTTGAAAATGTGTAGCTTTGGTGTGTGGGTTAGTTATAGTACAAAATTAGTCGATATCCTGGTGATCGACGTTAAATTCAACCCATTTCAAAATCCTTGGACAAATCTAAAAGTGTGTATATGAACCACAAAATACCAGACAGCTGCTTTAAAAACAATGCATCTATAAAAACACCGACTGACCCCATATAGTCATTCTTTTCTCACAAACACAGCAATCAAATTTAAGCGTGTCACACTGTTTATTGGGAGTAATCAACAACTTACCGACTAACGGTACATCACAGAGACCGCCGACTTATAATACCCGATAGATTATCAAGATCAAAGTATTGCACATCGGAATTTAGCACTGATTGTGCTAATTGGTCAATTATAAAATGTGTGCACATAATTATAGTATTGATTACTACACCGAGTCATTGTTTTATCGTTCTGTCAGACAAACGAGTTATGTAGTAAAATTTTAATCAAATCTGATAACGAGTGATCGTGATCTGCAATTATTTTTTGAAAAATAATTACAAATTAATTAATGCTGTCTGTCATTGACACTGGTGAACAGATGTAGTTACGGGCAGTGATAGTAGATATCCAGATCGATTGATAGGTGACGTTAAATTCGTGCCATTTCCAAAACCTAAGACAAATCTTGAAAAAATGTCTAAGGTGGATTAAGTTGTGTGGACGACCAGCTGAATACATCCAAAATTAATGCAAACAGATATATTTGCACAAAAGTAAATTGAAATTAATTTATTTATGCATAATAAAATATTTCGAAAAAATATATTCTGCATTAATAGATCTACCGTTCACAAGAGATATGTGAGTATAATGGTGATTAAAATTATACATGTGGTTCATACATATTGTCGTGGATGCATGTGCAGAGCTGTGGGATTCCCATATTAGCTCAGTGAACGTACTGGTGTTCAGTTTTTGGGCCTAATGTTCGAGTCTTCTAGGAGGCATAGGGTCGAGTCTCTCAAGACGGTGGCATATTTCATTTCTTTTGATGTCAAAGTTGACACGATGTGGTTGTTCACTCTTCCGTTGACTGCTCAGGCATTTTCCACGAACACTTAACACGATGTTTATTCTCCCCCATTCACTTTAATTAATCTTGATTAGTGGCCTGAAACCTAGATAGATAATCACTCCTGGTATGGCAAACACACGGCTACATAGTCCCATTCATAATTGTGTCTAATTACCTAAATAGCTAATAATAGCATTATTATAATGGGCCTGTATAGTGCAGTACTATATATATATATATATAATACGAACCTGTGATTATACGAATGCACTAGTATACGAAACTACCATTAGACGAACAAGGGATTATACGAAACCACCTGAATTCACCTAAAACCCTTGCCTTCTTGCTTTCAACGAGATATTCTTATCTGGGTGAAATAAAACCGAGAAATTTGACGGAATTTTATCTAGATTAACTCGATGCAGGTCTGCGTTAGACGCCATTTTGTTAGATAGCTTGTCTCGCGTGGTTACAGCGAGCACCTGTAACTATGGGGGGCGTGCCTAAGTAGCGTTTGCAGAAAGGTCAATTGATTTAAAGTCCCATTTTATGTTTATTTAGAAGTTGTTGCATAATGAGATATGTATGACAGATGGCTACACTTTTTAAATACATGTTGTAAGGCATGGCTTAGTGACTACCAACATTCGTGACTACCAACACTCCAGACTACCAACACTCATGAATACCAACACTCGTGACTACCAACACTCGTGACTACCAACACTCATGACTACCAACACTCATGACTACTAACACTCGTGACTACCAACACTCATGACTACCAACACTCCAGACTACCAACACTCCTGACTACCAACACTCATGAATACCAACACTCATGACTACCAACACTCGTGACTACCAAAACTCGTGACTACCAACACTCGTGACTACCAACACTCGTGACTACCAAAACTCGTGACTACCAACACTCATGACTACCAACACTTGTGACTACCAACACTTGTGACTACCAACACTCATGACTACCAACACTCATGACTACCAACACTCATGAATACCAACACTCATGACTACCAACACTCGTGACTACCAACACAATACTCATGACTACCAACACTTGCGCGACTACCAACACTCACGCGACTACCAACACTCGCATGACTACCAACACTCATGACTACCAACACTCATGACTACCAACACACAAGTTTACTGTAGTACTGTGACCTATAGGTACTAGATACTGTAGTTGGAGAGTGTTACAATAACTGCTAAAGCGAATGTAAACTGTTAGCCTTACTGTTAGTCTATTACTAGAAGAATAATATATGATATATAACATGTATACAAGTGTACATAGATGACATTTTGTGAGAATATAGCAAGTGTACATAGATGTGCTCACTTCTTGCATTTATTTGCTGCTACTATTTTTGGTTATTTTATTATGTCTTATTGTAGTTTTGTGTCTACCTCCTTCTTGGGAGACGTTGTTTTTGACATTATCCTCGTCTGTCAGTCCGTCAGCAGAACATAAATCATGGACAGGGCTTCTAAAGTCGCCGGTCTCCCGGTCCCGGTCCCGGACCGAATTTTAAACTGGCAGACCAGTTGTAGCAACCAAAAAGTAATAAAAAATTGGTCCAGAAAATTGTTGAAAAAGCCAAGAAATCGGTCAACTACATTTCTAACAAACCTAAATTGGTAAATATAATCTCTGGATAAGGTATACATTTATTCACACCTATTTCCGGTCTAGGATCGATATGGGACCTGCTTGACTAATCCATGTTAATTGCCCCTATTGTCCTATAATCCCAAAGCCATAATTAAGCTGAGACAGATGTCCCCCCCCCCCCCGAGACGCTAAATTGTCAAACCGTGATTTATATAACTGCTACGAAGCTTTTTAAAATACAACAGTTGCGTGTCTAAAAATAGATATGGAATTTCCGTGTTTTGTTTCCAGACAGTGATTTTGCAACACCGTGCGCACTTACTTGATGGCTGTCTGATTAGTGATGTGGTTAGTGCGCTCGCTTCTCACCAATGCAACCCGGGTTCGATCCTCGGACCAGGAAGTATGTGAGATGGTACGATGGTAGCCAGATCGGAGAAGTGGGTTTTCTCCGGGTACTGACCTAGGATGTGTATCAATATCTCCCACCTAGGATGTGCATCTGATAATGCCATACATTATGTGTAGATGTAAGGGAGACAGTACGGGTAAACATAAATTATCTACAACATATCTTGTGATTCGGAATCGGATTAATCAAAAATGTAAAATTATTTCTTACAATAACCAGCATATCACTGGTGTAAGGTTTATTGCCACCGTTACCTCAGATACGAAATACTTGCCTCCATCATTTCCACAATAGCTATAAATTGATGATTGTTTGAAAATTGTTTCAAATGTTAGTTACTGGTGCTTTCTGTATTCCCACAAATAAATTGTGTTCAAGAACGAATTAATATAGACAATTCCAGATTCTCTTGTTTGTATACATACTTGTGTTTTATGCTTTTCAATGAAATATTGAAATTTATCAGTGAAGTAAATAAATTTTATTTTCCACTGGTATGCATGTGTGGTACCTAGCCGCTGCATGTGTGGTACCTAGCCACTGCATGTGTGGTACCTAGCCGCTGCATGTGTGGTACCTAGCCGCTGCATGTGTGGTACCTAGCCGCTGAATGTGTGGTACCTAGCTGCTGCATGTGTGGTACCTAGCCACTGCATGTGTGGTACCTAGCCACTGCATGTGTGGTACCTAGCCGCTGCATGTGTGGTACCTAGCCGCTGCATGTGTGGTACCTAGCCACTGCATGTGTGGTATCTAGCCGCTGCATGTGTGGTACCTAGCCACTGCATGTGTGGTACCTAGCCGCTGCATGTGTGGTATCTAGCCGCTGTATGTGTGGTACCTAGCCACTGCATGTGTGGTACCTAGCCACTGCATGTGTGGTATCTAGCCGCTGTATGTGTGGTACCTAGCCACTGCATGTGTGGTACCTAGCCGCTGCATGTGTGGTACCTAGCCGCTGCATGTGTTAATACAGTTGGCTGCATTTAAAATAAGAATTGACTGTATATATATATAAAAATCTTTCATGATTTGTTTTATGATAATGACCCACACCCCATTCTATTTATGAACTTTCAGGATTGTTTTATGATAAGGACCCACACCCCATTCTATTTAAGAACTTTCAGGATTGTTTTATAATAAGGACCCATACCCCATTCTATTTATGAACTTTCAGGATTGTTTTATAATAAGGACCCACACCCCATTCTATTTATGAACTTTCAGGATTGTTTTATGATAAGGGCCCACACCCCATTCTATTTATGAACTTTCAGGATTGTTTTTGATTAGGACCCACACCCCATTCTATTATTAACTTATTATACATTGCTACAAACTCTCTACAGTTATTACGTGTAAATCTTTTAATGGTGTGTGTGTATATAAAGAAAATGATTATTTACTTTGTTATATTTCTTATCAGATTTATAGACCTTTTTAATAAGGATGGCAACATATAAAATGGTGATTTTGGCATTCAAATATTCCGATGATCTTTTCAACGTGTATTTGCAAATTTCTTGAACTTTTAAAATGTCCACATTTTACTATGTTGTTGAAGCGCTGTGACACCTTTCCTGATTCAACAACTATTTGCATCTCCGGACATGCATTGTACTATTCCATTAGATGATTAAACTGCAATTTTTTATAATTCTATTTGAAAACAGTGATAAAAATGTCGGTGTCTTATATTTGAATACGATTTTAACATTCGAATATTCAATCATTCGAACGAATAAGCGAATATTCAAATGTACATTGCTATCCATACTTTATAACAATCTGTGATTGGCTGATGTGATTCACAGTGATGGCTTTAATGTTATTGTAGCTAGTCTTTTAGTTATAACATTAAATGCTAGTTGGTTTACAGTTACACCTTTATAACTAAATGCAATTCGGAATACATAACTAATGCCTTTTTATATATATGATATAACAAATGAAACACAAACATCTATTGAAATAACTGGAGCATACTTTGTTATTTCGTTAGATTTCCATGTTGCGTTGTATTGACATTCCACAGTAGAGAATTTGTTGTACAGATAGATATTGTCCGCCTCCGTGGTCGAGTGGTTAAGGTCGCTGACTTGTATACCACTGTAACCTATCATCACTGATGGTCACGGGTTCGAGCCCCGCTCAGGCCGTGTCACATTTATATGAAAAAGTTGGCAGTTTCTTACGGAGGTTGGTGCACCCAAGTACTGGTTAACCGCTGGAGCCTGCCCAGGAAAGGTGTTGTTAGGTATACTGCCCGCCGGCGATATAGCCCGAAATGGTACTGATGCAGGCGTAAAACCCGAAATATAACATATAACAGATAGATATTATAGTAGAATCTTATTTGTTACAATAATACAAGATATACATGCATGCTTGTATACACAGTGTGAAGCTGGTGTTATATTATTTAGCTATCATGTTGTATATTAAGTTATTTATTACATTTATTGTAAACTCACTTAGAAGCCTAGTCATAGCTAGTGAATAAAGATTATATTTTCTGATTGACGAGACAAGAAGCATAATCCACGGTAACGGTAACCGAGTACTCGATCGAATACCTTTCCGAGTACTCGAGTACCAAAATCACTACTCGTTGACATCCCTAGTTATATTATTTAGCTATCATGTTGTATATTAGTTATTTATTACATTTATTGTAAACTCACTTAGAAGCCTAGTCATAGTTAGTGAATAAAGATTATATTTTCCAGAATTGTTTGTCTAATTTCAGATCAAATACGTTAACTGTGGGTTAGCAGGAACCCTTCTTCTATTTTAGTTATAAAGGTCTTCCCACACGAAGGTACTGTAAGTGAGCAGCCAATTTAGGTTTCCCGACTTATACCCGTCATGTCTTTATCAGGAACCAGCACAGTAATCTACTCTATTTAAAACAGGACTCACGGTTACAAACAAATATCAAGCTTTATGATTGGCAGACAGATTGCCACGCTCAAATTCAACCAATGATAGTACCGGTAGTATATTCTCCAAACCAATCTTAGATAGCTTAGTTCTCTAGTTGCATATAGACAACTGTTGACTCATTACATATCATCAATAACGCACCAAAACCTCCACCCTAAGCTAGCTCAAGGCCAGATTATAAAGAATTAATCATCCCTACCATGCCATCTAAGGAACACATGCATATGACAAAAACAACACTATTAGACATTAGTTAATTTTATTTTACGTAGAAAAATAAATACTGAATACAACAATAAATATGTGAACAGTGTATTATTGAGAGCAACGAATACAAAGGCTTTCACAAAATACACTCCCTTTATTAGAGTAACGGCCCCATGAAAATGCATTTTGGTTACACTTGGTAATTATGAAATCAATAGAGTGGTGGAACCTATGCTCGACGTATTCCTATGCTCGGCGTATTTTCCATTTTCATCCGTATTTAAAATATTGATATAGTTCTAGGCTAATTTCGCTGACAGAGCTGAAGCATGGTTCAATAGCATTCCATTGAGTGTATCGGTAGACTGATGCAGCTGTCACGTGACTTGTCCCGCAGATGAATATAAACAAGTAAATAATTGGGAGAATATTTCCACCGAAACTGATACGGTGTATGAGCAATTCAGGTAGCTATCCGAATTTTTAAAAATCTACACCTAACCCGAAAAATAGTTTCTATACCATTTCTGATTAAGACCAATAAGTGTTTTTATTCAATGATGTACTATATCAAAATAAGATATTCAACAAGTTATGGTGGATAAATAAAAAATAACAAGTACGCTGTGCATAGGTGCCCTGAAGTCTTCAGTTCCCCATATAAACGGGTGCCGACCGACACCGTTGCGATAGCTGTATTGAGCAGCAAGGTCACGTGATGAAGCTAAAACTGTCAACAATAGTGTTTTGAAAGTTGTTTTCAAGAATTTGACATCTTAAGAAAATAATAATATACGGCAAGTGCAATTAAGATTTTATACTGGTCATTATATGTGGGATTTACGCGGAGCATAGGTTCCACCACTCTACGTATTATGAAAACATAGCAAGTAGCTACCTAATAAGAAATAACACAACATACACTACATTTTATTTCAATATACCCCTAAAATGCCCCTGTTTAGGCCCCTTTTTGAAGGGGAAGACATCATCTGCGAGCACGTTTCCTCTTCAAAAATGAAAAGCATACATTAAAATGGTAACAGCATCTCCAAATTGCATCCGGAAATGATCATCTGTGTCTCGATCACCCTAAACTATGAGGAGAAACACTAGTTGTATACTTATTATGGAATATAAAATCAGAGAGGGAATATAAAATCAGAGAGCTTGAGATGCCTATCCTGACTATTAGCGGGGCTTTTAACCACATTTTCTCGTGATCACTCAAATAATGGGTTTTCCACTTGTGGCCAACATCACATGTCAAAATACATATTGGTGATCAATTGATAAAGTAAATACCACAGACGGATATGTAGTCCAGTGGTAACACGCTGGACTGGTAATCCAGGGATCCCCGTCTGACCCTAATAAAATTAACAGTCTTTCAGATGGGACGTTAAACTGAGGTCTCGTGTCGGTGCTTTACACCGTGCACGTAAAAGAACCAGATCCTGTATCATTGCACTATCCTCCAAAAATCTAAAATGACTAATCTCTTCAGGAGGCGTCGCTCATAAGGGCAACCGGTAGCGACGATAAATAAACGTAAAAAAACAAACAAAAGTAAATATCCAGGTTAAATTCTTACACAAATAACCTATATGTCATGTAATTATATAAATGAACATCACCAAGCTGAACACCTAATTCCGTTATACTGAGTAAATGATAAGTGACAAAAATAATGTACAGTCAAACCTATGTTAGTGGTCAACTCTATTAAGCCGCCACCTGTGCTAAGCAGCCACTTTCTGTGATTCCATTGGTTGGCTGTTTAAGACAGGTTTGACTGTATGTATCATGTTGTAATAAAATGGATTTGGATCAAAATCACTTTATTATTCCCATCACAGTACTAAATATCTATCTTACACTACTCTCACATCAGCAGTATCTTACACTACTCTCACATCAGCAGTATCTTACACTACTCTCACATCAGCAGTATCTTACACTACTCTCACATCAGCAGTATCTTACACTACTCTCACATCAGCAGTATCTTACACTACTCTCACATCAGCAGTATCTTACACTACTCTCACATCAGCAGTAGTTTACACACATATAATATATTCAACACAACTATACACATATAATATATTCAACACAACTATACACATATAATATATTCAACACAACTATACACATATAATATATTCAACACAACTATACACATATAATATATTCAACACAACTATACACATATAATATATTCAACACAACTATACACATATAATATATTCAACACAACTATACACATATAATATATTCAACACAACTATACACATATAATATATTCAACACAAATATACACATATAATATATTCAACACAAATATACACATATAATATATTCAACACACATATACACACATATAATATATTTACACACATATACACACATATAATATATTTACACACATATACACACATATAATATATTTACACACACATATAATATATTTACACACATATACACACATATAATATATTTACACACATATAATATATTTACACACATATACACACTTGTACATTTGTAGACTGGACTTCCTTACTTTCATGGTGGGGGCATATGTTCACATAGCTATATATCGGGTATATAATCAGAAAGCACCATTATACTATATTTCTCGGGTAGTGTGACAGATTATCTTTAAATAGCATCAGGATTTTGTTGTTTTCTCAGTTTGTGAGACTGGTGACCAATACTTTACTATTTTCTCCGTCAGACTGGTTTTAATTGCATAGTAGTACCAATTTTTATTGTTTTCTCTGTTTGAGCAACTGGTTTTCCTCAGAAAGAACAAGTATCTTCTTGCTGAGATGTTCGTTGTGTTGTTTGAGGTATCGAATCATATCAGCTTGTCTTTCCAACACCTGATTCAACAAGTCCCCATCTCTGTTAAGACATAAAATCTTTTTTACAAAATTTATCACCTAATCATTTTAACATTTAGATTCACATAAAATGATACAGCACACTTCCACTTTGCACCTGTATTTGCAGGAGGAAAATCCCATGTGTACCTATGAACATTGTTCCACTACAAACCTTACAAATCCAGTAGTTTCTATACTCAAATAAATCTGACCCAATGCTGGCTCAACCCCACATTGGCAAGGGGATCGACAGTGAATGATATTAACCACTCAACCCCACATTGGCAAGGGGATCGACAGTGAATGATGTTAACCACTCAACCCCACATTGGCAAGGGGATCGACAGTGAATGATGTTAACCACTCAACACCACACTGGCAAGGGGATCGACAGTGAATGATATTAACCACTCAACACCATACTGGCAAGGGGATCGACAGTGAATGACGTTAACCACTCAACACCACATTGGCAAGGGGATCGACAGTGAACGATGTTAACCACTCAACACCATACTGGCAAGGGGATCGACAGTGAATGATGTTAACCACTCAACACCACATTGGCAAGGGGATCGACAGTGAATGATGTTAACCACTCAACCCCACATTGGCAAGGGGATCGACAGTGAATGACGTTAACCACTCAACCCCATACTGGCAAGGGATCGACAGTGAATGATGTTAACCACTCAACACCACATTGGCAAGGGGATCGACAGTGAATGATGTTAACCACTCAACCCCACACTGGCAAGGGGATCGACAGTGAATGATATTAACCACTCAACACCACACTGGCAAGGGGATCGACAGTGAATGATATTAACCACTCAACCCCACACTGGCAAGGGGATCGACAGTGAATGATGTTAGTAGATAGAACACTGATACCTCACTATGAATCATATACTAGAGTAGATAGAACACTGATACCTCACTATGAATCATATACTAGAGGAGATAGAACTAGATCCACTCATACCTCACTATGAATCATATACTAGAGTAGATAGAACTATATCCACTCATACCTCACTATGAATCATATACTAGAGTAGATAGAACACTCATACCTCACTATGAATCATATACTAGAGTAGATAGAACACTGATACCTCACTATGAATCATATACTAGAGCAGATAGAACACTGATACCTCACTATGAATCATATACTAGAGTAGATAGAACACTGATACCTCACTATGAATCATATACTAGAGGAGATAGAACTAGATCCACTCATACCTCACTATGAATCATATACTAGAGTAGATAGAACTATATCCACTCATACCTCACTATGAATCATATACTAGAGTAGATAGAACTAGATCCACTCATACCTCACTATGAATCATATACTAGAGTAGATAGAACACTGATACCTCACTATGAATCATATACTAGAGCAGATAGAACTAGATCTACTCATACCTCACTATGAATCATATACTAGAGTAGATAGAACTAGATCCACTCATACCTCACTATGAATCATATACTAGAGTAGATAGAACACTGATACCTCACTATGAATCATATACTAGAGGAGATAGAACTAGATCCACTCATACCTCACTATGAATCATATACTAGAGTAGATAGAACTATATCCACTCATACCTCACTATGAATCATATACTAGAGTAGATAGAACTAGATCCACTCATACCTCACTATGAATCATATACTAGAGTAGATAGAACACTGATACCTCACTATGAATCATATACTAGAGTAGATAGAACTAGATCTACTCATACCTCACTATGAATCATATACTAGAGCAGATAGAACAATGATACCTCACTATGAATCATATACTAGAGCAGATAGAACACTCATACCTCACTATGAATCATATACTAGAGCAGATAGAACTAGATCCACTCATACCTCACTATGAATCATATACTAGAGGAGATAGAACTTGATCCACTCATACCTCACTATGAATCATATACTAGAGTAGATAGAACTAGATCCACTCATACCTCACTATGAATCATATACTAGAGCAGATAGAACTAGATCCACTCATACCTCACTATGAATCATATACTAGAGTAGATAGAACTAGATCCACTCATACCTCACTATGAATCATATACTAGAGTAGATAGAACTTGATCCACTCATACCTCACTATGAATCATATACTAGAGTAGATAGAACCAGATCCACTCATACCTCACTCTGAATCATATACTAGAGTAGATAGAACTAGATCCACTCATACCTCACTATGAATCATATACTAGAGGAGATAGAACTTGATCCACTCATACCTCACTATGAATCATATACTAGAGCAGATAGAACTAGATCCACTCATACCTCACTATGAATCATATACTAGAGTAGATAGATACTTGATCCACTCATACCTCACTATGAATCATATACTAGAGTAGATAGAACTAGATCCACTCATACCTCACTATGAATCATATACTAGAGTAGATAGAACTAGATCTACTCATACCTCACTATGAATCATATACTAGAGGAGATAGAACTTGATCCACTCATACCTCACTATGAATCATATACTAGAGTAGATAGAACTAGATCCACTCATACCTCACTATGAATCATATACTAGAGCAGATAGAACTAGATCCACTCATACCTCACTATGAATCATATACTAGAGCAGATAGAACTTGATCCACTCATACCTCACTATGAATCATATACTAGAGTAGATAGAACTAGATCCACTCATACCTCACTATGAATCATATACTAGAGTAGATAGAACTAGATCCACTCATACCTCACTATGAATCATATACTAGAGTAGATAGAACTAGATCCACTCATACCTCACTATGAATCATATACTAGAGTAGATAGAACTAGATCCACTCATACCTCACTATGAATCATATACTAGAGTAGATAGAACTAGATCCACTCATACCTCACTATGAATCATATACTAGAGTAGATAGAACTAGATCCACTCATACCTCACTATGAATCATATACTAGAGCAGATAGAACTAGATCCACTCATACCTCACTATGAATCATATACTAGAGTAGATAGAACTAGATCCACTCATACCTCACTATGAATCATATACTAGAGTAGATAGAACACTCATACCTCACTATGAATCATATACTAGAGGAGATAGAACACTCATACCTCACTATGAATCATATACTAGAGTAGATAGAACACTCATACCTCACTATGAATCATATACTAGAGGAGATAGAACTTGATCCACTCATACCTCACTATGAATCATATACTAGAGTAGATAGAACTAGATCTACTCATACCTCACTATGAATCATATACTAGAGTAGATAGAACTAGATCCACTCATACCTCACTATGAATCATATACTAGAGTAGATAGAACACTCATACCTCACTATGAATCATATACTAGAGCAGATAGAACACTCATACCTCACTATGAATCATATACTAGAGTAGATAGAACACTCATACCTCACTATGAATCATATACTAGAGTAGATAGAACTAGATCCACTCATACCTCACTATGAATCATATACTAGAGGAGATAGAACTAGATCTACTCATACCTCACTATGAATCATATACTAGAGGAGATAGAACTTGATCTACTCATACCTCACTATGAATCATATACTAGAGTAGATAGAACACTCATACCTCACTATGAATCATATACTAGAGCAGATAGAACTAGATCTACTCATACCTCACTATGAATCATATACTAGAGGAGATAGAACTTGATCTACTCATACCTCACTATGAATCATATACTAGAGTAGAAAGAACACTCATACCTCACTATGAATCATATACTAGAGGAGATAGAACACTCATACCTCACTATGAATCATATACTAGAGCAGATAGAACTAGATCTACTCATACCTCACTATGAATCATATACTAGAGGAGATAGAACTTGATCTACTCATACCTCACTATGAATCATATACTAGAGTAGATAGAACTGATCACTCATACCTCACTATGAATCATATACTAGAGGAGATAGAACTAGATCAACTCATACCTCACTATGAATCATATACTAGAGCAGATAGAACTAGATCTACTCATACCTCACTATGAATCATATACTAGAGGAGATAGAACTTGATCTACTCATACCTCACTATGAATCATATACTAGAGGAGATAGAACTAGATCTACTCATACCTCACTATGAATCATATACTAGAGTAGATAGAACTAGATCTACTCATACCTCACTATGAATCATATACTAGAGTAGATAGAACTAGATCTACTCATACCTCACTATGAATCATATACTAGAGTAGATAGAACTAGATCCACTCATACCTCACTATGAATCATATACTAGAGTAGATAGAACTAGATCCACTCATACCTCACTATGAATCATATACTAGAGTAGATAGAACTAGATCTACTCATACCTCACTATGAATCATATACTAGAGTAGATAGAACTAGATCCACTCATACCTCACTATGAATCATATACTAGAGGAGATAGAACTAGATCTACTCATACCTCACTATGAATCATATACTAGAGTAGATAGAACTAGATCTACTCATACCTCACTATGAATCATATACTAGAGTAGATAGAACTAGATCCACTCATACCTCACTATGAATCATATACTAGAGCAGATAGAACTGATACTCATACCTCACTATGAATCATATACTAGAGTAGATAGAACTAGATCCACTCATACCTCACTATGAATCATATACTAGAGTAGATAGAACGATCCACTCATACCTCACTATGAATCATATACTAGTAGATAGAACTAGATCCACTCATACCTCACTATGAATCATATACTAGAGTAGATAGAACTAGATCCACTCATACCTCACTATGAATCATATACTAGAGTAGATAGAACTAGATCCACTCATACCTCACTATGAATCATATACTAGAGTAGATAGATACTTGATCCACTCATACCTCACTATGAATCATATACTAGAGTAGATAGAACTAGATACACTCATACCTCACTATGAATCATATACTAGAGTAGATAGAACTTGATCCACTCATACCTCACTATGAATCATATACTAGAGTAGATAGAACTAGATACACTCATACCTCACTATGAATCATATACTAGAGTAGATAGAACTTGATCCACTCATACCTCACTATGAATCATATACTAGAGTAGATAGAACTAGATACACTCATACCTCACTATGAATCATATACTAGAGTAGATAGATACTTGATCCACTCATACCTCACTATGAATCATATACTAGAGTAGATAGAACTAGATACACTCATACCTCACTATGAATCATATACTAGAGTAGATAGATACTTGATCCACTCATACCTCACTATGAATCATATACTAGAGTAGATAGAACTAGATACACTCATACCTCACTATGAATCATATACTAGAGTAGATAGATACTTGATCCACTCATACCTCACTATGAATCATATACTAGAGTAGATAGAACTAGATACACTCATACCTCACTATGAATCATATACTAGAGTAGATAGAACTAGATACACTCATACCTCACTATGAATCATATACTAGAGTAGATAGAACTATATCTACTCATACCTCACTTTGTTTACAGGTGGGAAACTGCTGACAAACATAGTTTGAAATTTGTCTGTAGGAAACTGGTGACAAACAAAGTGCTTTCCCATAGTAACTGTATATACCATTTATACCTGAATCCTATATCTGTAGAGATAGTTTGTCTGTAGGAAACTGGTTTCAACCAGAGTGCTTTCCCTTATTAAATGTAAACACCATTTGTACCTGAATCCTATATCTGTAGAGATAGTTTGTCTGTAGGAAACTGGTTTCAACCAGAGTGCTTTCCCTTATTAAATGTAAACACCATTTGTACCTGAATCCTATATCTGTAGAGATGGAGTTTGTCTGTAGGAAACTGGTGACCATCTCCTCCTGGTTGACATCTGGTGATGCTCCACTTTTGTTGAAATTGATCGTTCTAACTGAAATATATGTAGGGAGCACGGATGACACAATGAAAGAGCATGGTGGGACATGAGAAGTATCCAGCTCACATCATGTGCTGGGTTCCTTTTCAGCTTGGTACCTACAGGAGTGATGTGGGAGGGGTGTAAAATTGTTTGCGGAAATACATCACTGACTGAAAGATTTTAATTCATGTGTATGTAAGTTACAGGGGTTAAAGATTCATGGCAATTCATGTGTATGTAAGTTACAGGGGTTAAAGATTCATGGCTAGTAAGAATTACATATTGTGATTGTTAGTCATACAATGCCAGTTAAAAATGTTTTTATAATTGTAGAGTCCAAACTTCATAATAGTGTGTGTGTGTGTGTGCAATGTGACCGTTACTGCTCAATCCTTGTCGTGGTCACATCTCAATATTCTGCTGTTTTATCAATCATGCATCTGCGACTACAAGGAATTTTCAACACGATTAGTTTATACAAATTAATTTTAGCTTGATTGCGAAACAAGTTCTTACAACTTATATTAATCACTCACGAGACCTCATTCCTGATGGAATCCATCGCCACGAGGAAGAGAGATGCCTTTAAATGCCTTGCCTAAGGGCACAATCGTAACGGCTCCAGCGGGGCTCGAACTCCGATTGTTAACATATGCACCATACATTTCCCCATAATCTGTCCAAAATGTCAAAACAAATAGACAAACGTTATCTTTGGGATGAGTAATAGATTACAATGGGAAAGTGGATTGTTCAGGTCCTACAGGGATGATTAATAGATTACTATGTGAAAGTGGATTGTTCAGGTCCTACAGGGTTAAGTAATAGATTACTATGGGAAAGTGGATTGTTCAGGTCCTACAGGGTTAAGTAATAGATTACTATGGGAAAGTGGATTGTTCAGGTCCTACAGGGTTAAGTAATATATTACTATGGGAAAGTGGATTGTTCAGGTCCTACAGGGTAGAGTAATAGATTACTATGTGAAAGTGGATTGTGCAGGTCCTACAGGGTAGAGTAATAGATTACTATGGGAAAGTGGATTGTTCAGGTCCTACAGGGTAGAGTAATAGATTACAATGGGAAAGTGGATTGTTCAGGTCCTACAGGGTAGAGTAATAGATTACTATGTGAAAGTGGATTGTTCAGGTCCTACAGGGTTGAGTAATAGATTACTATGGGAAAGTGGATTGTTCAGGTCCTACAGGGAGAGTAGTTTTATAAACATTATTTAACCCCTGATCGGTTCAATACTTACTACAATATATGACCAGCGGAATGATTTGTAGAGCACAGGAGATGGAGATAATGATTTGTATGTATCCTTCAGCATTTAAAGGTCCACACTTCATTTCATTCAATTCACATTTCTCCAGTAGAATCTGGGAGACTATTAACAAGCTGGCAGTTGCTGAAATATAAGTGTAATACAATACATACATTTCCTGCATCGTAACTTACAATGTACCAGAATACATACATTCCCTGCATCGTATAACTTACAATGTACCAGAATACATACATTCCCTGCATCGTATAACTTACAATGTACCAGAATACATACATTCCCTGCATCATATAACTTACAATGTACCAGAATACATACATTCCCTGCATCGTATAACTTACAATGTACCAGAATACATACATTCCCTGCATCGTATAACTTACAATGTACCAGAATACATACATTCCCTGCATCGTATAACTTACATGTACCAGAATACATACATTCCCTGCATCGTATAACTTACAATGTACCAGAATACATACATTCCCTGCATCGTATAACTTACAATGTAACAGAATACATACATCATATAACTTACAATGTACCAGAATACATACATACATACATACATCGTATAACTTACAATGTACCAGAATACATACATTCCCTGCATCGTATAACTTACAATGTAACAGAATACATACATACATACATACATACATCGTATAACTTACAATGTACCAGAATACATACATTTCCTGCATCATAACTTACAATGTACCAGAATACATACATTTCCTGCATCGTAACTTACAATGTACCAGAATACATACATTCCCTGCATCGTATAACTTACAATGTAACAGAATACATACATTCCCTGCATCGTATAACTTACAATGTACCAGAATACATACATTCCCTGCATCGTATAACTTACAATGTACCAGAATACATACATACATACATCATATAACTTACAATGTACCAGAATACATACATACATACATCGTATAACTTACAATGTACCAGAATACATACATTCCCTGCATCGTATAACTTACAATGTACCAGAATACATACATACATACATCGTATAACTTACAATGTACCAGAATACATACATTCCCTGCATCGTATAACTTACAATGTAACAGAATACATACATACATACATCGTATAACTTACAATGTACCAGAATACATACATACATACATCGTATAACTTACAATGTAACAGAATACATACATACATACATCATATAACTTACAATGTACCAGAATACATACATTCCCTGCATCGTATAACTTACAATGTACCAGAATACATACATTCCCTGCATCGTATAACTTACAATGTACCAGAATACATACATTCCCTGCATCGTATAACTTACAATGTACCAGAATACATACATTTCCTGCATCATAACGTACAATGTTGCTATTGAGCAGAAAGAAATAAAGAGAAATTTAGTTTTATCTAGAAGATTACCGGCATGTTATGCAGCTGAAGTTTTGTTTGTGTGCACTATGAGTTTATAAACGACTACATGCCTGAAAACATTGTAAGTGAGGAGGGACTAAAGGTGGCTCACCGGTAGAGGCTTGATCCCGACGTGTTCCCTCCACATCTTAACCCTTTCCCTCATAGAAGCACCTTTCGACGCCATTACCAATACGACACACATTGACAATGTAGTAGCCAAACCAATGTTCATAATAAAGACCAGAATCTCATGTAGTCCCAGTAATATCTATGGAGGTGGGATAGATATGGCGACTACTTATCCACTGCATGATAGCTAAATGGCTGTCGTTTGTATGGAGATATAGTAGTATATTAACCTAAACCTCTATGAAGGAAAGAGTTAAGTGTGGGTGTCCTAAGTTTAAATGGGGTAAATTTGGATAAAAGCAGCTGTGTCTTTATGTCTTTCATGTTGCATGTCCTTAGTTTGGCGAAGTTTTGATTTCCCGTTATAATGGTTGATGGTTGTTTGTTAATGAAACCTCTCCGATTGTTTTTCCGTTGACCATTGCTCTCCTGCTATTACAAGTTTACTGTTAGTCCTGGATAACTAACAATTCATTAGGAAGGCGGTTTGCCCATTATTCTAAATAAGGTATTGTTTATTTATAGTCCTGGGTAACTAACAATTAATTAGGAAGGCGGTTTGCCCATTATTCTAAATAAGGTATTGTTTATTTATAGTCCTGGGTAACTAACAATTCATTAGGAAGGCAGGCGGTTTGCCCATTATTCTAAAAAAGGTATAGTTTATTTATAGTCCTGGATAACTAACAATTAATTAGGAAGGCAGGCGGTTTGCCCATTATTCTAAAAAAGGTATAGTTTATTAATAGTCCTGGATAAATAACAATTAATTAGGAAGGCGGTTTGCCCATTATTCTAAATAAGGTATTGTTTATTTATAGTCCTGGGTAACTAACAATTTATTAGGAAGGCGGTTTTTGCCCATTATTCTAAAAAAGGTATAGTTTATTTATAGTCCTGGGTAACTAACAATTTATTAGGAAGGCGGTTTTGCCCATTATCTAAAAAAGGTATTGTTTATTTATAGTCCTGGGTAACTAACAATTTATTAGGAAGGCGGTTTTGCCCATTATTCTAAAAAAGGTATAGTTTATTTATAGTCCTGGATAACTAACAATTTATTAGGAAGGCGGTTTTGCCTATTATTCTAAAAAAGGTATAGTTTATTTATAGTCCTGGATAACTAACAATTAATTAGGAAGGCGGTTTGCCCATTATTCTAAAAAAGGTATTGTTTATTTATAGTCCTGGGTAACTAACAATTCATTAGGAAGGCGGTTTTGCCTATTATTCTAAAAAAGGTATAGTTTATTTATAGTCCTGGATAACTAACAATTAATTAGGAAGGCGGTTTGCCCATTATTCTAAAAAAGGTATAGTTTATTTATAGTCCTGGATAACTAACAATTTATTAGGAATGCGGTTTTGCCCATTATTCTAAAAAGGTATAGTTTATTTATATATACGATTGGCTTAACAGCGGATGACAGCGTATATGTTGTCATTCGTGCATAAGGAATTCCGGAAGAAAATGCACCTGTCTGATCACCATACCATCTCCCATACTTCCTGTTTCTAGGATCAAACCCGGGTTGCATTGGTGAGAATTGAGTGTGCTAGCCACTGCGCTAATCGTGCAGTTTAAAACCGTTATTTGACATGCTAGTATAAATACATATGGTGCAGGAATACACACACAATGGACAAAGAGAATGCACATCAAGCAGTAATGATTGAACGATAAACTTCTTATTAATCTCAAGGGATATATGGTAAACTACCACAAACTAGTACAACATATCGAGGGCTTAGCGCAAGACTATTCTAACTTGATTTTTTTTCCCAAATGTGTTTTTTGATATTTTTTGGTATAAATTCCTTAAATGTGTAAAAATATTACAGTTACTTAATAGTTTTGAAAATATTAAAAAAATATTCTATCTCCAAGTGATGATATCTTCGGTGCAAAACTATTGTAACTCGAGTTAGAATACCTTTGAAACTTAACTAAGTTTGAATAGTTTAAGTTTAATACGCAAGACTATTCCAAGTTGATTGTAATGATATTATTAAATTTGTTTCTGATGTTATAATACAAAAAAGTGATTATATGTTCAAATAATTTCCAAGAGTACATTATGCTGCCCCTGTCTGCACTGTTTTTCATTCAGTTTTACATGCATTAAACATCCCTTGTAAAGACTTGCTTATATTGACAGATGAAAGAGTCCATCACAGAAATTACACATAGCAATACCTAAATACCACAGAAGCGCCTTAGCCAAATTCCGTTGTGGCGTCGCACCAATTAAGATTGAAACTGGTAGATATCAAGGATTACCACTGTGTGAACGAACCTGTTTTCAATGTTCAAATACAATCGAGAGCGAAATACATGTATTGTTGAAATGTCCATTGTATGAGCATTTACGCACTGAACTTAAATTATATGCGCAGTCTATTAATTCATCATTCAACACGATTAGTTTCTCTGAACAGTTTGCTTATTTAATGTCTGATACAGACATTGCTAAATTATGTGCCAAAACCTGCAATAGAATTTTAATGGAAAGACGTAATATTTTATATAAAACCTGAATCATGTATATAGAAATCAAACAGCTTTATAATACTATTACGATTTAACTTTTGTATACATATATGTAAATGCAACATTTTAACCTGGGATGTATAGTTTTACTGTTTTATAAATCTGTATTTATAAATTGAATTTAAAGTAAGTTTTAAGATGCTTTTATATTATATCTTAGTTTGTCTCTTATAACTCAGACATGAGTGGTTTTGTACATTGTTTTAATATTACTGTTTAAATATGTTGTGTATGCTTGTACAAAAATGAGACGTAAATAAACATCTATCTATCTATCTATCTATCTATCTATCTATCTATCTATCTATCTATCTATCTATCTATCTATCTATCTATCTATCTATCTATCTATCTATCTATCTATCTATCTATCTATCTATCTATCTATCTATCTATCTATCTATCTATCTATCTATCATCTTCTATCTACTATATCTATCTATCTATCTATCTATCTATCTATCTATCTATCTATCTATATCTATCTATCTATATCTCTATCTATCTATCTATCTATCTATCTATCTATCTATCTATCTATCTATCTATCTATCTATCTATCTTCTATCTATCTATCTATCTTCTATCTATCTATCTATCTATCTATCTATCTTCTATCTATCTATCTATCTATCTATCTATCTATCTATCTATCTATCTATCTATCTATCTATCTATCTATCTATCTATCTATCTATCTATCTATCTATCTATCTATCTATCTATCTTCTATCTATCTATCTATCTATCTATCTATCTATCTATCTATCTATCTATCTATCTATCTATCTATCTATCTATCTCTATCTATCTATCTATTTCTATCTATCTATCTATCTATCTATCTATCTATCTATCTATCTATCTATCTATCTATCTATCTATCTATCTATCTATCTATCTATCTATCTATCTATCTATCTATCTATCTATCTATCTATCTATCTATCTATCTATCTATCTATCTATCTATCTATCTATCTATCTATCTATCTATCTATCTATCTATCTATCTATCTATCTATCTATCTATCTATCTATCTATCTATCTATCTATCTATCTATCTATCTATCTATCTATCTATCTATCTATCTATCTATCTATCTATCTATCTATCTATCTATCTATCTATCTATCTATCTATCTATCTATCTATCTATCTATCTATCTATCTATCTATCTATCTATCTATCTATCTTCTATCTATCTATCTATCTATTTCTATCTACTATCTATCTATCTATCTATCTATCTATCTATCTATCTATCTATCTATCTATCTATCTATCTATCTATCTCTATCTATCTATCTATCTATCTATCTATCTATCTATCTATCTATCTATCTATCTATCTATCTATCTATCTATCTATCTATCTATCTATCTATCTATCTATCTATCTATCTATCTATCTATCTATCTATCTATATCTATCTATCTATCTATCTATCTATCTATCTATCTTCTATCTTCTTTATCTATCTATCTATCTACTATCTATCTATCTATCTATCTATCTATCATCTATTCCATCTATCTACTTATCTATCTATCTATCTATCTATCTATCTATCTATCTATCTATCTATCTATCTATCTATCTATCTATCTATCTATCTATCTATCTATCTATCTATCTATCTATCTATCTATCTATCTATCTATCTACTTCTATCTATCTATCTATCTATCTATCTATCTATCTATCTATCTATCTATCTATCTATCTATCTATCTATCTATCTATCTATCTATCTATCTATCTATCTATCTATCTATCTATCTATCTATCTATCTATCTACTATCTATCTATCTATCTATCGTACATCACGACTCACATACCGTATAGCCCCGGAGCAGGGTTTCCTCTGGGTCAATTTTAGTTTGCGCCAGCAAATTCGCCAATCAGAAAAAGTTTGCGCCAATGGCTCCAATGTTGGAGCCAGCAGTCTATAGTGCCATATTCAATCAGACATCTGGTATGTGCTGATGTTAAACAAGTTGTCAACTTGTGTGCATGTACTACTGTTAATTACTTGTACTTCTGCTGTAGTTGTCTACATGCACTTAATAAATAAATACTGTGTAACTTATTACCTACCAATCATAAAAAATCAAGTTTGGGAAATTGTTAAGTGCACCAAGACGAATATCCATGCATTTTCTTGAACCCACTATGTTCTAAATTCGCGCTTTGATACAGTTTTACGTTTGTATGGACTATTAGTCATATCACTAAACTGAAGGTGTTTCAGTACTTTCATGGTTGGAAATTGTCTGGGCCGAATCATATTCTGGGGTTTCAGGATTAGCAGAATTATTCTGCTTGGAAACTAAACCTATTTCGGTAGTTGGCATTTCCCGACATATGACGTACTTACTTATCTGTATCATCTGAACGCTTTTCGTTGTACATAATTGTAACAAGTAAAAGCGTCTCGTCAATGAACAAGTACTCGGTGATCTTGTACATTTTATCCCTGCAGAAAGGTCCATATAATCGGCTGTCAAAATATTGTTGCGTCACAGAAAACGCATTCAATGATTCTCATTGCGTCACTGGCCATTTCATTGCATCAAAACCGCAAGAAACGTACAGTGAGAAAACACTGCATTATCACATTCTGGTATACAGAAATATCTATGCTAATCAGTTGTAGGATTAAAGACCGCCATTTAATCCAATTATCCGTAATTAAAATGTCACCAACTTCTCAACACCCCATGCAAGTGCCAAACAGCTGATTTCCAATAAACAAACGCTTGTCATCATCGCACGCGTGACCGCACACACGACCTTCACTTTCATGGATTTTCGGCCCATTATGTTTCTTGAACAAAGTTATTTTGCCGATATTTATGGCATGCGCCAAGGATTTTCGCCAACTGAAGATTTTTGGAGCCAGATTTAATTTTTATGCGCATTTGGCGACAAATGCGACCGACAGCGTGGAACCCTGCCCGGAGGCGATGCAATTTGCGACAAATTATATGCAAGGTATGTCTCGAACTTCTACGCCCCCCTTTCTTCATACATCTTGACATTGACACAGACCACTGTGTTTCTAGCAGTACAGACATGATAGCAGCGGGCACTGAGGTGAGAATTATTTTGTTTTGCTTCAAAATGGCAGGGGGGTTTATTAGGGGGGGGGGGGGGGCATTTAAACGGGGGTATACGGTATATATACAACTGAGTAAGGAATGCACATACAAACCTGCTGATGCAATGAGGAGCGGAAGACGTCGAATATTGCGTGTCTGTCTGTAGAAGTTCAGGTACCCATACAGTCGACTTCTGTAGTGCTGGTTTCTACACAATTTCATTATTTAATTAAAACAGTGCAAAGATTCAAATTAGCAAACTGAAATAATATTGATATTTTTATTATTCAAACATTTTATACAGGCCACCATGTAGGGTTTATTATAAAGAGTAAAAGAGGACGGGATGGGTCAGAAAAGAGGCAGGGTTTATTTTGAGCCATTATGAGGTGTGGGAGTGGGTATTTTGGGGTTAACCTCTAGTAAATTTTGCTAATTTACAGTGACTGATCAAAGAGGCAGTAAGGCATATTGACCAAACAGGCAGTAAGGCATATTGGTCAAACAGGCAGTAAGGCATATTGACCAAACAGGCAGTAAGGCATATTGGTCAAACAGGCAGTAAGGCATATTGGTCAAACAGGCAGTAAGGCATATTGACCAAACAGGCAGTAAGGCATATTGGTCAAACAGGCAGTAAGGCATATTGGTCAAACAGGCAGTAAGGCATATTGCAAACAGGCAGTAGGTTTGGTCAAACAGGCAGTAAGGCATATTGGTCAAACAGGCAGTAAGGCATATTGGTCAAACAGGCAGTAAGGCATATTGGTCAAACAGGCAGTAAGGCATATTGGTCAAAAGGGCGGACAAGAGTTATATAGGTCTGACCGCCTGAAGGCACTCACCTGTTGAGGATTGAATATAAAAAGGGCAGGGCTCCCTGTCATGCATACAATATAAACATACACTGCATGCTGGTAACAGATGGACAGAAATAGGAGTGGAAACAGCACTTCCTCACAGAGGTAACAAATATTGTTGAATATGACATATATATATAGCTTCCTCACTTGAATAAATCCAACCCAGTATATACACAGTGTGTCCATACTTCACAACTATATACTGGCTGTATGTGTCTATACACAGTGTGTCCATACTTCATAACCATATACTGGTTGTATGTGTCTATACACAGTGTGTCCATACTTCACAACTATATACTGGTTGTATATGTCTATACACAGTATGTCCATACTTCATAACCATATACTGGTTGTATGTGTCTATACACAATATGTCCATACTTCACAACCATATACTGGTTGTATGTGTCTATACACAGTGTGTCCATACTTCATAACTATATACTGGTTGTATGTGTCTATACACATTCTATATACTGGTTGTATGTGTCTATACACAGTGTGTCCATACTTCACAACTATATACTGGTTGTATGTGTCTATACACAATATGTCCATACTTCACAACCATATACTGGTTGTATGTGTCTATACACAGTGTGTCCATACTTCACAACTATATACTGGTTGTATATGTCTATACACTGTATGTCCATACTTCATAACCATATACTGGTTGTATGTGTCTATACACAATATGTCCATACTTCACAACCATATACTGGTTGTATGTGTCTATACACAATATGTCCATACTTCATAACCATATACTGGTTGTATGTGTCTATACACAGTGTGTCCATACTTCATAACTATATACTGGTTGTATGTGTCTATACACAATATGTCCATACTTCACAACTAGAAGGAGTATTAGATTAGACACAAGCCAGTAATGATCCAACAATGTTCAAGATATTGGCCCTGACTGACATTAATTATATAGCAATTCAAAGACAATAACTCTGGAATTACTGAGGGGATTGGTGGACACCATCCAGTATGACGGGCAAACATAGTTATCCCCAATATCATTATATTCCAACCATCCATTTCGAAAGTACAACTGCATATGTACGTACCAACACTCTAGTTTTGTTTATGACCTAAAGTGTGTGTCCAGGGCTCCAAACCATGTTTAGGGACTACAAAAAGCTCCTCACCCTAATAGCCTAGGAGCGTTTCAACAGTACTAACAATCTAGCCCCTAAACATCGTATGTTAGCCTGGACAGACAACGCCAAAATAATAGCCCTCTGCAGGGAAAATAATAATAGGCATTTAACCTCTGAAATAGTAGGTCCTTATAGCATATACAGTCAAACCTGTCTTAAGCAGCCAGCCAAGGGAATCACATAATGTGGCTGTTTAACACAGGTGGCTGCTTAATAGAGGTCAAGTGTATAATAAAACAACATATTGGGAATATGGAAACTGGCTGCTTAATACAGACTTGCTGCTTAATGGAGGTGACCACTAACACAGGTTTGACTGTATATGTAAAGAACATGAAGTAAAATGTTCAACAATTTCATGTTAATCTTGAAAAATAAAGTTTACTAAAACATGAAATGCGGTGAAAGAAATTTGAAAATGACTGCAAATAAAGAAGCTCTGACAGGTTGATTAC
>CM026386.1:39693922-39705170 GCA_014843695.1 Archivesica marissinica | reverse complement strand
ATACCTCAAGTAGAACATTACGGAGGCCATTTTGGATTAACCAAAGTCATGACTTTAAAAAAAAAGAATAATACTCACTTATCAACAAAAAATATTTAATCTAGCAGCTTCAGGGCTCATTTTAGACTCGTAGTCAGAATCAGATACCTAGGTTTAAACAATTATACAAGCACCTGTAGAATCTGTCAATCATTAATTGTATGAACCAAACTCCTCCAACCATGTATAGCATCAAGGGTACTGCATCGGTACCACACTTGTCCCCTGCGCACAAACTTGGAGTTATAAATGCACACACCCAGACAGCAATCTGAAGGATAACAATAGCCTAGTTATAAATGCACACACCCAGACAGCAATCTGAAGGATAACAATAGCCTAGTTATAAATGCACACATCCAGACAGCAATCTGAAGGATAATAATAGCCTAGTTATAAATAAACATCATTCACTACAAACACAGAAGTTATGCACGAGAGCTAGGTGGTCCTGGCTCGTTCACATAAAGTGACACTATATCAGTGAAAAAAGCAATTCTACAGAATGTAATTTCATATTATAATATGGTATAAATATTGTCCAAATATTTGTTTCAACTAATCAACAAGCACCGTATACGACATTTGTTGACAACGCAAAATAATGTAAATAGGGTCAACATACATGCGATTTCCCGACTGACCATATTATTTTAGCCCTGGACCTAAACCTTTTTTTCTTCTTTTCGTCAAATACTTGGTTTACTTTCAGCTATAAAGGCTCTCGATGCCTATAAAATTACATATCAATGGACACTTAAAGTAACATTCCAAGAATCGATGCAGTCAAAGCAAGACATGTGAGTATATACCTGAATTTAGTGAATTATAGGCAGGACAACAAAATATTGATCTACTCATTTTCTTCATTTTCACTGAGGTCAGTTTGTTGTGACGGAGAGACCATCCACCTTTCAGCATTGCGACGGAGAGACCATCCACCTTTCAGCATTGTGATGAAGAGACCATCCACCTTTCAGCATTGTGATGGAGAGACCATCCACCTTTCAGCATTGTGATGGAGAGACCATCCACCATTCAGCATTGCGACGGAGAGACCATCCACCTTTCAGCATTGTGACGGAGAGACCATCCACCATTCAGCATTGTGACGGAGAGACCATCCACCATTCAGCATTGTTATGGAGAGACCATCCACCTTTCAGCATTGTGACGGAGAGACCATCCACCATTCAGCATTGTGATGGAGAGACCATCCACCATTCAGCATTGTGATGGAGAGACCATCCACCATTCAGCATTGTGACAGTGAGACCATCCACCTTTCATCATTGTGATGGAGAGATCATCCACCATTCAGCATTGTGATGGAGAGACCATCCACCATTCAGCATTGTGACAGTGAGACCATCCACCATTCAGCATTGTGATGGAGAGATCATCCACCATTCAGCATTGTGACCATCCACCATTCAGCATTGTGACGGAGAGACCATCCACCATTCAGCATTGTGACAATGAGACCATCCACCATTCAGCATTGTGATGGAGAGACCATCCACCTTTCAGCATTGCAACGGAGAGACCATCCACCATCCACTTCAGCATTGTGACGGATTGACCATCCACCTTTCAGCATTGCGACGGAGAGACCATCCACCTTTCAGCATTGCGATGGAGAGACCATCCACCTTTCAGCATTGTGATGGAGAGACCATCCACCATTCAGCATTGTGATGGAGAGACCATCCACCATTCAGCATTGTGATGGAGAGACCATCCACCTTTCAGCATTGCGATGGAGAGACCATCCACCATTCAGCATTGTGATGGAGAGACCATCCACCTTTCAGCATTGTGATGGAGAGACCATCCACCTTTCAGCATTGTGACGGAGAGACCATCCACCTTTCAGCATTGTGACGGAGAGACCATCCACCTTTCAGCATTGTGATGGAGAGACCATCCACCTTTCAGCAGACATTATTTCTAATGTTTCAGGATCCTATGTATGCAGCATAAGAGACCATCCACCTTTCAGCATTGTGACGGAGAGACCATCCACCTTTCAGCATTGTGACGGAGAGACCATCCACCTTTCAGCATTGTGACGGAGAGACCATCCACCTTTCAGCATTGTGATGGAGAGACCATCCACCTTTCAGCATTGTGACGGAGAGACCATCCACCTTTCAGCATTGCGGAGAGACCATCCACCATTCAGCATTGTGACGGAGAGACCATCCACCATTCAGCATTGCGATGGAGAGACCATCCACCTTTCAGCATTGTGATGGAGAGACCATCCACCATTCAGCATTGTGATGGAGAGACCATCCACCATTCAGCATTGTGATGGAGAGACCATTCAGCATTGCGATGGAGAGACCATCCACCTTTCAGCATTGTGATGGAGAGACCATCCACCATTCAGCATTGTGATGGAGAGACCATCCACCATTCAGCATTGTGACGGAGAGACCATCCACCTTTCAGCATTGTGACAGTGAGACCATCCACCTTTCAGCATTGTGACGGAGAGACCATCCACCATTCAGCATTGTGACGGAGAGACAATCCACCTTTCAGCATTGTGATGGAGAGACCATCCACTTTTCAGCATTGCGACGGAGAGACAATCCACCTTTCAGCATTGTGACGGAGAGACCATCCACCTTTCAGCATTGCGATGGAGAGACAATCCACCTTTCAGCATTGTGATGGAGAGACCATCCACCTTTCAGCATTGCGACGGAGAGACAATCCACCTTTCAGCATTGTGACGGAGAGACCATCCACCTTTCAGCATTGTGATGGAGAGACCATCCACCATTGTGATGGAGAGACCATCCACCTTTCAGCATTGCGACGGAGAGACCATCCACCTTTCAGCATTGCGATGGAGAGACCATCCACCTTTCAGCATTGCGATGGGAGACCATCCACCTTTCAGCATTGCGACGGAGAGACCATCCACCATTGTGATGGAGAGACCATCCCCATTGTGATGGAGAGACCATCCACCATTGTGATGGAGAGACCATCCACCATTGTGATGGAGAGACCATCCACCATTGTGATGGAGAGACCATCCACCTTTCTGCATTGTGACGGAGAGACCATCCACCTTTCAGCATTGTGATGGAGAGATCATCCACCATTCAGCATTGCGATGGAGAGATCATCCACCATTCAGCATTGCGATGGAGAGACCATCCACCATTGCGATGGAGAGACCATCCACCTTTCAGCATTGTGATGGAGAGACCATCCACCTTTCAGCATTGCGATGGAGAGACCATCCACCATTGCGATGGAGAGACCATCCACCTTTCAGCAGACATTATTTCTAATGTTTCAGGATCCTATGTATGCAGACATAAGAATAGAAGTTTATAAAATAATCGTCTCAATATATTTCAACAGGTAAACGGCAACAAAGGCATAGAGAGTCTTTAAATTGAAACGTTTATTAAAATACGTGTATATAACAAGCATTTGGTCAATCGGACTGTACAGCCACAGCAGATGGTGCTCATCTGTAGACTCAATGGGCGCTAACTCCATAGTCTGACAAGACTGATGGATGCCGAAGATGGTCGATCGCGCACATGCACTTCCGTTTTCATTGCAAAAGCATGAGTAGCTTAGATATGCTCCTTCAAATTTGAAGCAATATTTCACCAAACATTCGTATTTCTCAAACATGCACCAATTATCACAGGAGAGTAGAATGTTCTAAACTTTATATTGGTACTAAATTCCTTTCGGAAACAATGTTATCTGATCTATGTGCATTTCGCTACAACTCATCGGCCATACATAATTACCTGCGTATTTACATGTACATGTAATTATGAAAATTTCAAGAATAATGCATGATTATGGTGGCAAACTAAATTGTGAGCTATAAAATTGTTAATTTGGAAAGTTTATTCCTTATTTTGTAGTAGTAATTAAAGCAGCATTACATCGTAATAAAAGATGTTTTGGGTAAAATATAAATACTAATGTGTGTGAATTTACAAAAATCGCTCAGAAACGATAAAATTCCAATAAATTTAAACCGTCGTATACGCGAATTTGTTTATCAACACGCACAGCGCGCATGCGTGAAACAACAGAGGATATAGAAAACAACGTATATATTTTGAACATGAAAGACTATCTATCTATCTTCCTCTAATGTCGAATCCCCTCGCAGGGATGTAGAAATGTCCCTAAAAGACTTAGCTAACAGAGGTATGAATCAACATATCAAGTAATTTAATTAAAAAAGACAACGTGGGACAAATGGGGATGATGGATTCCGAATGTAAACAAGTGCTGACGATGCGTTCCAGTTGTAAATAAGTGCGTGACCGATCGACTCAGAAAGTAAAAAAAAACACTGTTTACCAAATGAACATAAGCATACAAAGTATAATGTTAGAATGTGTAGCAGCATTGCTACTCATACGTAAAAAATTGAATTTTTCAAATCTATCTTTTATTTCATACGATGTAATGCTGTTTTAACTGTTTTGACCAAAATGTGTTACGATGCGCACCTGTTGTAAAACGACAATGCCGATATGGCGAATGCAAATATTATGATTATTAAATTACACACATTATAGATATTTTGTTCTGTTTTCTTGTTTTCATTTATTTAAATATAATGATCATTGATTTCGGCCATGAAATTTCAAAAATAAAATTCACCGCGCACCCACTCAACGTTCATAAATGATAGAATCGTAAATGCAGTGTAGATCTACATAAGTATATAATTTGATTGTTTCATTTTCTGAATCCCTGTTATTATATTTTATTCCAAAGCGGAACGGAATATGTTTGTCAAAACATGCCGTCACATGCCTCAGAATGGAATATGTTTGTCATAACATGCTGTCACATGCCTCAGAATGGAATGTTTGTCATAACATGCTGTCACATGCCTCAGAATGGAATATGTTTGTCATAACATGCTATCACATGCCTCAGAATGGAATATGCTTGTCATAACATGCTGTCACATGCCTCAGAATGGAATATGTTTGTCAAAATGGTTGTTAGAACATAATGTGGTTGTTAGAACAGAATACGTTTTTAGAATCAAATGCAGTTGTCAGAATACAGTTGTTAGAACGGAATATGGTTGTTAGAACGGAATACGGTTGTTAGAACGGAATACAGTTGTTAGAATGGAATACGGTTGTTAGAACGGAATACGGTTGTTAGAACGGAATACAGTTGTTAGAATGGAATACGGTTGTTAGAACAGAATATGGTTGTTAGAACGGAATACGGTTGTTAGAACAGAATACGGTTGTTAGAATGGAATACGGTTGCTAGAATGGAATACGGTTGTTAGAACGGAATACAGTTGTTAGAACAGAATACGGTTGTTAGAATGGAATACGGTTGCTAGAATGGAATACGGTTGTTAGAATGGAATATGGTTGCTAGAATGGAATACGGTTGCTAGAATGGAATACAGTTGTTAGAACGGAATATGGTTGTTAGAACGGAATACGGTTGTTAGAACGGAATACGGTTGCTAGAATGGAATATGGTTGCTAGAACGGAATACGGTTGTTAGAATGGAATACGGTTGTTAGAATGGAATACGGTTGCTAGAATGGAATACGGTTGTTAGAATGGAATACGGTTGTTAGAACAGAATACAGTTGTTAGAACGGAATACGGTTGTTAGAATGGAATACGGTTGCTAGAATGGCATACAGTTGCTAGAACGGAATATGGTTGTTAGAACGGAATATGGTTGTTAGAACAGAATACGGTTGTTAGAATGGAATACAGTTGTTAGAACAGAATACGGTTGTTAGAATGGAATACAGTTGTTAGAATGGAATACAGTTGTTAGAACGGAATACAGTTGTTAGAACGGAATACAGTTGTTAAAATGGAATACGGTTGTTAGAATGGAATACGGTTGCTAGAATGGAATATGGTTGCTAGAACGGAATACGGTTGTTAGAACGGAATACGGTTGTTTACCAGAATAAGGAGCTCTATAAATATTATCCATGTAGTGTTGATTTTGCTTGTAGTTTGTTCGGAACTTATCACCAGAGACAGCGTGGCAGATTCTGTCAAGAAGTCATCTTCCTCTTTGTGAGACCCAAAGAAATCACTCTGAAATAATTCCTAGCATATTATTTTATATCGGCAGTGTTCGCCCATTACCCTGTAAAGCAATCATGTACTGCCTAAAATTTGAAATCATCTTCTATTGCTAGGTTATTATTATTATTATTACCGGAAAGATTACCAAACATGAGTATTACAATAACCTCCAGTTTACCATACATAGAGTATTACAATAACCTCCAGCTTACCAAACATAGAGTATTACAATAACCTCCAGCTTACCAAACATAGAGTATTACAATAACCTCCAGCTTACCAAACATAGAGTATTACAATAACCTCCAGCTTACCATACATAGAGTATTACAATAACCTCCAGCTTACCAAACATAGAGTATTACAATAACCTCCAGCTTACCAAACATAGAGTATTACAATAACCTCCAGCTTACCATACATAGAGTATTACAATAACCTCCAGCTTACCAAACATATAGTATTACAATAACCTCCAGCTTACCAACCATCTAGAGTATTACAATAACCTCCAGCTTACCAAACATAGAGTATTACAATAACCTCCAGCTTACCAAACACATAGTATTACAATAACCTCCAGTTTACCAAACATCTAGAGTATTACAATAACCTCCAGTTTACCAAACATAGAGTATTACAATAACCTCCAGCTTACCAAACATAGAGTATTACAATAACCTCCAGCTTACCAAACATAGAGTATTACAATAACCTCCAGCTTACCATACATAGAGTATTACAATAACCTCCAGCTTACCAAACATAGAGTATTACAATAACCTCCAGCTTACCAAACATAGAGTATTACAATAACCTCCAGCTTACCAAACATAGAGTATTACAATAACCTCCAGCTTACCAAACATAGAGTATTACAATAACCTCCAGCTTACCAAACATAGAGTATTACAATAACCTCCAGCTTACCAAACATAGAGTATTACAATAACCTCCAGCTTACCAAACACATAGTATTACAATAACCTCCAGTTTACCAAACATCTAGAGTATTACAATAACCTCCAGTTTACCAAACATAGAGTATTACAATAACCTCCAGCTTACCAAACATAGACTATTACAATAACCTCCAGCTTACCAAACATAGAGTATTACAATAACCTCCAGCTTACCAAACAGAGAGTATTACAATAACCTCCAGCTTACCAAACATAGTGTATTACAATACCAAACATAGAGTATTACAATAACCTCCAGTTTACCAAACATAGAGTATTACAATAACCTCCAGCTTACCAAACATAGAGTATTACAATAACCTCCAGCTTACCAAACATAGAGTATTACAATAACCTCCAGCTTACCAAACATAGAGTATTACAATAACCTCCAGCTTACCAAACATAGAGTATTACAATAACCTCCAGCTTACCAAACATAGAGTATTACAATAACCTCCAGCTTACCAAACATAGAGTATTACAATAACCTCCAGCTTACCAAACATAGAGTATTACAATAACCTCCAGCTTACCAAACATAGAGTATTACAATAACCTCCAGCTTACCAAACATAGAGTATTACAATAACCTCCAGTTTACCAAACATATAGTATTACAATAACCTCCAGCTTTTCAAACATACAGTATTACAATAACCTCCAGTTTACCAAACATATAGTATTACAATAACCTCCAGCTTTTCAAACATACAGTATTACAATAACCTCCAGCTTACCAAACATACAATATTACAATAACCTCCAGCTTTTCAAACATACAGTATTACAATAACCTCCAGCTTACCAAACATAGAGTATTACAATAACCACCAGCTTACCAAACAGAATATTACAATAACCTCCAGCTTACCAAACATAGAGTATTACAATAACCTCCAGCTTACCAAACATACAGTATTACAATAACCTCCAGCTTACCAAACAGTGTATTACAATAACCTCCAGCTTACCAAACAGAGTATTACAATAAACCTCCAGCTTACCAAATATATAGTATTACAATAAACCTCCAGCTTACCAAACAGAGTATTACAATAACCTCCAGCTTACCAAACATAGTGTATTACAATACCAAACATAGAGTATTACAATAAACCTCCAGCTTACCAAACATACAGTATTACAATAACCTCCAGCTTACCAAACATACAGTATTACAATAACCTCCAGCTTACCAAACATAGTGTATTACAATACCAAACATAGAGTATTACAATAACCTCCAGCTTACCAAACATAGAGTATTACAATAAACCTCCAGCTTACCAAACATACAGTATTACAATAACCTCCAGCTTACCAAACATAGTGTATTACAATACCAAACATAGAGTATTACAATAACCTCCAGCTTACCAAACATAGTGTATTACAATACCAAACATAGAGTATTACAATAACCTCCAGCTTACCAAACATAGAGTATTACAATAAACCAAGTTTTGGCATCGTTATTGTAAAGATGGATAAATGGAGAGATGAAATAGACCCTTGGATTGAAGGGTTTGTTGGGAACAAATCTGGCCGCATTACCTATGATCTGTTCAATGTACTTTACTTGGGTTTGTTGTTGTGGATTCCATATTGGAGAAGAGTATTCTAACTTGGGGTGGACCATCACTTGATAACCTCTTTCTTTGACAGTAGTTGGACACAATTTCAAGTTAGGTTTACTAAATCCCAATGTATGTGAGGCCTTGCCTGTAATGTTATCAACTCTGTGATGAATACTTACGTTTGATAGCAGTCTCTCCTTCCACCACGCTTTAATAATCATAGCATAATGAAATTGTGTATGTTCAAATATTAATCATTTTACAATTAATGCAGTATGCGCCGACATTGATGACATCACAATTAATGACATCATATCACTTATCAATATTCCAATGTCACATCAAGAACGTTCGTTGTAAAGTGGCGTCGCACAGTGTAAACGAGCAACATGTTGTGATAAAGTTTTATACATTACTCGGAAAATCTATCTCCGACATTCGGGAGGATTTGCATACAGTTTATGGGGACTTGTTTATCGAATGATGCTATTTCAAAGTGGGTGAATCGCTTTATGGATGGTAGACAAACAACCGAAGATGATAAGCATACTGGCAGGCCAGTGACTTTACAAATGAAACGAAAGTGGCTGTCTGAAAAGTAATAGCCATTATATTTTGCGATAAACAAGGTATCATTTTAAATCACTTTATTCCTCCGAAAACTATACAATTACTGGAAACTATTATGGACTATTATGGGCTAGACAACCAGTCAACGGTCATAAACAATGTCGGAAATGATTGTTTATTCTGATTGCTTGATTTTCTGAAAATGACACCTGTCCGGGACTAAGTTTCAATTGATGATTGACATACCACAGGAAATGCTAATTGATTTCATTTACAATTTTCATTTGTTTGACAATTTGTCTTTTTGCTTTTCTGAAAATGACACTGGCCCGGGACTAAATTTCAAGACGTGCAGATCTGCCCGGGCGATGATATTTGTACAGCCCCTGGGGGGTCAATATTCTATATGACACAAGATACATCATGCACAATGCTTACTAGTACTGGTTAACCGCTTAGGGGTTTGACATATGGAACATACATACACGTATACCCAGTGGTTCCAGTCATTAAATTAATGGATTACATCTACATATTACACCCAACACTCAATACTGAGTATGACAGGGTGGCGCTTGTCAGGGATAGTTGTTCAAAATCTCATTAATTGAGACAGAGAGTGTTAAAAATACCTACATACTAAAGTTCAAAACAGTCATTAGTGTTACATGAGTGGTACAGTGGCCAGCCACTCAGCAAAAATGGTTACGCTGGGGTTGGACTGTACATAATAGGGGAGGCTATTCCAGAGACGTATTGTTCGAGGGAAAAAAGAGTGATGTATATGGTGCTGGGTTCGGGACTGAGGAATTAAGTAGTTCAGGTTCCTTGTATGTGTTAAGTGGTTGTGGTTGGCGCATACCAAATTATTTTTCATTTTATATAGGTATATTACTGATGATTGTATGCGTCAATATTCAAGTGTTTGCCAGTTGATATGACATCATACTTCAGCGTGCGGCTGATCTTTGCACTCTTTCTACTTTATAGGTGAGAGGCTTTTGCCAGGGGTGCCAGACAGATGAGCAATACTCGAGTTGAGGACGTACATAGGTGTTATACGCTTTTTCTTTGACCTTCTTGTTACTGGTCTTTACATTCCTTTTGATGAATCTGAGAGAATTAGTAGCTTTGGAGGATGTATGTGGGTAGACCAGTTTAAATCATTACTAATTGTAACACCTAGATATTTGGCAGTATCGTTTGATTTTAGTACCATGTTATGGAGTGTGTAAGGGAAAATAAGTGGTTTTATTTTGCAAGTTATTCTCAGCACCTCACACTTGTGCGGATTGAACTCCATGGACCAGTCCCGTTCCCACTGTTCAAGAGCATTCAGGTCACTTTGGAGAATTTGTGCATCAGAGGAGGATTTTACTGTGAGATACACTATGATGTCATCTGCCAACAGTCTAACTTTACTCTTGATGGAGTTGGGGAGGTCATGAATGTAGACTAGAAAGAGGCAAGGTCCTAAGACAGAGCCTAGCGGGACCCCAGAGATGACAGGCAGTGTATCAGAAGTGCAGCCGTCCACAACTACTTTTTGGGATCGACCCTTTAGAAATGACTTGATCCACCGTAGTTTGTCAACACCTTCAACTGATCATTGGCATCTTGGGTGCTCACTCTATTGAAGCAGCGTTGGATATTCGTGTCAATATGTTCCGGCCAACTTGGCCTGTACTTGAGAAAAGGTACCGGCCAAGATGAAATAGTACAGGCCAATTTTTGGCCTGTACTTAAGAATTAGTTCCGGCCGCAAATAAATGGTACAGGTCATTGAATGTGGTTCTGTCCGGTGGCAAAGCAACCGGATGCAAGTGCCACAGGCAATTGCCATGCTAGGGGGGTCCGATTTCCCCACGAAATTTGTTTTAAGTAGACACAAAATGGTGCATTCTGGTGGACTTTGGGGTAAAATCAACCTCTTTTTTTATCTTAAATTTTGTCACTTTTTTAGATAATTTTTCTTCAAAATTGCTATGTAAGTAACTGTTTAAC
>CM026386.1:39675362-39692922 GCA_014843695.1 Archivesica marissinica | reverse complement strand
CCCGTATTGCCACTTGTCCTCTAGTTACACTAATATCTTGTTTTCTTTTGAGGCTAGCTTTATTTATCCCTTCGCAACCTTTTGCTCGAAGCTTGACTGTCGGTTGCTATCACCGTTCCAAAAAACTGTTTGCTCAGATTGGACCGTGACCTCCATCCCTATCAATACATACATAAAAGGAGATACTTGTTATTCCAGACTTTGTCGTAATGCGAATGCATCTTCGAACTGATCATTGGAAATTAAGTCAAGAAAAATCGTGGAAAGTGGCAGCAGTACACTCTTCGGCGTCTTTATTTCTTGGAATTTGAGCATTGCTATTTTTTACTTACATTCATGCTTGTTCATAAATCAATTACTGATTATTCGTGTACAACGTAAATGGTGAATGAACTGATTTCACATATGGTTATATCGCAATTATACTGGCATATGTTTTCAACTTACCAAGTTGTACAACCAATAAGAGGCGTCCAATTCCACATCATGCAGCACTTCGTCTCGAAAACACGTTATTCTTAGTAATTATTAAATTTGTATAGGACTGGTTAATGTTTTGCTTCTTGAACGGTTATCATAGTAAAATAATATAAACTACATTTAAAACTTACCCTCTTCTTATTGTAAAGCAATACGAGTTTTCACGAGTCCACTCTTGACACTTCCGCGTTTGTTTTTAAATAATATATCGCGCGTGCATACTTAAAAGGAGATTGAAGAGTATTCGGTATGGTGGGCTTTGTATGCCATCTTTGCATTTTAAGATTTTGCAAGATTTCACCGCCAGTTTTTTCCAATTTTAGCTCCATCTGTAAAGTGCAACTTTTTTTGTATGACTAATATGCATATGAACTTTCATCCAGTATGAAAATACAGACTTTTGCAATTAGTTTGAACGTATATTTATCTTGATTGGAGACTATAAGGGGGGTTGATTTTGAATCATTTTTAGGACTGTCCCCATTCAACTTATCTTTTTTTATTAAAAACCTTTATAACCACATATACGCTTACATCCGAGCCAACGAGAGTGATTAATATAAGTTGTTCAAACTTGCTTCGCAATCGTTGTAAAATAAATAAATTATAAAAATTTAAAAAATAAAAAATAAAAAAAATAAGACATCTCGCCACGATGTCGAGTGCGTTGTAAACGTTTCTCGCCAGTCTAAAAACGTTATCGCCATGGCGAGTGCGAATATCCAACGCTGTTGAAGTAGCTGTTTTGCAGAGCTGCTTCAAGCTGAATGGTTGGAGTTTGGAGAAAACTGATTCAAATTGTTTGTTGAAATTGTTTGCTTTGGTAACGGGGTCAGTATAAGTGATACCCTCGTACTTTAGGGGTGCTACACCACAGTTTTCTGTTTTCTTATGTTTTACAAATGAGTAGAACTTTTTATTGTTGACCAGTTGTGAATCGCCCATTAGATCACATCGTGATTTGGACATTTTTGTTGGAATGTGTAGAGTATTACTAACCTCTCTTTGCACACTTCTAGTATATGTACCTATTGTAGGCTTAAGGGCTTTTAAGGTTTAATGTTTTTGCACCTTTTTTGTTACACTACCAGTGTCCTCTTTGGTGGAATTATAGTAGCTGAGGAGGCCTGGTAGCTCACTTTTCTACCCCCCCCCCATGCATGGCCATGATAGCTCAATTATTGACTGTTAGCCATTAACAGATAAGAAGAAGAAGTACACAGACTATTGCTTATGTCACCGGTTATCGGATACTCCAGTTGTATACGATTATGGGATTATTTCAACTGTTCAAATTCAACAAGCGACTGCGTCACCCTCACACAAGTCATGCAGAAACAGAAAATAAGTTGGTTACCCTATTTCGACCCATGTCGTCCGATAAACTAACCATCGTCAACCAGATACTGTTACTTCATTATTATTTTCGAGGAAGTCGAGTTTAGTGAACACAATTCAGCCCTCCTTAGTGACCCTCATTTGCAGCAATCATTAAATATTTCCAGCAAACACTAATACACGAAACACGGTTTGGCTTATGATATAGTGCGCACCGTTTTGACCTACTTTCGCCAAAACGAGATTAACAGGTAAACAAACGTAAATATGCATTACTCGTATAGGAAATGATACACCCGAGTGTCACATACTCTTGAAATTTACCAGTAGTTAAACGCAATATCTGTTCCTACGAATGTATATGGGTTATATGGTTCAGAGAATTACTTAGTGTGTCGTCCATTGTACAGTGGTAGAGTGTCTTATTTGGATTCAAAGGGTCCCGGGTTTGATACTAGTTTGGGGCACATGTAGTGTCATTGAGTGAGGCATCTCAGTACTGGTTAGTGACTTAAGTCTGCTAAGCTTGTCCAAAAAAACATGTCAAGGTCCCCACAAGGTGTTTGGCATCAATAAAACATACAATGTACATAAGTAATTGAATGCATTAGTAACATTTAGGTCACACGCACCATATTAATTATATTAACCCATGACATTGGAATGGCCTCCCTCCCCTCAACGAAGGATCACTGCCGACCCAGTGGAAGTCAGCAAATGTTGCTCCCATTTACAAAAAAGGGGACAAGTCACAACCGCCAACTATAGGCCTATCTCACTGACATGTGTTCTATGCAAGGTTCTAGAACATATACTTAGTTTCCTCCTCGATAGTAAAACACTTCACTAACCACAGTATTCTGTACCATTTGCAGCATGGTTTTAGAGAAAAACGGTCATACGTGACCCAATTAGTAATGCTAATCAATGACTTGGTTACCTCTGTCTACAATAAGCACCAGGTAGATCTCATCCTATTAGACTTCAGTAAGGCTTTCGATAAGGTCAATCACGAGAACGTACTACTCAAATGCATGACTATGGAGTCAGAGGTCAAACATTAAGGTGGATTAAGAGTTTTCTAGATAATAGACTCCAGTCAGTTGTCCTTAATGGTATTAGTTCAGATGCCATTCCTCTGGAGTCCCACAGGGACCCATACTTGGACCCCTGCTTTTCCTAGCCTATCTAAACGACCTCCCACAAAACATCGGTTCCAAAGTCCGTATCTTTGCAGAGGATACTGCAGTCTATATATCATCTGCAAATGAATCGGTCACACTCCAAAACGATCTTAAGAGATTAGAAGAGTGGGAGTTGGAGAGGGGTATGGACTTTAACCCCTCCAAATGTCAAGTTATCCACGTCACCAGAAGGAAACATCCTATTCCCAGTCAATATAAACTCCATGGAGTCCTACTTGAGTAGGTCACCTCAGTCAAATACCTTGGCGTGGATATCTCAAATAACCTGTCGTGGGACACTTACATAAAAAGGTCAACTAAGAAAGCAAACCAAACATTAGGATTCCTACGTAGAAACCTCCAGGTCAAATCCGAACCCCTTAAGTCCATGGCTTACCAGACACTAGTGAGACCCCAACTTGAATATGGCTCCGAGATCTGGTTGCCCCATACCCAAACATTGATATACCATATGAATGTGTCCAGCGGTATATGAGACAACACCGCGTTGGATAAAGGCTGACTTCTATCGTACCTCTAGTGTTACAGACATGCTACATTCCCTAAATCTACACAGACTAGATCAACGGCGTATTGACAATAGGTTATTCCTTCTGTATAAAATTCATAATGATCGTGTTGCTATTCCCATTGAAAATTACCTAGTTCCCCTCTCCCGTCCTGCTCCCCATTGCCATTCCATAAGCTATAGGTTAATTACAGCAACTACAGACTACTACAAGTTTTCCTTTTTTCCAAGAACAATCTACCACTGGAACATCTCCCTCCTGACATTGTCCATCTCCCTACCACAGAGCAATTCAATACGACAGTTTGCCATATTGACCATGCCAGCCCCTAGTTGTTCTGCGCAGCTGCTTTTAAACTTTTACCACAACTTATTTTCATTACTTTCTTAAATTATGCTTTTAACTATTCATACTTTTAACTTCTTTGCGGTTTTTTGGTTCGACATTAAAGGAAGATAGGTAGGTAGGTAGGCAGGCAAGCAGGCAAGCAGGCAGGTAGGCAGGCAACAGACAGATATACAGATATACAGATATATAGATATATACTATGTACCGTCCAGCCCCAGCCTTTACCATTTTGGCTGGCCACTGTAGGCCTACCACTCGGGACTGTTTTTGACCTTAGTATGTGGTTATTTTCAACATTCTGTGTCTCAAATGAGATGTTTATCAACCGTCCCCGACAAGCGTCACCCTGTCATACTCAGTAGTATGTACTTGGAGTACCCAGTATATGTGGATGAATAAGTTACTACCCGAAATCATCGTTATACTAAATGGGTTTTTAGACGAAACTAGTACGTGAATTCGTGTTTACTCTCTAATATTCACTTCTGTTATCCGTAGTTATATAAATACGGATATAATACAGTTACAAAACAACCTACCAAAGTAAATAAGAGTATGTCGAAGGTAGTATATTGCCAAAATACGCTAAACCGGTGATTTTATAATGAACGGTTTTAATGTTTGTTTACCTGTTTATAAGAATCTGGGTCAAGACGGTGTCCAAACCGTGTTTCCGTGGTATTATACCAGCAAACGCTAACTTGAAAATAATTAAATCCCCTTGTAATTTTCCATTATTATGACAATCTCATTAAACGACAAAAGATCCGGGTATAAAACAATGAAATTACAGACAATAGCATATTGGGTAGAGAATATCTAGCAAACTTGGCAATGAGACCCTATATAATTAGGCATATGTACATAGCATTGTGTAATAGCTATAAAAGATCACCACATATGACACTCTACAATGCTGGACGGACGCTACACTTAGTTAACCCATTTGATTCTGGATACCGTTCAAACTGTATTTGCAAAGAACATAGAGCCAGATCAGCCGGCTAAGACACTTGGCTATGTAGCAAACAGCATAGATCCTGATCAGCATGTAGCGTCACGCTGCGGCTGATCTGGATCTATGTTGTTTGCAAAAGCCTTTAAATGTATCCAGAATGAAATGGGTTAATGGGTCAGCACCATAGAAAAAAGGGCATAAATATGCTAATGGATCTCTATGGTACTGGGCAGCTAGCAAACTATGCGACGCGACCATATAACATGTATGCATATGGAGACTGGTGTAATAACTGCTTAGCAACACCAAGTACGGGTACGGGCCTCGTTGGTACTGAGTAGCGTGTAAAGTAGATGATGTGAACCCACAAGAGTATACGTATGTAGTCTTGTATGATAGCTGCTTAAAAACACTAAGTTTGACTCTCTATCTTGGCCTGGGTGAAGCCAACACTTAGTAAACGGGACACCACCCCTTCGTAAACAACAGAATTACGGCTCCGGACCTCTTTAGTATTGAATAGCGAGCAACGTGGGCGATATGACCCCCACAAGACAGGGTATACGTATGTAGCCTGTTATAATAGCTGCTTAGAAACACCAAGTATGACTCTCTATCTTGGCCTGCGTGGATGTCTGTGATATAGATTACAAATGCAGGGGAGGGTCGTCACTAATGTTGGTAAAGCTTGTGACCCAACCCATTTGCTTCTTATAAATTATATCAGTTTCACTCATATAATATTCGTTACATTTAATGTGTTGTACAACTATTGTGCAGTCTGTGTATATTTATGTTATTTGATAGCAATACAATATGCTTAAACTAAAACTGATTGTCGTCTGCATATCACGATTGTGACTTTGGTTTTCTAACGTTTCTTGAACATAGCTTGATGAAAACAAACCGGGGAAATAATTGTTATATATGCGTTTAAAGAGTGTTCCACGATGCATCGTTTAGTGCATACATTGACAGGTTGGAATCGATAGCGCAAATGCCTGCTCATGATATGGTGGTCGTGACAAGGCCAGGGGCGGATCCAGGAATAGGAGGGACGCAAAGTTGGAGACAATCATTCGGAGTTTGGGCAGACAGTCCCAGTTAATTCTGGAAACATATATGTTGTGAACTTTGCATCGATTGGACAGGAATATGCAATCTATTTCAAGATAATGACTCAGATACGCCCCTGCACACCTTACATATACCCTAGTCAATTCGAACCCTTGTCATACGTCCCAGCATAATTGTCCATTGTACGCGACGATTTTCGATTTTAATCAGTGTGTAAATATTAACACAATTTACAGTAAAAGATGTTTTGCTAAATAACGTCGAAAATCCGCGAACTTACGTCACAGACTGTGCTCCGATCGATAAACTCGCTATAACGTAAAAACAGTAGTGTTTGTACTATTACCAGTCTGTTGTCACGTTTCGTTGTTTGTTTAGCACGTCGCGTCAAAGCTGAGTTGCGTCCAGTTGCTTCAAATGAAGAGTGTTTCTAATTTTAATATGTGTCTGAGAACATGCCAGCAAGTCGTGCAATTGAAAATGCTACCCCTAGTGTGGCTGACAATAGTGTGTCAAAGAACACTATCATGTTTATTATTGAACTTGTGGAATGAACTCGAAGAGCAACACTTCTAAGACTATGAAGACGGCAATATCTATGCAAGACTCAAACTAGTTACGAGGTTAGAGATGGGGACTTTAGTACTGGTTTTTACCCAAGAAATGTGGGTGGTCTACTTTCCGCCATTGTTTACAGAGATAGATACACTGGCTGGCTGGCTGAGCTAAACCTCACAACACTTGAACACAGGCGAAAAAGATTGTTTCATTTGTATTTATCATAGTTGTGGTAAAGCGTAGAGCCAATGGTAGAGCGTCGGATTTGGTATCGAACAGTCCCGGGTTCGATACTCGGTCAGGGAACGTATGCAATTTAAAATGTCATTGAGAGGCACCTCACACACTTCAACTTTAACGAGATACTCCTCAACGCCATTGACGGCCTTTACTGAAATACCATGCACGAACGGAGTGTGGTGTGTATCCAACACAAACGGTAAGAATAATATACACACATTTGCTTAGTACTGGTTAACCGCTATGTCAGCTAAGTCTGCCCAGGAAAACATGTCTAGGTCCCGCAAGCGGTTTGACATTAATTGAACATACATACATACCAAGACATTGGCTTACCGGTTTTCGCACATGCACTCGGCGTGAACCTAGGACACAATAAAGGAGAATATTGACCACCCGCCCATGACCAGACCCTCCCCCATGACCAGACACCCATGACCAGATCTTCCCCATATATCTACAGAAATGGAAATTTGCTATCAAAATGATCTTATACAACATAAATGTTCACAATATACAAATAATACACATATTTATGATAATGCCATTATGATTACCATTCACTGTTAGTTTATACATATTTATTTTTGCTCGATTACGAAACACGTTCTTACAACTTATATTAATCACTTGTCGCAAGTCATTATACATATATGACATTCTAATAAACATAGTTTTCATTTTCCACCTCATTGCAAAAAGGACACAGAAGTTGCGATCTTCAACATCATATCTTTCAGTTTAGTTGATACACATTATTTTAGCTCGATTGCGAAAGAAATTCTTACAACTTATATTAATCACTCTCGATACCTCATTCCTGACGGAATCCATTGCAACGAGGGAGAGAGAAGAGGCAATGTGGAATTTAAATGCTTTGCCTAAAGGCACACTAGTAACAGCTCTAGCGTGGCTAGAACTCCGGGCATTTCGCACCTGAAGCGAACGAGGCGCTACCACTGCTTTATTACGACTTCCGGTTTCAATACGCAAGTGAGCTACACCCTGCTAAAAGTGACCCTGTGACGCTACGGAATGATTAGTCTACAGCAATATTCTGTATGATAATCAGTTTTAAAAGTCTTGTAACATATACGTAGTTTGTTTCTGCCTCGACGAGAAGGACCAATTTCACAATTCGACTGTCCGATTAGCGCAGTGGTTAGCGCGCTCGCTTCTCACCAATGCAACCCGGGTTCGATCCTTGGACAGGGAAGTATGTGAGATGGTACGATGGTCGCCAGATCGAACAGGTAGGGTTTCTCCGGGTTCTCCGGTTTCCTCCTACATGAATGATCACATTTACGCTTTCATCCGAACCAACGAGAGTGATAACGTTTTTAATTCAGCAACACATTGCAATATGACGTACAATATCAAAATTTGTGCTAACATTTAACCGAGTGTAGTGCATATTGACATTGAAAATCAAGTTCTTACAAGGCACACAAGCCCACAAGGCAATGCGTTTATTCAGTTGTGAAATGTTTGTTATGTTTATTATAGACACTCTAACATAGAAACTGCTTACAAATGAAAGTTGTCGAACACATTTAGGTTCCCACCCCAGTTCACCAGTATGCTGTATTGAGGGTATAATTACGAACTCCTAGAAGAAGAAAAAACCAAGAACCCTATTCTGAACAGCTTCAATGCATGAGAAATGTTTAGTACCCCAAATGCTTGCACCGTAGCTTACAGACCACACAAGCGAATTATAATCAAACCTGTATTAAGCTAACTAATGGAATCACAGAAAGTGGTTGCTTAGCACAGGTGGTTGCTTAATAGAGGTCAAATGTATAATAAAGAAGATATTGGGAATCTGGAAACTGGCATCTTAATACAGGTTGGTTGCTTAATGGAGGTGACCACTAACACTAGGCTTAGCTGTATATAGCTTTGTAAATACGAATACGAATAGTTTGTGCAGCATTAAACATTTCATAACAATGTGTATAGCCTACATAATTAGCATACGTAATTATATAATATAGTGTGAACAGTTTTTTCAGAAGAGCATGGGGTTTTTTAACAGTGTATAGAAGTATACAAGTTAACAATCACTATAATTTGTAAATACTGTTAAAATGTATTTGAACAATGTATGATTTATTTGCAAAGATTACAAAGTTTGATAAGTTACAATTAGTTTTCTTAGACGTGGCAGACATTAAAGGCCTGCAGTTTGACCCCGTCCAATTGTAAAGATTTATACTTTACTACCTGTTCCATGTGATTAGTGGCTTGTATCAACAATGTAGCAGTACATTCAGTATAATTTGGCGTATGTAGGTATTTTCTATCGGTTAATATGCACGATCACTCTGTGAGCTGAGAATTAGTCAAAATGAGGCCCTGACAATTTAAGTAAACGTATATTATTGATTGTAAAGAAAATTGATAGTTATGAGTATTCAAACTACATAATCCAGATCAGCCCAGGGACATAGATTACATGTTATGTAGGTGCCTCATCAGCCGTAGCGTAATCACTGAGACTGATAATTTGTATGCATGTATATAATATGTATGTATTTATATGAATAAACTATATGTGTTCGTTATATGGTAACCTTCATACTTCATTTAATTATATATCTACAGTATTATTCGCAAGTTTTCTGTTATATTTTAAATATTTCTCTGTGTCAGTGTGTGTTTACCGATATTGATGCTACATAATAATCACAGTGAATGCTATGAGTACATGTATAATATTATAATTATAATCTCTTGAACATACGAGTATTACACATATTCTGCCGATTTCTACAAGATGCCATTGAGTAAAATAACAATGTATGTAACTGATGAGCAGAGAAAAGAATTGCTGACTTTCTTGCAAAATAAGAACTGGGACGTAGAGATGGAAATAGAAGAAACAGCCACCGCCATGCCCGTTGCAGAGGCTGCTTACGTACCTCCCCCTATGCCTCAGCATGCTGAAGGTGTTGCTGAGTGTCCACTGTGCTTGTGTTCCCCTTGCATAATAAATGAACAGAACAAACAACTTTGGTGGCCTGCTAATAATCGTCCACCGCATAATCTAAATTCACATGAGAGAAAGCTTCTATACAGGAGGTTTTGGGCAATGCTATATAATTGTGGCGCATGGAAAGATGTCAGATATATAGAGAGAAAAGTAGCGGCTAGAAGAGGAGACTGTACTTGGCATAAGAGGGAACTGATGCCTGAATGTGTGGTACAGCAATGCAGGAACTGGCTGCCTAACCCGCGCAACCAGCCTTATTTGGGCCATAAGTGGAGTTGAATTGTTTATACCAGTTGTAAGTACTATAAAAATACAGAACTTCAATTTCAGCAATTTATAACCTCTGATATGTACGTGGGTCATAATAGATATAAGTGGTGCTCATGTATTAGATGTATACCATGCAGGGCCTCGCATGTGGCAAATACGATGTGCGTCGACCGTCAGATTTGTACCGCTATTCCTCGTGTGTTTAGTGCGTCGACCGTCAGATTTGTACCGCTATTCCTCGTGTGTTTAAGGTCAAATATAGGTCAACCTGCAGGCCTTTAAGTCATAAAATGTATGCATAATCGACCACTGACAAGTGATTATTATATATGTACGTTGCTAAAGCTTGTTTCGCAATCGTTGCAAAATAAATAAAGTTTAAACTAGACACTGTAATTCTCCAGAACAACATTTAAATATTGTAAATACACAGTAAGGGAATATGAGTAGAAAGATGGACGGACACTGGAAACTATCAAGCATGTCTTTAATGAAATCAATTATAATCGTGAAATCATATTTAAATTAATTACGCCCATAATATGCATAGTCTCTGTATATCCATCACTCAACCTTGTTCACCAAGCTACAATGGATAAACGTCTGCGTCCAAATAACCAAATACAAACAATTGTTATGGAAAACTATAAATATTATATCTTTTGTTTGGTTTATCCAATGATAGACAAGATAATGGTGTAATGCTTGGTTCCATTAGAAGACAAATACTTGTATGGGCTTGGGTGAATACATACATAAATTTATATGATCTAGAGTGTGAAAGAAAAGATGACATCCGCTGGTACACAGCACATTGACAACAACTACTAAATCACAAAGAATACATGCCTCTGACCTTGCTATCAACGTATTGCATCCGAAGATGCAAAATCAGCAAAGGCAGAGCGAAAGAGGAAGAAGAAAGAAAGCAGAAAACAGGAAGGAAGAGAGAGAGAGAGAGAGGGAGGGAGAGAGAGAGAGTTGATGCCGTAAGATAAAGAAGAAGAGAAACTGTCAGAGCTATATCGGAACAGAACCATGTTTAATAGAACCAATAATACACTATCTACAATTGGAAACAAAATGTCCCAGGTGACGTATTACTTTAAGATTTCAAATCGTAGCCGAAGTATTATAAATGATTTATCAATGCTATTTAAATAATATTCCAAAATAATGATCTAAAGCCAAGTCGTCGTTGTGACACCAATACTAATACGCTAAGTGTAACTGCCACGTACATGTCAACACTTTATGAACTCACGAAGTAAATAACTGATATATCGCTAACATAATTATATAAAATTAAATAATAATATTATATACTTATAAGATAATACATGTATTTCGACAATATATCTCATTTAATTGGAATGTCTCAAAGAAATGGGACAGTCCATTTATAAAGCATAGCATCATTTATTTACTGTCTGTCTTTCTCTGATATAATTATCACTTATAGTCTCTGCGCATTACATATATATAAAGTTCTCATGTAAATTTACAGGTCTCTTTCAAGACAAACATTTGGATGAATCAAGATGATAACAGGTTGTATTTTGCCATCAAAGGACGTTGTTGGTCCAATCGGAAGGCACGCATCCACGCTACTCCAATGTGTAATGTATGAATATACGTCTCTTTTATGGATTTAATGAGGTACCAGAAGTATGAATGTGAGATTGGACGGCCATGCGATAAGCATGGTGACTACCAGACCAGAACGTATTATACCGGAAGTGCCAGATCGAGATGCCCATGTGTTGCATCCGGAAGGAATACAGTTTGATTACATACAAAAGTCATGCATACATACTCATTTCTTAAATTACTTCTGGCAGAAATATGTAATCAATAAGTTTCAGTTTGGATTAACGCAATCTAACCATATATTATGTTTCCTTTTCCCACTACAGTTGGGTCAAAAATAGCATTTATATATTTGCGGATTAACTAGGCCTATCTCATTGCCATGTGTTCTATGCATAGTTTTAGAACACATAGTTTTCACTTCGGTAGTAAAACACTTCACAAACTACAGTATTCTGTACCACTTGCAGCATGGTTTTAGGGGGGGGGGGGGCATGTGTGATCCAATTAGTAATGCTAGTCAATGACATGGTTACCTCAGTCTATAAGCAACACGTAAATCTCGTCCTATTATATTTCATACCTGTCAAGTCTCACGCTTTTGGCGTGAGACTCACGCTTTTAGATCTCAAATCACGCTCTACGCGTATCTTTAATATTGTCACGCTTTTTCTAAAAAACGATTTACCTACACTAATAGCCGCGCTATTTTAAAATCGCAACACATTAGGTTTCCCAAATTGCTATTTTTAGAATGTCTCAAGGCTATATTTGAAACTGATTGTCGTGCTGAACACTCGTAACTACTCGGAACCGATGTCGGATCTCTCCGTGCATTAATAATCACTTATGATTGGCTCCCGAAAACTGCTGAGTCCAGCACCCGCCGACTGAGTTTAGAAAGCGCTGTAACCCGTACACTGGAAATGTACTAGCCCTTAAAAAGCTATGTAGTGTCGGGTTAGGACAAACAACCTAGATTTAAGCGCATGGCTAGTTCTTTTCAGGACCATATGACTGAAATAAATCTGCTCTTTTACCAGTTTGTTTTGCAACAGTTTGTGGCATTTAGCCTCTTTTTGCAGAAGGAAGAGCCTAGAACACACCTGCTTGACGCGGAAATGCAGTCTTTCCTGCGTAAACTATTGATCAAGTTTGTCAACGTTTGGCCATTGAAGGAGGCAGTGTCTCCTCTTGAAGTTGACATTAGTCTTGATGACATACAAATTGGTTTCACAACAAGGCAAACATTGAATAAACTTGAAAATGAAGGTGATATTGCACCAGCTCAGAAATCGAAATTTCTAGAAGGCTTCAAGCAGCACCGAGACTGCCACATATGTTGTCAAAACATTTCCATACAATGATATGTTGCTCGGGCATGCTAAATGTGTTGACTTTGAGCAGCGACTGGACGTCTCGTTTGCGAACGTACTGTACTTTGTAGAGAGGTTTCCCCGACTACTACATTGTTCAGATCGTAAGATGGATATACTTACTGAGCAATTCAAGGAGTATCAGCTACTTCCTGATCTCCCTGATTATGTTGAGAAAGAAGCATATGTATGTGATCAGATGGCCGATGGAACACAGCAACGGTTCCTTCGAATGGATGTTGTGTGGTCTATGTACATTAAGGACAAATTACCGTTACTATTCAAAGTTGCGCAGGTTCTATTTATCATTCCGCACAGCAATGTTGAAGAGGAACGTGTTTTAGCATGGTGCGGAAAAACAAGACTGATTTTAGAGCTTCCTTGAGCACAGATGGTTCACTGTCATCAATCATGAAAGTAAAGCTAAACAACAAAGAACCATCTCATAAGTATGAACGTTCAAAGACTTTGGTCGACAAATCCAAAAAGGTTGCATGGGAGTACAATAAAGAGCATCAGTGACTGTGACGGGTATTGATTATACACTGTAGACTGACATGATGTGATAGTACGGTCCCTATGTATACACATGGTGTAAATAATAGCTTTTTATATCTAGGCAGTAGGCATGAAACATTTAAAACAAACGGGAAATATTCACTCTCATTGATGATTGTTTTATATGCTAATTGCAGCAAATTGAGTTTAATAAACGTTCACTATGCTAAAACACTATGTTAACTACATTTTATATACATGTACTGTAGTTCCAGTTTGGTGATTTAGCTTGGTATGAATATAAATTCATTTAAGCTCGACTGTGAAGCAATTTCTACAAGACTTAGTTCTTAGCAATGTGGATAAATGGTCTTCCCGGTTTGAATTTGTGCCGAAATTGTATCAGCCGATTACTAGCTTGATGTGGTAACCACTAGACCACGCTGATATTGTTCAAGCTGGTGACAAATGCTTGCAAATTACATCGGAGATTTATTATAAATAAAGGTTTGCGCCTGACTTGAAAGTCAATTTAATAAAAAATATAAGATTCAATTATAAAACGTTATTTGCAAGCTTTCTTTACCATAAAATGCTATTGCTTGATAAGATTTTCTTGGTGTAAAGTGTCCTTCATTAGAAGCTAAAGTAGCATTTTATGTAAGCCATTTTGACACCAAATATGACGGAAATGAGCCATAGAGTGTCTCCAGCTTCCCACAGACCCCTGACGAAGGAGCGGCTGCCTCTTCGAACCCCATATCTCACTCCGAACCCCCCCCCACCACTCGTTGCACCCTGATCAGATTGTATTCAGTAAGCATTTCGATAAAGCAATCACGAAGGATAGTACTACTTAAAAATACAGGCATGGAAGTCAGTGTTAGTTAAAACAAATTAACATTAAGGTGGATTAAGAGTTTACTAGATAATATACTCCAGTTAGTTGTCCGTAATGGTATCAGTTCAGAAGCCATTCCTGTATCTTCTGGAGTTCCACAGGGATCCGTACTTGGACCCTTCCTATTCCCAGCCTATAAAAACGACCTCCCACGAAACATTAGTTCCAAAGTCCGTATCTTTGCAGTCTATCTATCACTGACATCTGCAAATGAGTTGGTCACATTTCAAAACGGTCCTAAGAGGTTAGAAGAGTGGGAGTTGGAGTGGGACATGGAATTTAACCCCTCCAAATGTCAAGTTATCCACGTCACCAGAAGGAAACATCCTATTCCCAATCGATATAAACTCCATTTAGGTCTACTTGAGTCTTTCACTTCGCCCAAATACCTTGGCGTGGATATCTCAAATAATATGTCGCGGGACGCTCACAGAAATAGGTCAACAAATAGAGATAACCAAACATTAGGGTTTCTATGTAGAAACATCCAGGTCAAATCCGAACCCCTTAAGTTCATGGCTTACCATACTCTAGTCTAGTGAGACACCAGCTCAAATCCGAATATGGCTCCGAGATGTGGTCGTCTCGTACCCAAACACTGATAAACCAAATTGAAGATGTCCAACGAATAGCAGCCTGTTGAATAAAGGCTGACTTCTATCGTACCTCTAGTGTTACAGATTGTAACGTACAGACATGCTCAACTCCCTAAAGCTACGCTGACTAGATCTACATCCCCGCGAGGGGTTTGACATTAGGGGATGACAGATAGATAAAACTAATATTAAATACAAGTAATTCCTCATTGTACAAACCAGTTACATTATAGCTAATATTTGTTAATTATACAAAGTAATACATTTTCATGCAATGTGTAATATTGCTGATGCTTTGGCTTAAAAGTGTTTTACTTTCTTTAATAACGTACTGAATACCTGTGTCGCAAGAAATTAGTAGATGCATCATGTAAGAAAAAAATATATGGCAGCGGAGATATTGGGTACTGTTGGGACTGAGAAAATGGGAGATAGGTATCATGAAATATGACAAGATGCACTGCACATTGGTGATTGCTGATGTAAGGGATATATTGGTAGGACAGGCATTGAAATGGGGGGTGGGGGTAGACAGAATTTGAAACTATTGTAAGGTAGGAAACATGAAAGATGGAAATGGGTTACCAGGATTACTTGCTTGCGACAACGTTAGTAAGAGGATAATGGAATGGAATTGTGGAATTATGCGATTTAATTGTAAGGCTATGACATATTGTTTAATGAACTAGTATGTGGTCATATCAGAACATTCTTCCAAGCATTAGGAATGGAACCATTCTCCTACACACAGCGAATTCATTTTCTTCTATGCCACTTGGTACTGCTGCTATAGTTTCTCTTAACATCTGCAGGATAACAAAGCAGTATCACTATTTAGCATCTGCAGGATAACAAAGCAGTATCACTATTTAGCATCTGCAGGATAACAAAGCAGTATCACTATTTAACATCTGCAGGATAACAAAGCAGTATCACTATTTAGCATCTGCAGGATAACAAAGCAGTATCACTATTTAACATCTGCAGGATAACAAAGCAGTATCACTATTTAACATTGGCAGGATAACAAAGCAGTATCACTATTTAACATCTGCAGGATAACAAAGCAGTATCACTATTTAACATCTGCAGGATAACAAAGCAGTATCACTATTTAGCATCTGCAGGATAACAAAGCAGTATCACTATTTAACATCTGCAGGATAACAAAGCAGTATCACTATTTAGCATCTGCAGGATAACAAAGCAGTATCACTATTTAGCATCTGCAGGATAACAAAGCAGTATCACTATTTAACATCGGCAGGATAACAAAGCAGTATCACTATTTAGCATCTGCAGGATAACAAAGCAGTATCACTATTTAACATCTGCAGGATAACAAAGCAGTATCACTATTTAGCATCTGCAGGATAACAAAGCAGTATCACTATTTAACATCTGCAGGATAACAAAGCAGTATCACTATTTAGCATCTGCAGGATAACAAAGCAGTATCACTATTTAACATCTGCAGGATAACAAAGCAGTATCACTATTTAACATGCTGGGACCGTTAACATATGACTGGTGGTGATGTGAATGTCAGTAAGTTAATACCAATCAGTAAATCAATGATACATTATAATGTTGGTAACCTCTGGCGTGATGTGAAAGTCGTAAGTTAATACCATTGATTAAATCAATGATACATTATAATGTTGGTAACCTCTGGCGTGATGTGAAAGTCCGTAAGTTAATACCATTGATTAAATCAATGATACATTATAATGTTGGTAACCTCTGGCGTGATGTGAAAGTCCGTAAGTTAATACCATTGATTAAATCAATGATACATTATAATGTTGGTAACCTCTGGCGTGATGTGAAAGTCCGTAAGTTAATACCATTGATTAAATCAATGATACATTATAATGTTGGTAACCTCTGGCGTGATGTGAAAGTCCGTAAGTTAATACCATTGATTAAATCAATGATACATTATAATGTTGGTAACCTCTGGCGTGATGTGAAAGTCCGTAAGTTAATACCATTGATTAAATCAATGATACATTATAATGTTGGTAACCTCTGGCGTGATGTGAAAGTCCGTAAGTTAATACCATTGATTAAATCAATGATACATTATAATGTTGGTAACCTCTGGCGTGATGTGAAAGTCCGTAAGTTAATACCATTCATTAAATCAATGATACATTATAATGTTGGTAACCTCTGGCGTGATGTGAAAGTCCGTAAGTTAATACCATTCATTAAATCAATGATAAATTATAATGTTGGTAACCTCTGGCGTGATGTGAAAGTCCGTAAGTTAATACCATTCATTAAATCAATGATAAATTATAATGTTGGTAACCTCTGGCGTGATGTGAAAGTCCGTAAGTTAATACCATTCATTAAAGCATTGATAAATTGTAATTTAGGTAACCTCTGGCGTGATGTGAAAGTCCGTAAGTTAATACCATTCATTAAATCAATGTTAAATTATAATGTTGGTAACCTCTGGCGTGATGTGAAAGTCCGTAAGTTAATACCAATCATTAAATCATTGATATATTATAATTTTGGTAACCTCTGGCGTGATGTGAAAGTCCGTAAGTTAATACCATTCATTAAATCAATGCTAAATTAATTATAATGTTGGTAACCTCTGGCGTGAT
>CM026386.1:39639930-39674362 GCA_014843695.1 Archivesica marissinica | reverse complement strand
CCTGTAGATACTTGTCTCTCCTATAGATTCCTCTATCTCCTGTAGATACTTGTCTCTCCTATATATTCCTCTATCTCCTATAGATTCCTCTATCTCCTGTAGATTCTTGTCTCTCCTATAGATTCCTCTATCTCCTGTAGATTCCTCTATCTCCTGTAGATACTTGTCTCTCCTATATATTCCTCTATATCCTGTAGATTCCTCTATCTCCTGTAGATTCTTGTCTCTCCTATATATTCCTCTATCTCCTGTAGATTCCTCTATCTCCTGTAGATACTTGTCTCTCCTATATATTCCTCTATATCCTTAGATTCCTCTATCTCCTGTAGATACTTGTCTCTCCTATATATTCCTCCATCTCCTGTAGATTCCTCCATCTCCTATAGATTCCTCCATCTCCTATAGATTCCTCTATCTCCTATAGATTCCTCCATCTCATATATATTCCTCTATCTCCTATAGATTCCTCTATCTCCTATAGATTCCTCCATCTCCTATAGATTCCTCTATCTCCTATATATTCCTCCATCTCATATATATTCCTCTATCTCCTATAGATTCCTCTATCTCCTATAGATTCCTCCATCTCCTATAGATTCCTCCAATATATATTCCTTACTCCTATATTCCTCTACTCCTATAGATTCCTCCATCTCATTATATTCCTCCATCTCATATATATTCCTCTATCTCCTATAGATTCCTCCATCTCCTGTATATTCCTCTATCTCCTATAGATTCCTCTATCTCCTATAGATTCCTCTATCTCCTATATATTCCTCTATCTCCTATATATTCCTCTATCTCCTATAGATTCCTCTATCTCCTGTAGATTCCTCTATCTCCTATATATTCCTCTATCTCCTATATATTCCTCTATTTCCTATAGATTCCTCTATCTCCTGTAGATTCCTCTATCTCCTATATATTCCTCTATTTCCTATAGATTCCTCTATCTCCTGTAGATTCCTCTATCTCCTGTATATTCCTCAATCTCCTATAGATTCCTCTATCTCCTGTAGATATTGTCTCTCCTGTAGATTCCTCAATCTCCTATAGATTCCTCTATCTCCTGTAGATACTTGTCTCTCCTGTAGATTCCTCTATCTCCTGTATATACTTGTCTCTCCTAGATATTCCTCTATCTCCTGTAGATTCCTCTATCTCCTGTAGATACTTGTCTCTCCTATAGATTCCTCTATCTCCTATAGATTCCTCTATCTCCTATAGATTCCTCTATCTCCTGTAGATTCTTCTATCTCCTATAGATTCCTCTATCTCCTGTATATACTTGTCTTCCTATAGATCCTCTATCTCCTGTAGATTCTTGTCTCTCCTATAGATTCCTCTATCTCCTGTAGATACTTGTCTCTCCTATAGATTCCTCTATCTCCTATAGATTCCTCTATCTCCTATATATTCCTCTATCTCCTATAGATTCCTCTATCTCCTATAGATTCCTCTATCTCCTATAGATTCCTCCATCTCCTATAGATTCCTCTATCTCCTATAGATTCCTCCATCTCATATATATTCCTCTATCTCCTATAGATTCCTCTATCTCCTGTAGATTCCTCCATCTCATATATATTCCTCCATCTCATATATATTCCTCTATCTCCTATAGATTCCTCTATCTCCTATAGATTCCTCATCTATATTCCTACTCATATATATTCCTCATCTCCTATAGATTCCTCTATCTCCTGTATATTCCTCTATCTCCTATAGATTCCTCTATCTCCTATAGATCCTCTATCTCCTATAGATTCCTCTATCTCCTATATATTCCTCTATCTCTAATATTCCTCTATCCTATAGATTCCTCTATCTCCTGTAGATACCTCTATCTCCTATAGATTCCTCTATCTCCTGTAGATTCCTATTTCCTATAGATCCTCTATCTCCTGTAGATTCCTCTATCTCCTGTAGATTCCTCTATCTCCTATAGATTCCTCTATCTCCTGTAGATACTTGTCTCTCCTATAGATTCCTCTATCTCCTATAGATTCCTCTATCTCCTATAGATTCCTCTATCTCCTATATATTCCTCTATCTCCTATATATTCCTCTATCTCCTATAGATTCCTCTATCTCCTGTAGATTCCTCTATCTCCTATATATTCCTCTATTCCTATATATTCCTCTATCTCCTGTAGATTCCTCTATCTCCTGTATTCCTCAATATCCTATAGATTCCTCTATCTCCTGTAGATATTGTCTCTCCTGTAGATTCCTCTATCTCCTATAGATTCCTCTATCTCCTGTAGATTCTTGTCTCTCCTATAGATTCCTCTATCTCCTGTAGATTCCTCCATCTCATATATATTCCTCTATCTCCTATAGATTCCTCTATCTCCTGTAGATTCCTCCATCTCATATATATTCCTCCATCTCCTATATATTCCTCTATCTCCTATAGATTCCTCTATCTCCTATAGATTCCTCCATCTCCTATATATTCCTCCAACTCATATATATTCCTCTATCTCCTATAGATTCCTCCATCTCCTGTATATTCCTCTATCTCCTATAGATTCCTCTATCTCCTGTAGATTCCTCTATCTCCTATAGATTCCTCTATCTCCTATATATTCCTCTATCTCCTATAGATTCCTCTATCTCCTGTAGATTCCTCTATCTCCTGTAGATTCCTCTATCTCCTATATATTCCTCTATTTCCTATAGATTCCTCTATCTCCTGTAGATTCCTCTATCTCCTGTATATTCCTCAATCTCCTATAGATTCCTCTATCTCCTGTAGATATTGTCTCTCCTGTAGATTCCTCAATCTCCTATAGATTCCTCTATCTCCTGTAGATACTTGTCTCTCCTGTAGATTCCTCTATCTCCTGTAGATACTTGTCTCTCCTATATATTCCTCTATCTCCTGTAGATTCCTCTATCTCCTGTAGATATTGTCTCTCCTGTAGATTCCTCTATCTCCTATATATTCCTCTATCTCCTATATATTCCTCTATTTCCTATAGATTCCTCTATCTCCTGTAGATTCCTCTATCTCCTATATATTCCTCTATTTCCTATAGATTCCTCTATCTCCTGTAGATTCCTCTATCTCCTGTATATTCCTCAATCTCCTATAGATTCCTCTATCTCCTGTAGATATTGTCTCTCCTGTAGATTCCTCAATCTCCTATAGATTCCTCTATCTCCTGTAGATACTTGTCTCTCCTGTAGATTCCTCTATCTCCTGTATATACTTGTCTCTCCTAGATATTCCTCTATCTCCTGTAGATTCCTCTATCTCCTGTAGATACTTGTCTCTCCTATAGATTCCTCTATCTCCTATAGATTCCTCTATCTCCTATAGATTCCTCTATCTCCTATATATTCCTCTATCTCCTATATATTCCTCTATTTCCTATAGATTCCTCTATCTCCTGTAGATTCCTCTATCTCCTATATATTCCTCTATCTCCTATATATTCCTCTATCTCCTATAGATTCCTCTATCTCCTGTAGATTCCTCTATCTCCTGTATATTCCTCTATCTCCTATAGATTCCTCTATCTCCTGTAGATACTTGTCTCTCCTATAGATTCCTCTATCTCCTATAGATTCCTCTATCTCCTATAGATTCCTCTATCTCCTATATATTCCTCTATCTCCTATATATTCCTCTATCTCCTATAGATTCCTCTATCTCCTGTAGATTCCTCTATCTCCTATATATTCCTCTATTCCTATAGATTCCTCTATCTCCTGTAGATTCCTCTATCTCCTGTATATTCCTCAATCTCCTATAGATTCCTCTATCTCCTGTAGATATTGTCTCTCCTGTAGATTCCTCAATCTCCTATAGATTCCTCTATCTCCTGTAGATTCTTGTCTCTCCTATAGATTCCTCTATCTCCTGTAGATACTTGTCTCTCCTATATATTCCTCTATCTCCTATAGATTCCTCCATCTCCTATATATTCCTCTATCTCCTATAGATTCCTCTATCTCCTGTAGATTCCTCTATCTCCTATATATTCCTCTATCTCCTATATATTCCTCTATCTCCTATAGATTCCTCTATCTCCTATAGATTCCTCCATCTCATATATATTCCTCCACTCATATATATTCCTCTATCTCCTATAGATTCCTCTATCTCCTGTATATTCCTCTATCTCCTATAGATTCCTCTATCTCCTGTAGATTCCTCTATCTCCTATAGATTCCTCTATCTCCTATATATTCCTCTATCTCCTATAGATTCCTCTATCTCCTGTAGATTCCTCTATCTCCTGTAGATTCCTCTATCTCCTATATATTCCTCTATTTCCTATAGATTCCTCTATCTCCTGTAGATTCCTCTATCTCCTGTATATTCCTCAATCTCCTATAGATTCCTCTATCTCCTGTAGATATTGTCTCTCCTGTAGATTCCTCAATCTCCTATAGATTCCTCTATCTCCTGTAGATACTTGTCTCTCCTGTAGATTCCTCTATCTCCTGTAGATACTTGTCTCTCCTATATATTCCTCTATCTCCTGTAGATTCCTCTATCTCCTGTAGATATTGTCTCTCCTGTAGATTCCTCTATCTCCTATATATTCCTCTATCTCCTATATATTCCTCTATCTCCTATAGATTCCTCTATCTCCTGTAGATTCCTCTATCTCCTATATATTCCTCTATCTCCTATAGATTCCTCTATCTCCTGTAGATTCCTCTATCTCCTGTATATTCCTCAATCTCCTATAGATTCCTCTATCTCCTGTAGATATTGTCTCTCCTGTAGATTCCTCAATCTCCTATAGATTCCTCTATCTCCTGTAGATACTTGTCTCTCCTGTAGATTCCTCTATCTCCTGTAGATACTTGTCTCTCCTATATATTCCTCTATCTCCTGTAGATTCCTCTATCTCCTGTAGATACTTGTCTCTCCTATAGATTCCTCTATCTCCTATAGATTCCTCTATCTCCTATAGATTCCTCTATCTCCTATAGATTCCTCTATCTCCTATAGATTCCTCTATCTCCTGTAATACTTGTCTCTCCTATAGATTCCTCTATCTCCTGTAGTTTGTCTCTCCTATATATTCCTCTATCTCCTGTAGATACTTGTCTCTCCTATAGATTCCTCTATCTCCTATAGATTCCTCTATCTCCTATATATTCCTCTATCTCCTATAGATTCCTCTATCTCCTATAGATTCCTCTATCTCCTATAGATTCCTCCATCTCCTATAGATTCCTCTATCTCCTATAGATTCCTCCATCTCATATATATTCCTCTATCTCCTATAGATTCCTCTATCTCCTGTAGATTCCTCCATCTCATATATATTCCTCCATTTCATATATATTCCTCTATCTCCTATAGATTCCTCTATCTCCTATAGATTCCTCCATCTCATATATATTCCTCCAACTCATATATATTCCTCTATCTCCTATAGATTCCTCCATCTCCTGTATATTCCTCTATCTCCTATGGATTCCTCTATCTCCTATAGATTCCTCTATCTCCTGTAGATTCCTCTATCTCCTATATATTCCTCTATCTCCTATATATTCCTCTATTTCCTATAGTTTCCTCTATCTCCTGTAGATTCCTCTATCTCCTATATATTCCTCTATCTCCTATATATTCCTCTATTTCCTATAGATTCCTCTATCTCCTGTAGATTCCTCTATCTCCTGTATATTCCTCTATCTCCTATAGATTCCTCTATCTCCTGTAGATACTTGTCTCTCCTATAGATTCCTCTATCTCCTATAGATTCCTCTATCTCCTATAGATTCCTCTATCTCCTATATATTCCTCTATCTCCTATATATTCCTCTATCTCCTATAGATTCCTCTATCTCCTGTAGATTCCTCTATCTCCTATATATTCCTCTATTCCTATAGATTCCTCTATCTCCTGTAGATTCCTCTATCTCCTGTATATTCCTCTATCTCCTATAGATTCCTCTATCTCCTGTAGATATTGTCTCTCCTGTAGATTCCTCAATCTCCTATAGATTCCTCTATCTCCTGTAGATTCTTGTCTCTCCTATAGATTCCTCTATCTCCTATAGATTCCTCCATCTCATATATATTCCTCTATCTCCTATAGATTCCTCTATCTCCTGTAGATTCCTCCATCTCATATATATTCCTCCATCTCATATATATTCCTCTATCTCCTATAGATTCCTCTATCTCCTATAGATTCCTCCATCTCATATATATTCCTCCATCTCATATATATTCCTCTATCTCCTATAGATTCCTCTATCTCCTGTAGATTCCTCTATCTCCTATAGATTCCTCTATCTCCTATATATTCCTCTATCTCCTATAGATTCCTCTATCTCCTGTAGATTCCTCTATCTCCTGTAGATTCCTCTATCTCCTATATATTCCTCTATCTCCTATAGATTCCTCTATCTCCTGTAGATTCCTCTATCTCCTGTATATTCCTCAATCTCCTATAGATTCCTCTATCTCCTGTAGATATTGTCTCTCCTGTAGATTCCTCTATCTCCTATAGATTCCTCTATCTCCTGTAGATACTTGTCTCTCCTGTAGATTCCTCTATCTCCTGTAGATACTTGTCTCTCCTATATATTCCTCTATCTCCTGTAGATTCCTCTATCTCCTGTAGATATTGTCTCTCCTGTAGATTCCTCTATCTCCTATAGATTCCTCTATCTCCTGTAGATTCTTGTCTCTCCTATAGATTCCTCTATCTCCTGTAGATTCCTCTATCTCCTATAGATTCCTCTATCTCCTATATATTCCTCTATCTCCTATATATTCCTCTATCTCCTATAGATTCCTCTATCTCCTATAGATTCCTCTATCTCCTATAGATTCCTCTATCTCCTATAGATTCCTCTATCTCCTATATATTCCTCTATTTCCTATAGATTCCTCTATCTCCTGTAGATTCCTCTATCTCCTATATATTCCTCTATTTCCTATAGATTCCTCTATCTCCTGTAGATTCCTCTATCTCCTGTATATTCCTCAATCTCCTATAGATTCCTCTATCTCCTGTAGATATTGTCTCTCCTGTAGATTCCTCAATCTCCTATAGATTCCTCTATCTCCTGTAGATACTTGTCTCTCCTGTAGATTCCTCTATCTCCTGTAGATACTTGTCTCTCCTATATATTCCTCTATCTCCTGTAGATTCCTCATCTCCTAATATTTCTCTCCTTAGATTCCTCATCTCCTATAGATTCCTCTATCTCCTGTAGATACTTGTCTCTCCTATAGATTCCTCTATCTCCTGTAGATACTTGTCTCTCCTATATATTCCTCTATCTCCTGTAGATTCCTCTATCTCCTATAGATTCCTCTATCTCCTATAGATCTCTCTCTCCTATAGATTCCTCTATCTCCTATAGATTCCTCTATCTCCTATAGATTCCTCTATCTCCTGTAATTCTTCTCTCCTATAGATTCCTCTATCTCCTTAATTTCTCCTATAGATTCCTCTATCTCCTGTAGATTCCTCTATCTCCTATATATTCCTTTCCTATAGATTCCTCTATCTCCTGTAGATTCCTCCATCTCTATATATTCCTCCATCTCATATATATTCCTCTATCTCCTATAGATTCCTCTATCTCCTATAGATTCCTCCATCTCCTATAGATTCCTCCATCTCATATATATTCCTCTATCTCCTATAGATTCCTCTATCTCCTGTAGATTCCTCTATCTCCTATATATTCCTCTATCTCCTATAGATTCCTCTATCTCCTATAGATTCCTCTATCTCCTATAGATTCCTCTATTTCCTATATATTCCTCTATCTCCTGTAGATTCCTCTATCTCTTATATTCCTCATCTCCTATAGATTCCTCTATCTCCTTAGATTTTCTCCTGTAGATTCCTCATCTCCTATAGATTCCTCTATCTCCTATAATTCCTCTTCTCCTTAGATTCCTCTACCAATCTTCTCCTAAATTCCTCTATCTCCTGTAGATTTTTCTCCTGTAGATTCCTCTATCTCCTATATATTCCTCTATCTCCTATAGATTCCTCTATCTCCTGTAGATTCCTCTATCTCCTTATATTCCTCATCTCCTATAGATTCCTCTATCTCCTTAGATTTTTCTCCTGTAGATTCCTCTATCTCCTATAGATTCCTCTATTTCCTATAGATTCCTCTATCTCCTGTAGATTCCTCTATCTCCTGTATATTCCTCAATCTCCTATAGATTCCTCTATCTCCTGTAGATATTGTCTCTCCTGTAGATTCCTCAATCTCCTATAGATTCCTCTATCTCCTGTAGATACTTGTCTCTCCTGTAGATTCCTCTATCTCCTGTATATACTTGTCTCTCCTAGATATTCCTCTATCTCCTGTAGATTCCTCTATCTCCTGTAGATACTTGTCTCTCCTATAGAGTCCTCTATCTCCTATAGATTCCTCTATCTCCTATAGATTCCTCTATCTCCTATAGATTCTTCTATCTCCTATAGATTCCTCTATCTCCTGTATATACTTGTCTCTCCTATAGATTCCTCTATCTCCTGTAGGTTTTTGTCTCTCCTATATATTCCTCTATCTCCTGTAGATACTTGTCTCTCCTATAGATTCCTCTATCTCCTATAATTCCTCTATCTCCTATATATTCCTCTATCTCCTATGGATTCCTCTATCTCCTATAGATTCCTCTATCTCCTATAATTCCTCTATCTCCTATAGATTCCTCTATCTCCTATAATTCCTCATCTCCTTGATTCCTCTATCTCCTTAGATCCTCTATCTCCTATAATTCCTCTATCTCCTGTAGATACTTGTCTCTCCTATAGAGTCCTCTATCTCCTATAGATTCCTCTATCTCCTATAGATTCCTCTATCTCCTATAGATTCTTCTATCTCCTATAGATTCCTCTATCTCCTGTATATACTTGTCTCTCCTATAGATTCCTCTATCTCCTGTAGGTTTTTGTCTCTCCTATATATTCCTCTATCTCCTGTAGATACTTGTCTCTCCTATAGATTCCTCTATCTCCTATAGATTCCTCTATCTCCTATATATTCCTCTATCTCCTATGGATTCCTCTATCTCCTATAGATTCCTCTATCTCCTATATATTCCTCTATCTCCTATAGATTCCTCTATCTCCTATATATTCCTCTATCTCCTATGGATTCCTCTATTCCTATAGATTCCTCTATCTCCTATAATTCCTCTATCTCCTATAGATTCCTCTATCTCCTATATATTCCTCTATCTCCTATAGATTCCTCTATCTCCTGTACATTCTTGTCTCTCCTATAGATTCCTCTCTCCTGTAGACACCTTCCAAATGACTATATGATTCCAGTCTGTGCCTTGTTATCCCAAAGGATGTCAGAGGGGATATTGGTTAGTCTGGAGCCAGATCTCTGTAACCAAGTGGTGCAATTTTGTGAAACTTCGATCAAATATGTATCATAATAGTATGCAGGTACACGTATGACTTTTGTCCGGATTGGGTCACCAGTTCTGGCCCTTTGACTAACATTTCAATAAATTGGAAATAAGTAAGTAACCGATGTATGGAATGTCATAAAGTTAACATAAAATTAGATCACCATTGTGTGGTGTTGTGCTGCAAGTGTCCCCCCACATTGCAATAGTGAAAACAGAGTTATTGCCCTTGAATTGACTAAAATAAATATGTATCACCAATAGTACAAGCTAACAGAGTTATAGCCCTTTGACTAACATTTCAATAAATTGGGCATGACTAAGTAACCAATGTAGGCAATGTCATCACACTAAAATACAATTACATCACCATTGTGTGGTGTTGTCCTGAAAGTCTGACCCAAATTGCTATAATAAAACCAGAGTTATTGCCCTTGAATTCATTAAAGTTTCAATATTTTCACCATCACCAATTGACTGTAATACCATAAAACTTAAATTAAAATGCATAATTTGTATCACCAGTGTGCGTTATTCTCACGCCAATTCGACCAGATTTACTGCTTTGATATAAATAAATCGGGGTTCATTCTAGGTCAGAATTTTTGGGAGAAGTGAGAAAGCATGCGATTGCGTCTTTAAATAGTGTTATTTAATATAATTGTGTCTTTAAATAGTGTTAATTAATATAATTGTGTCTTTAAATAGTGTTATTTAATACAATTCAACAAAATATAAAGAGTTAAAATACACAATATGACCATTAAATAGCAGTGCTTTATAATGGGCCAGTTACTGGACACAATTTTGTATGATTTGGGTTTTTTATAGGGAGAAGTGGGGCCCCAAGGGGGGCAAAGTCAGGGTCCCTAGGGCGACTATTTTGCCAACTAGAATGATCTCCGATATATATATACAACATAACTTAATAATATACATATATACCTGCTTTTATTTATTTTAAAAACCCAAAAATATCTTTATGTAAGATTTTTTATTTGTCCCTAATCTATTATTCATGCACATGACATGAATTTTTTTATTAATACTCCACGCCAATTGATTAATCTTGCCATTTCATAAAATTAATAAAGGGTCATATTCGCCAGGGGATCCCAACAAATGTGCTGTTCCAGTTAGTATCCCAACTGTCCGTCTGTTGGAAGACCGGGTAGTAAGTCTCCGGATCAGTTTAATTAGTATCCCAACTGTCCGTCTGTTGGAAGACCGGGTAGTAAGTCTCCGGATCAGTTTAATTTCTCCCGATAACGCATACTCCATGAGTTCTCATGTGCAATGGTGTAATCCGCGAATACCCATGTGCAATGGTGTAATCCGCGAATTCCCATGTTAGACTAGACCAACTTTTCAAAATTGTGCATGTTAGGGGCAAATTGTAGTACAAGCAATTGGATGTCATATATAACATAATTTCGGTATGCTGAATGCGATGCAGGTATTTACCAAGCTGAAGTATGTGTCCTTGACCTCGAAAAGGTCAATTCAAAATGGCGACCATTAAAATGCTTAATAACCACAAAAATAATTACTGTAACCTATTATCTATTTGTATGTGGGGTGCATAATTACTTGCAATACATTTAATTTACTGTAATCAATACTATACAGCATATAGACATAAACATGTTGCCCCTCATATGCTTTAAGGTCAAGGTTAACACTGATATTAGCGATAAAAATGGTCAATATATAGTTAAATCTGTATGTACCGTTCTCGGTAGTATGTTCACATTTCTTGCTATCCTTTACTAGTAGGTTACTCTAATGTATTATTCAACACATTTAAATGTATGGCAACTCTAAAGCATACTATGTGTACCTTGTATGTGCTGTTATATGCAATCTCTATTTATGCGTTGTCGGCCATTACAAAATGTTCATACATGGATCTTCACTCTGTTTACAAACACACATCGAAGTACAGTTCATGTTTGCCTTCCGGCATTTACAATGAAAGGTTCTGCACTGCTGCTTACATGAACAATATATCATCTGCTGAAATGGGACTTAATGACATCAGAATGGGCTGAAGACCATGTTCCGTCTGTTTCCATCCCATAATCACGGGATCCGGTAGAACTGGCACACTGCACTGAGCATGTCGCCATATCATGCTTTGGTAATGTCCCTCATTAGATGGAAGCGCAGCGCATCTTGTGTTGGACAAATTGCTTCTGGAGAACTTTTGGAGAACTGTAAAACAGGTGCTTCATTAACGCAATCAGTTTATTGTATGTTGTACAGTCTGCACATAAATTCCTCTGCGGCCACCATAGTGTATTCATTGAGTTCCCCCAATCCTAAGTCATTTAGCATTGCACCATGCTGCATAAATACGTTCCATGTTGACTGTTTGGTATGGTTGGAGATGTATGATGTCGTATCACATCCAGTCAAAGCGTGAAATGGCAGCAATGATGTTACAACTCGGACAACTTGTCACACACATCTTTTATTGGAATGTATCTTCTTTTCTTAGCTGTACCTGTCATGAGCCATAAGTGTTGACACTGAATCTACTGGAAGTGTGAAATTATGAGAGGAAGAACGTCCGTGTCTCTTGAAGAAATCACTATGCTACGCTGAAGTCATCCCATGAAGAGGCTGATACGAGATTAATCGTGCATGCTGTGCAAACTCCATATACAACCATCTTCCATTTCATCAGAGAACCCTCCTGAAGCAACAATATCCTTGCCATGTGGCGCCTGTGATATAAGCTCTTCTGACAAAAACCTTGCCAAGTCTGCTTTATTCTCAGGTAGAGCCATACAATTCCTATTCTTAGGAAGAGGGACACCTCGGGCTTCAATAAGACGTCTGATGGGTTTAGCAGTCTTGGAGCGTCGAGTTCTTGTACTGGCTTTGATGGAGAATTCCCTGTATCTGTCAAACACTATATCAATACGCTCATATCTGGCCCCCATTTGTATGACACACTTTACATAGTGTCTGCAAGATCTCCAAATGTATTGGCATCGACTGGTTTCCCTGATGATTAGACACGCTGCTGGACCTTGTAAATCAATAGTTTTAGGACACATGTCTCCCAAGATACACTTGTTTCCAGTACGAAGAGAGCCATTCATTTCAGCTAAGGATACAGGTACTGGCATCAATTCATGCATCATGATGGAACGTAGGTCAACCTGTCGGCCTGCTTCATATGCTGTGATCATTCGGTGAAGAACACTCCTGTCTACCTCCAATATCGTCTGTTTGTCTTTATTTTTGCCAGGTTTCCTGAAGGAATATAGGTTCGCAAATGTTGCAGCATTCTGTTTTCGTAGCGAGGCATGGACCCCAACTTCTGGAAGTCGTGATAGCGCAGTGGGCGTTCGCTTTAGATGCGAAAGGTCCAGAGTTCGAGCCCCACTGGAGCCGTTACGATTGTGCCCTTAGGCAAGGCATTTAAATTCCACGTTGTCAATTCTCTCTCCCTCGTGGCGATGGATTCCATCAGGAATGAGGTCTCGAGAGTGATTTATATAAATTGAAATAACTTGTTTCGCAATCGAGCTAAAATAAATATGCATAAACTAAAAAAACTTCTGAAATTAAATTCCCCTTATTGAAGGCTAATCGCTCTTCTACAAATTTAGTGACTTCTTTCTGTCCATAATCTTTTTTATTCCAATAAGTGAACTTTGAATTTCAGCGGTTGCCAAATCTTTAGTGGCTATGTTCTGCAATGATTCTTTGTTTGAGTCGGGAGAATCTCTGGAATGTCGTAAACACAGAATTTTCATCATCTCTGTCACGGTTTTGTCTTGATGTTCCACTCTCGGGAAGATGTATGTTACCTGGGAATAGGTTATACATTGCATATGTGTCTGGTGCAATTTGGGACCTCAAGTTGTATGATAGTGTCCATCTGGAGAGAGCTGTTGTTGATTGTGTAATGCCTACTAGTCCACCACCTCGTTTGCCTGTGCCGTTTAACCATTCCTGAGCTTGATCTGGATCAACTTGATTTTTAAATGTGTAGGGGAACGTTTTACAACAAAGTTGCCCATCATTAATTCACTTTTGATTCATCTAGCATAATTCAGGTGATCGTATCTCATGAAGTATGGCAACATCATACTGAATGATGTTAGATACAAGTCCCATAAACCATCACGTAATGCTCGTGTAAACATCAGAAGGATTGACACTAACTTCATGTATGTCCACCAGAAGGCAAAGTTGACTTTCCTGTATTCTGTTTGGATGTTGTCTCTCATTACTCTGTGAAATGGATTGGTTGTTAGAAATTCAATCAAATGAATGGTGTGCTGTTCATCTTTCTCTAATTGTAATATCTGTTCATGACATTGTTGATCGACATTTTCTGTATAGGAGAGCATATCGGGTATTAAAAGACACCACAATGCTTGTACCGTCAGCTTATGAGCTCGCATGCACTTGTACGCCTTCCCTGCTAGTGCAAATTCCACTGGTCCCGGAGCTAGCAATCCACTCTCTACCCAAACGTCTGCTAAACCAGAGCCATCCATATGGTCACCTATGACTTTCAGAAAATTCATGGATATATGTGAAGTCCTCCAAGGCGTGGGATAAGTTTATGAATTCCATGAACCTACAGTAAGTGCCTGATCAACTGTACTTTTGTCCAAAATGTGATGATATAGACATACATCTTTTCACAACCATGTTCAAGGTATCAAGTTCATGGGTTGGGGCTAGAATGATCGGTAAATATCCAACTGTTGTCTGCTCCGGGTTATTTGACGAAATTGACTGATTGAACATTTTCCACCCAGCTGTATGCGTTTGCACCTGATGGTGAAAATAGAAAGCTAGATCTGTTGCTTTTGCTTTCTTGACACACTCCTCATCTTCTGTTGATGTATCAAACCACGAATGGTGAACAGGTGTCGTCTAAACAAGCTCGCTCAAAGATGTGTTTATTCTCACTGGATGTAGTTCCTGTAGGATATTAGGAACATTCAGTACACAAACTGATGATGTATCTAGGGTTTGAAGTGTTATATCATTCGACTCTCCGCGTTGCCAAGATGCCAACTGAGTGGCATGAAATGTGTTTTTACCATCGAGCGTCTCATCAAGAATGTCTATATTGTCAGCTGTGTAGTGAATGAACTGGTTTCTTGTAAGGTTAGTAGGGGTCACATCACCAGTATCATGATCAAGGGACGTGAGTGCTTTCAGCAAGTGTCGTATCAACCTGTAACACCTGATTGTAGCTCAGGCAGTGACCTGCATTATGAAATAATTGCACCAGGTGTTTCGAGCGAGTTGCCTGATGTAATGTATTTCCCAGGCCGATGTGTTTTGGAGTCCATTTCTTACCCCCACTCACACCATACACTAGATTTTGAGCTACACTCAGTACTTTACTGCGATTAACCTCAACATTATTACAATCGTCATCATTTGACCTTCAATTTCGCTGTTGGCCTTGACCTTTGAGGTTGAAATTACAAACTTAAAAGATCATACAATATATGTGGTAACTAAATTATTGAACAACTACATATCTGTACCAATGTGAACAAGGTATAGTAAGTACAGGACTGTTATTGTTTTTTTGCTATTAAAATATATGTAAAAAATGGCCTCCATTTTGAATTGACCTTTTGAAGGTCAAGGACACATATTTCAGCTTGGTAAACACCTGCATCGAATTCTGCATACCCAAATTATAATAAAACCGCTCGTTTACCAATTGTACTACGATTTGCCCCTAGCACTTTATCTAGGGCCATTTTCAGAAAATTGGTCTAGTCTATGTGCAATCCGTGAGTTCCCATGTGCAATCCACGAGTTCCCATGTGCAATGGTGTAATCCGCAAGTTCCCATATGCAATGGTGTAATCCGCAAGTTCCCATGTGCAATGGTGTAATCCGCAAAGTTCCCATATGCAATGGTGTAATCCGTGAGTTCCCATGTGCAATGGTGTAATCCGCAAATTCCCATGTGCAATGGTGTAATCTGCGAATTCCCATGTGCAATGGTGTAATCTGCGAATTCCCATGTGCAATGGTGTAATCTGCGAATTCCCATGTGCAATGGTGTAATCCGTGAGTTCCCATGTGCAATGGTGTAATCCGTGAGTTCCCATGTGCAATGGTGTAATCCGCGAATTCCCATGTGCAATGGTGTAATCTGCGAATTCCCATGTGCAATGGTGTAATCCGTGAGTTCCCATGTGCAATGGTGTAATCCATGAGTTCCCATGTGCAATGGTGTAATCCATGAGTTCCCATGTGCAATGGTGTAATCTGTGAGTTCCCATGTGCAATGGTGTAATCCATGAGTTTCCATGTGCAATGGTGTAATCCATGAGTTCCCATGTGCAATGGTGTAATCCGTGAGTTCCCATGTGCAATGGTGTAATCCGTGAGTTCCCATGTGCAATGGTGTAATCCATGAGTTCCCATGTACAATGGTGTAATCCATGAGTTCCCATGTGCAATGGTGTAATCTGCGAATTCCCATGTGCAATGGTGTAATCCATGAGTTCCCATGTGCAATGGTGTAATCCAGGAGTTGCCATGTGCAATGGTGTAATCCATGAGTTGCCATGTGCAATGGTGTAATCCATGAGTTGCCATGTGCAATGGTGTAATCCGTGAGTTCCCATCTGCAATGGTGTAATCCGCGAGTTCCCATGTGCAGTGGTGTAATCCTTGAGTTCCCATGTGCAATGGTGTAATCCATGAGTTCCCATGTGCAATGGTGTAATCCGCAAGTTCCCATGTGCAATGGTGTAATCCGCAAAGTTCCAATATGCAATGGTGTAATCCGTGAGTTTCCATGTGCAATGGTGTAATCTGCGAATTCCCATGTGCAATCTGCGAATTCCCATGTGCAATGGTGTAATCTGCGAATTCCCATGTGCAATGGTGTAATCCATGAGTTCCCATGTGCAATGGTGTAATCCGTGAGTTCCCATGTGCAATGGTGTAATCCGCGAATTCCCATGTGCAATGGTGTAATCCGCGAGTTCCCATGTGCAATGGTGTAATCTGCTAATTCCCATGTGCAATGGTGTAATCCGTGAGTTCCCATGTGCAATGGTGTAATCCATGAATTCCCATGTGCAATGGTGTAATCTGCGAATTCCCATGTGCAATGGTGTAATCTGCGAATTCCCATGTGCAATGGTGTAATCCGTGAGTTCCCATGTTCAATGGTGTAATCCGCAACTTCCCATGTGCAATGGTGTAATCCGCGAGTTCCCATGTGCAATGGTGTAATCTGCGAATTCCCATGTGCAATGGTGTAATCTGCGAATTCCCATGTGCAATGGTGTAATCCGTGAGTTCCCATGTGCAATGGTATAATCTGTGAGTTCCCATGTGCAATGGTGTAATCCAGGAGTTCCCATGTGCAATGGTGTAATGTGAGTTTCCATGTGCAATGGTGTAATCCGCGAGTTCCCATGTGCAATGGTGTAATCCATGAGTTCCCATGTGCAATGGTGTAATCCGTGAGTTCCCATGTGCAATGGTGTAATCCGTGAGTTCCCATGTGCAATGGTGTAATCCATGAGTTCCCATGTACAATGGTGTAATCCATGAGTTCCCATGTGCAATGGTGTAATCTGCGAATTCCCATGTGCAATGGTGTAATCCATGAGTTCCCATGTGCAATGGTGTAATCCAGGAGTTGCCATGTGCAATGGTGTAATCCATGAGTTCCCATGTGCAATGGTGTAATCCACGAGTTGCCATGTGCAATGGTGTAATCCATGAGTTGCCATGTGCAATGGTGTAATCCGTGAGTTCCCATCTGCAATGGTGTAATCCACGAGTTCCCATGTGCAATGGTGTAATCCTTGAGTTCCCATGTGCAATGGTGTAATCCATGAGTTCCCATGTGCAATGGTGTAATCTGCAAATTCCCATGTGCAATGGTGTAATCCGTGAGTTCCCATGTGCAATGGTGTAATCTGTGAGTTCCCATGTGCAATGGTGTAATCTGTGAGTTCCCATGTGCAATGGTGTAATCTGCGAATTCCCATGTGCTATGGTGTAATCCACGAGTTCCCATGTGCAATGGTATAATCTGTGAGTTCCCATGTGCAATGGTGTAATCTGCGAGTTCCCATGTGCAATGGTGTAATCCACGAGTTCCCATGTGCAATGGTGTAATCTGTGAGTTCCCATGTGCAATGGATTAATCCGCGAGTTCCCATGTGCAATGGTGTAATCTGTGAGTTCCCATGTGCAATGGTGTAATCTGCGAATTCCCATGTGCAATGGTGTAATCTGTGAGTTCCCATGTGCAATGGTGTAATCCACGAGTTCCCATGTGCAATGGTGTAATCTGTGAGTTCCCATGTGCAATGGTGTAATCTGTGAGTTCCCATGTGCAATGGTGTAATCCAGGAGTTGCCATGTGCAATGGTGTAATCCATGAGTTCCCATGTGCAATGGTGTAATCCACGAGTTGCCATGTGCAATGGTGTAATCCATGAGTTGCCATGTGCAATGGTGTAATCCGTGAGTTCCCATCTGCAATGGTGTAATCCACGAGTTCCCATGTGCAATGGTGTAATCCTTGAGTTCCCATGTGCAATGGTGTAATCCATGAGTTCCCATGTGCAATGGTGTAATCTGCAAATTCCCATGTGCAATGGTGTAATCCGTGAGTTCCCATGTGCAATGGTGTAATCTGTGAGTTCCCATGTGCAATGGTGTAATCTGTGAGTTCCCATGTGCAATGGTGTAATCTGCGAATTCCCATGTGCTATGGTGTAATCCACGAGTTCCCATGTGCAATGGTATAATCTGTGAGTTCCCATGTGCAATGGTGTAATCTGCGAGTTCCCATGTGCAATGGTGTAATCCACGAGTTCCCATGTGCAATGGTGTAATCTGTGAGTTCCCATGTGCAATGGATTAATCCGCGAGTTCCCATGTGCAATGGTGTAATCTGTGAGTTCCCATGTGCAATGGTGTAATCTGCGAATTCCCATGTGCAATGGTGTAATCTGTGAGTTCCCATGTGCAATGGTGTAATCCACGAGTTCCCATGTGCAATGGTGTAATCTGTGAGTTCCCATGTGCAATGGTGTAATCTGTGAGTTCCCATGTGCAATGGTGTAATCTGCGAATTCCCATGTGCAATGGTGTAATCCATGAGTTCCTATGTGCAATGGTATAATCTGCGAGTTCCCATGTGCAATGGTGTAATCTGCGAGTTCCCATGTGCAATGGTGTAATCTGTGAGTTCCCATGTGCAATGGTGTAATCTGCGAGTTCCCATGTGCAATGGTGTAATCCGCGAGTTCCCATGTGCAATGGTATAATGGCGAGATTCCATTTTAGATGATTTTATTTCAATGGATAAACAGAGAAGTAACAAGAATTTCAATTGATCTTTTTAATGAGCAGAGATGATCTGTATACAGTTTTATATTGTACAGTTTACAATTTACATACAACTATTATCATACAATGCGTGAAGTGATAAACCTAAAATGGGTTTTCGGACACAACCACTGTGAATAACTTAATTTTTGAGACACTCGTTTATGATCAATTAATGCCCGCTTGTCATTCATTTTACAGCTACCCACCAATAGATTGCTAGTCACATGCAAGTTCTAACCAAACGAACAATACTTTTGTACATGTTTATTTGGCCCCTCAGATTATAATAACTGGGGTTAGACAGTTGTATATCATTCAAACTGTTGGTGGAGGAACCTACAGGAGAGAGGAACCTAGATGGAGCCTACAGGAGAGAGGAACCTAGAGCGAGCCTACAGGAGAGAGGAACCTACAGGAGAGGAACCTACAGGAGAGGAACCTAGAGCGAGCCTACAGGAGAGAGGAACCTACATGAGAGAGGAACCTAGAGCGAGCCTACAGGAGAGAGGAACCTAGAGCGAATAAACAGGAGAGGAACCTAGAGCGAGCCTACAGGAGAGAGGAACCTACAGGAGAGGAACCTAGAGCGAGCCTACAGGAGAGGAACCTACAGGAGAGGAACCTACAGGAGAGAGGAACCTACAGGAGAGAGGAACCTAGAGCGAGCCTACAGGAGAGAGGAACCTACAGGAGAGGAACCTACAGGAGAGAGGAACCTACAGGAGAGAAGAACCGACAGGAGAGAGGAACCTAGAGCGAGCCTACAGGAGAGAGGAACCTAGAGCGAATAAACAGGAGAGAGGAACCTAGAGCGAGCCTACAGGAGAGAGGAACCTAGAGCGAGCCTACAGGAGAGAGGAACCTACAGGAGAGGAACCTACAGGAGAGGAACCTACAGGAGAGAGGAACCTAGAGCGAGCCTACAGGAGAGAGGAACCTACAGGAGAGGAACCTACAGGAGAGAGGAACCTACAGGAGAGAAGAACCGACAGGAGAGAGGAACCTACAGGAGAGGAACCTACAGGAGAGAGGAACCTACAGGAGAGGAACCTAGAGCGAGCCTACAGGAGAGAGGAACCTACAGGAGAGGAACCTAGAGCGAGCCTACAGGAGAGAGGAACCTACAGGAGAGGACCTACAGGAGAGAGGAACCTACAGGAGAGAAGAACCGACAGGAGAGAAGAACCTACAGGAGAGAGGAACCTACAGGAGAGGAACCTACAGGAGAGAGGAACCTACAGGAGAGGAACCTAGAGCGAGCCTACAGGAGAGAGGAACCTAAAGCGAGAGGAACCTACAGGAGAGAGGAACCTACAGGAGAGGAACCTACAGGAGAGAGGAACCTACAGGAGAGTGGAACCTAGAGCGAGCCTACAGGAGAGAGGAACCTAGAGCAAACCTACAGGAGAGAGGAACCTAGAGCGAGCCTACAGAAGAGAGGAACCTACAGGAGAGAGGAACCTACAGGAGAGAGGAACCTAGATGGAGCCTACAGGAGAGAGGAACCTAGAGCGAGCCTACAGGAGAGAGGAACCTACAGGAGAGGAACATAGAGCCTACAGTAGAGGAGCCTACATGAGAGAGGAACCTACATGAGAGAGGAACCTACAGGAGGAGGAAACTACAGGAGAGAGGAACCTACAGGAGAGAGGAACCTACAGGAGGAAACTACAGGAGAGAGGAACCTATAGGAGAGAGGAACCTAGAGCCTACAGGAGAGAGGAACCTACAGGAGAAGAACCTACAGGAGAACCATGAGAGGAGCCTACAGGAGAGGAATTTACAAAAGAGAGGAATCTAAGGGGGTTGAGAATGAGGAATTATACCAATAGCACTATGCAACCTGATCAACATTATATGTCCTGACTGTGAAAAGCTGCAGTTGTTTCATTTGATTTTCACGTTCCATTGTATTTCACAAAATACAATTAATTTTGTAGTATTGGGGTTGCATAGCATGACAATGTTCCTATCTAATTTGAGGCACAATCAAAACAGAAGGGCAATCTTAATCCTATACAAGTATTTGATTATGATGAATTCCATTATCTTTGCACATGTCACTTCTCATTCTCTAAAATATGTACAAAAATAATATACCAAGTGTGACTAGCTAGTCGTGGGCGGATAATCGGTTGTGACTGGTAAATCGAGAGTAGATAATCGGTTATTACTGGCGAATCGTGAGCAGATAATCGGTTGTGACTGGTAAATCGAGAGTAGATAATCAGTTGTGACTGGTGAATCATGAGCAGATAATCGGTTGTGACTGGTGAATCGAGAGTAGATAATCAGTTGTGACTGGTGAATCGTGAGCAGATAATCGGTTGTGACTGGTGAATCGTGAACAGATAATCGGTTGTGACTTGAGACTGGTATCTTCTATGCCTAATATTGGTTCATTGTTGGATTTATCTTTAATAAAATGTTTTTTGTGATATTATTACTGGCCGATATTACTGTCTTAATTGTGGTAAATGAAGTTGGAACATGTACAGCACACGTGGCACCAACCTGGAGTATATATTTTGATCATAAACCTAAAAGAATTCAGAACTATTTTACATTCAGATGTGGAAATCTTCAGTCATGCATACACAAGTATGAAATACATGAAACCATAATAAAATGTGATTGATCAAACTTCAAACCAATAGTTATAACTGACGACCACTTTTTGAATAGTTACAACCATTATTCAACACTAAAGGTAATCATGCTGCAAATGAAGTTGTGACATGTGCAATGATGTTGTAACAGACTATAAACACTATGAAGACGGAAACATGACCAAATATTTTGGCATGACGATTGTTAAATTAGATCATCAATATATGTACATCTTATGACATATGCTATGGGATACGTCTTACACACAGCTCAGTTCCTGTAACACGCTGAACACCGAGAAGCTACACTCACAAACAATAGTACAAACACGGAAAAAAGGCGGTTAATTCATACAAATGTCTCATGTATTCATTGTTGAACGCGCTCGAGACTAATCACGATAGAATCTATCGCTGTGAAGAAACGGAGGCTATGTGGATTTATGTGTCTCGCCTGCGCTTCCTCACAACTCTTCCACTACGAGGCCTCACAACTCTTCCACTACGAGGCCTCACAACTCTTCCACTACGAGGCCTCACAACTCTTCCACTACCAGGCCTCACAACTCTTCCACTACCAGGCCTCACAACTCTTCCACTACCAGGCCTCACAACTCTTCCACTACCAGGCCTCACAAATCTTCCACTACGAGGCCCAGGCCTCACAACTCTTCCACTACGAGGCCTCACAACTCTTCTACTACCAGGCCCAGGCCTCACAACTCTTCCACTACGAGGCCTCACAAATCTTCCACTACGAGGCCTCACAACTCTTCCACTACGAGGCCCAGGCCTCACAAATCTTCCTCTACGAGGCCTCACAGCCTTCCACTACCAGGCCTCACAGCCTTCCACTACGAGGCCCAGGCCTCACAACTCTTCCACTACCAGGTCCAGGCCTCACAACTCTTCCACTACCAGGCCTCACAATTCTTCCACTACGAGGCCTCACAACTCTTCCACTACCAGGCCCAGGCCTCACAACTCTTCCACTACCAGGCCCAGGCCTCACAACTCTTCCACTACCAGGCCTCACAACTCTTCCACTACGAGGCCTCACAACTCTTCCACTACCAGGCCTCACAACTCTTCCACTACGAGGCCTCACAACTCTTCCACTACCAGGCCTCACAACTCTTCCACTACGAGGCCTCACAACTCTTCCACTACGAGGCCTCACAACTCTTCCACTACGAGGCCTCACAACTCTTCTACTACCAGGCCCAGGCCTCACAACTCTTCCACTACCAGGCCCAGGCCTCACAACTCTTCCACTACGAGGCCTCACAACTCTTCCACTACGAGGCCTCACAACTCTTCCACTACCAGGCCCAGGCCTCACAACTCTTCCACTACCAGGCCTCACAACTCTTCCACTACGAGGCCTCACAACTCTTCCACTACCAGGCCCAGGCCTCACAACTCTTCCACTACGAGGCCTCACAACTCTTCCACTACGAGGCCTCACAACTCTTCCACTACGAGGCCTCACAAATCTTCCTCTACGAGGCCTCACAGCCTTCCACTACCAGGCCTCACAACTCGTCCACTACGAGGCCTCACAAATCTTCCTCTACGAGGCCTCACAGCCTTCCACTACGAGGCCTCACAAATCTTCCACTACGAGGCCTCACAGCCTTCCACTACGAGGCCCAGGCCTCACAACTCTTCCACTACGAGGCCTCACAAATCTTCCTCTACCAGGCCTCACAGCCTTCCACTACGAGGCCCAGGCCTCACAACTCTTCCACTACGAGGCCTCACAAATCTTCCTCTACGAGGCCTCACAGCCTTCCACTACGAGGCCTCACAGCCTTCCACTACGAGGCCTCACAACTCTTCCACTACGAGGCCTCACAGCCTTCCACTACGAGGCCCAGGCCTCACAGCCTTCCACTACGAGGCCCAGGCCTCACAACTCTTCCACTACGAGGCCACACAGCCTTCCACTACCAGGCTCACACAAGTGGTGGATTAAAACAATCATTACTTTTATTAAATAAATTGCTAGGTTCTCCATCCAAATTGAGTAACTATTTGTTTTGTTTTAAGATCAATAAAGTTGCTGGAGGGTGCCAAAAAGTGGTATTTTACAGTAAAAGCCAAATAAAAGACAGGTTGAAAATTTGAAACCACTCATAGTAAAAGCCAAAATATTGAACCAAAAACTGTTAACATTCCAAAGCTTGTCACCTGTTGTCATTACATTAAATAGTATATCAGCTATTGGGTTGACGGATGATGTACATTCGGTGATTAGAAAGAAACAGCACTGCATCCAACGCCAGCTCAATGCCAGCACTGCATCCAACACCAGCTCAATGCCAGCACTGCATCCAATGCCAGCACTGCATCCAACACCAGCTCAATGCCAGCACTGCATCCAACGCCAGCTCAATACCAGCACTGCATCCAACACCAGCTCAATGCCAGCACTGCATCCAACACCAGCTCAATGCCAGCACTGCATCCAACACCAGCTCAATGCCAGCACTGCATCCAACACCAGCTCAATGCCAGCACTGCATCCAATGCCAGCTCAATGCCAGCACTGCATCCAATGCCAGCTCAATGCCAGCACTGCATCCAACACCAGCTCAATGCCAGCACTGCATCCAACACCAGCTCAATGCCAGCACTGCATCCAACACCAGCTCAATGCCAGCACTGCATCCAACACCAGCTCAATGCCAGCACTGCATCCAACACCAGCTCAATGCCAGCACTGCATCCAACACCAGCTCAATGCACTTCATTGTAATATCTTTTTTTTTTAAATTTTACTTATGGTCATCAAAATACACACATACATGGATAGTTTCTCGCATGTATACAATGGATTGCAACCCGTCGATGTATTACATTTTATACAAATATGTACGACTCTTAAGTTTCCGAGTCAAATGAGATTTTGTCTACATTAATTTCATATGTTAAAAGTATTTTAAAATATGACCTCAAGTATTGTGCTGAATCCACTTCTATTGTGGTTAAACAGTGCTTAAATATTCCATGCATCAACCAGGCCCGCCATCGGAACTGATATGTCACGGAGACACAAATTTAAAATGAGGACAAATAAGCATTTCTGATTAATATGTATTCACAAATGATTTGAATTTTTGTCAAATGTCCGGTTCTTATTCCTTTATAGATACACTGTGTACAACATTAGGAAATCTTGAATGAGTTACACTGTGTACAACATTAGGAAACCTTGAATGAGTTACACTGTGTACAACATTAGGAAATCTTGAATGAGTTACACTGTGTACAACATTAGGAAACCTTGAATGAGTTACACTGTGTACAACATTAGGAAATCTTGAATGAGTTACACTGTGTACAACATTAGGAAACCTTGAATGAGTTACACTGTGTACAACATTAGGAAATCTTGAATGAGCTATCAAATTCTGCAACTTTCTGCATTTCGTATCTAGCATTACTTTGGTAGTAGAAGCTGCTTCCATTCATGCAAACACATTCAAACAACATTTTGCTGAATCTCCATTATTTCATTCCTCCAAAATCAATGTTGTTATTTTAAATTTGTTTCATTGGAAAAGTTTTTCGGGTCGTTTTAATTTAAGATTTGATGGCGCATCAAAATCGTTCAGATAAAACTACGCCAAACAGCATTAACACGTCAATGTCAGATCTCACTGGCTTCAAAATAAAAATGTCATATGGTTGAAATATAAGTAATTACAAATGTACTCAAATGGTCATCTGAAGCCACGAGTGTTCTAATGATGTTCGTCCTGCCTACACGCAAGAATAATAAATATATAATGAAAATGATTCATTTTTTCAATGATTTGACGGTAAAAAAGCACCTTTATAAGACCCATGAAGGATAAGCTCATTTCAGAGTCGAATGAAACAAGTGACGAGGAAACAGTATTAATACAAAAACTAGTTCAAACACACAGCGATACAAAAACTAGTCCAAACATACAGCGATACAAAAACTAGTCCAAACATACAGCGATACAAATACTAAGCTTTTCATACCATTTCTTTAAACACATTTCATTTCGCTCGATTGTGAAACAAATCGTATAACATTAGTTTAATCTCAAGATTTCATTCCTGATGGATTCATCAACAAAATAACATTCAGTCAAAGAAATTGGACCGTATTACCGCAAACTTATATTTATTTTTTCTAGTGGTTCTGTTAATATACTGATACGCTTTAAAAATGCAACAAACCCAATTTTCATATTGTTTTCAAACCATAAATACAATGGATCGTATGTGCTACCGTGCAATGCACCGACTAGTATGCCTACACAATCACGATGTCCACTCGCCCGTGTCGGGCCTAGTTACGTCATGTCCACTCGCCCGTATCGGGCGTAGTTACGTCATAGAGTGCCGTAAAGCAAAAATCACGATATGCACGAATGCGAGGACATGTGGATGGTAAGCCAGTCAAGAACACATCCAGTGTGTATGCCACTCTTTGACGAACAAAAAAGTGAATGTAGAATACTGGTAGTCATACTTAGAGACGTATATTTTACTTGATGCGATATTATGCCGCTTTAAAGGTTTATGCGAAATGTTATCGCAAAACTAACAGCCTTCTTCCAACAACTTCCACAATTCAAGTCAAAATAGTTTGTTATGAATATGTCAGCCATTGTTTATCTCAATGCTAAATATAAATGATGTAAATATGTTAAATGTAAAAGATATTTGGTAATGAGATAGTGAATATTTGCTGTACAAGCCACAAGATTTAATGCTTTCCAATCCGTGTGATCACAACAGGTAATTCAATTCAGATTTTAATTTAACCGTTAGCACGCCGTTGGCGAAATGAACAGATAACAAATGTGTAATATTTTTCCTAGAAAGTTGGGCTGGACATTCTAATCATACCGATTATTTGCTCATTTCGCCTACAGCGTGCTAACATCTAACTTCTTAGAAGTTTAGTTATGATACTGAATCCTGATGTAGTGTTTGCTGCTCAACATTTAATTCATAATATAGTTATATACAATGTATTACATAACAAGTACATCACCGAAAAAAAGGATGATTTACCAAAAACCAACACATTTCAACAGAAACTCGCAGATGCATGCAAGCTTGTATTAGGTTTCACTTTTAAAATAATATATTCAAGATAAAAGGCTATACAAGGATAAAATATATGTTCTTACATTTTGGTTAAAATCTATAATAATTAATTAATACACAAACATGCTTTCCATTAAAAATTTCCTTTCTATGTTTAATAATAATATATTTAAATTGCATAGTTCAACAGCAATGATCAAATTCATAAATAGTTGTTTCTTTTAAGTTGTAACTTATAAAATTTGCCAACAAGCTAAAAATTTAAAACGAATTCTAAATGAAAACAAAATAGTCGGAACATACAAAAACATAGACTTTCAAGAGTCTACAGTTAAACATAGACTTTCAAGAGTCTACAGTTAAACATAGACTTTCAAGAGTCTACAGTTAAACATAGACTTTCAAGAGTCTACAGTTAAACACAGGCTTTCAAGAGTCTACAGTTAAACATAGACTTTCAAGAGTCTACAGTTAAACATAGACTTTCAAGAGTCTACAGTTAAACACAGGCTTTCAAGAGTCTACAGTTAAACATAGACTTTCAAGAGTCTACAGTTAAACATAGGCTTTCAAGAGTCTACAGTTAAACACAGGCTTTCAAGAGTCTACAGTTAAACATAGGCTTTCAAGAGTCTACAGTTAAACATAGGCTTTCAAGAGTCTACAGTTAAACATAGGCTTTCAAGAGTCTACAGTTAAACATAGGCTTTCAAGAGTCTACAGTTAAACATAGACTTTCAAGAGTCTACAGTTAAACATAGACTTTCAAGAGTCTACAGTTAAACATAGGCATTCAAGAGTCTACAGTTAAACATAGGCTTTCCAAGAGTCTACAGTTAAACATAGGCATTCAAGAGTCTACAGTTAAACATAGACTTTCCAAGAGTCTACAGTTAAACATAGGCTTTCCAAGAGTCTACAGTTAAACATAGGCTTTCCAAGAGTCTACAGTTAAACATAGGCTTTCAATAGTCTACAGTTAAACACAGGCTTTCAAGAGTCTACAGTTAAACACAGGCTTTCAAGAGTCTACAGTTAAACACAGGCTTTCAAGAGTCTACAGTTAAACACAGGCTTTCAAGAGTCTACAGTTAAACACAGGCTTTCAAGAGTCTACAGTTAAACACAGGCTTTCAAGAGTCTACAGTTAAACATAGGCTTTCAAGAGTCTACAGTTAAACATAGGCTTTCAAGAGTCTACAGTTAAACACAGGCTTTCAAGAGTCTACAGTTAAACACAGGCTTTCAAGAGTCTACAGTTAAACATAGGCTTTCCAAGAGTCTACAGTTAAACATAGGCTTTCAAGAGTCTACAGTTAAACACAGGCTTTCAAGAGTCTACAGTTAAACATAGGCATTCAAGAGTCTACAGTTAAAAGTTAGAAACAATTTCACACTAAAAATTTGGATGTGAAGACTGCACAATTATTATTTTTCTTGGTGTATTCATAAATGTGTGGAGCCTATTTGTTGCTATAGGGTTTATTTATGGAGCCTATTTGTTCCAATCCCTAAATGACTGAACAATTCCAATCCCTAAATGACTGAACAATTCCAATCCCTAAATGACTGAACAATTCCAATCCCTAGATGACTGAACAATTCCAATCCCTAGATGACTGAACAATTCCAATCCCTAGATGACTGAACAATTCCAATCCCTAGATGACTGAACAATTCCAATCCCTAGATGACTGAACAATTCCAATCCCTAGATGACTGAACAATTCCAATCCCTAGATGACTGAACAATTCCAATCCCTAAATGACTGAACAATTCCAATCCCTAGATGACTGAACAATTCCAATCCCTAGATGACTGAACAATTCCAATCCCTAGATGACTGAACAATTCCAATCCCTAGATGACTGAACAATTCTCTTAATTTTGCATTTTAAAAATTCCCATAAAATGTCTTACGCACTACATATAGGGATAAAAGGGCGGTTTCAACTAACGGGCTTAAGTAGGACACAAAATAAGAAGTAAGAAAAGTATATTCACATAATAGTCAACTTCAAAGCCTGTCGACAAAAACAGAAGAAATTTTGATCACTTAACGGTATGGTATTATGGTATGTGTACACATTACGTACATATTACGGTATATGTATACGTTACAGTATATGTACATATTACGTTATATGTACACGTTACGGTATATGTACACGTTACGCTATATGTACACGTTACGGTATATGTACACGTTACGGTATATGTACACGTTACGGTATATGTACACGTTACGGTATATGTACACGTTACGGTATATGTACACGTTACGCTATATGTACACGTTACGGTATATGTACACGTTACGGTATATGTACACGTTACGGTATATGTACACGTTACGCTATATGTACACGTTACGCTATATGTACACGTTACGGTATATGTACACGTTACGGTATATGTACACGTTACGGTATATGTACACGTTACGGTATATGTACACGTTACGGTATATGTACACGTTACGGTATATGTACACGTTACGGTATATGTACACGTTACGGTATATGTACACGTTACGCTATATGTATGCTGAATACTGTCATTTTAATTCTTTGCATCCAATTATCATTGCATGTAATTCATTTAGAGTCATATACTTGTATCAACATGCAACCATACGTCAAATACACAAACTTGCATTTATTATGTATACATGCTCATATAATGCACAACTATAATAGTACTCATGCACATTGCATGAAGTATTCAATTACTGGTATACATATATATCTTAACCTACACTAGATCACATTTTGTTTAGCAAAAACGCATATTTCTTCCTCTTTCACCTGCTCTTCTCTCCTGCTTCACATCTTGTAGCGAGTCACATTTCTCCCACAAATACTGTTTGAGAGCAGTGCCAATCTCCAAATATGACGACATCTCTGTTGTCCAGCACTTGGAGTGTTACTGGGTGTCGCTATTTAACAAGCTTTGCTTGTATTTGGGGTGCTAACAACAACCGTTCTAATGTTCCATTGCCACACCAACAACACACACACACACACACAAGCACATTTGTCTTTGGATTGAGTTAGTAGGTACGGCATTATTATCCGTCACCTCTATCCAATGAACATCACAATCAACAGTGAAACTACAAACATGCCCAATGCACTTTTCCATCTAGTCAACACTATTATACTAAACTGAACCTTCATTTGTCTGTGAAACTATTCGATACTCTCTCCGTCTGTCCAACACATCACCATGGTAATACAACTATGTCTCCATAGCAACCAAGGTGTATCCAACAAGCGTGAAACCTACACATGAATTCAAACCTTGAGTTTCTGCATCCACCAATACAGAAACACTTGCACATCACCCGACGGCTTTCATGTGACAATGAACAAACATTACCTCAAACATAAAATCTAGAGTTGAGCTGCCGTCAATGGCTTGCCACTGGACTTTGTTGGACTACAACCCCGACCATTGGGGATTCATCTCCCCTTTCAGACCCAGATGTCCTTGTATGTTGCACAGTTGGGTTCTCTGGACCCGGTAACTGTGTTTCTACTGCTGTTGCTAAAGTGAACGGAAAGGCTCCACCTGGCCACTGGGGCTGGGGATATTGTCCATACTGGGCAGGGTACCCAGATAACTGCATATTCACTGCTGCCCCAATCTGAGGAGGATCTGAACTACTGTGTACCCGTGTGTGACCACCGGGCACAATGTCAACAACCCGCCCCGACTGAGGAGGCTGTGTGGCCGAGGACTGAAACCCTGGCCCTATAATCAAACTTGCTGAAGTTCCGTGCGACGTTGTGAGCTGACTTGAAGGTGGAGACAGCTGTCGATGATGCCGATGTGATTGGGAATGTGATCCATTACTTGACCGTTGCCCCTCTGGGGCCCCAGACCAGCTCTGCTGCGTACTGTACCCCGGCGGATGTGGCTGTCCCCTCTGACCTTGGGGACTCTCACACTCCATGGTTGTGTACTGCACCTGGTTACCATTGTTACCCTGATGGGCAGAGTGTGAGTGAACATGTAGGTGTGTGTGGTGTTGGTGCGTAGGGTCAGAACGAGCTCTTCCACTACCAGAATTTCCAACTGAAAACGAACAATGCAGATTATAGACAATGATAAAAGTAACCCGTCAGTCATGATGGTACTAGGGAAATACACCTGCATGAATACACGAGGGAAGTGGGAAAATACACCTGCATGAATACACGAGGGAAGTGGGGAAATACACCTACATGAATACACGAGGGAAGTGGGGAAATACACCTGCATGAATACACGAGGGAAGTGGGGAAATACACCTGCATGAATACACGAGGGAAGTGGGGAAATATCTCATTTAGGGTTTAGTGTGTGAGAACACCCAAGCTTCCTAGGTCTAAAAACATTCAGCCAGTACATGCTAGCACCAGTGCTTAATGAAGGTAGCCAGTACATGCTAGCACCAGTGCTTAATGAAGGTACCAGTACATGCTAGCACCAGTGCTTAATGAAGGTAGCCAGTACATGCTAACACCAGTGCTTAATGAAGGTAGCCAGTACCTGCTAACACCAGTGCTTAATGAAGGTAGCCAGTACATGCTAACACCTAATGAAGGTAGCCAGTACATGCTAGCACCAGTGCTTAATGAAGGTAGCCAGTACCTGCTAACACCAGTGCTTAATGAAGGTAGCCAGTACATGCTAGCACCAGTGCTTAATGAAGGTAGCCAGTACATGCTAACACCAGTGCTTAATGAAGGTAGCCAGTACATGCTAACACCAGTGCTTAATGAAGGTAGCCAGTACATGCTAGCACCAGTGCTTAATGAAGGTAGCCAGTACCTGCTAACACCAGTGCTTAATGAAGGTAGCCAGTACCTGCTAACACCAGTGCTTAATGAAGGTAGCCAGTACCTGCTAACACCAGTGCTTAATGAAGGTAGCCAGTACATGCTAGCACCAGTGCTTAATGAAGGTAGCCAGTACCTGCTAACACCAGTGCTTAATGAAGGTAGCCAGTACATGCTAGCACCAGTGCTTAATGAAGGTAGCCAGTACATGCTAACACCAGTGCTTAATGAAGGTAGCCAGTACATGCTAACACCAGTGCTTAATGAAGGTAGCCAGTACATGCTAGCACCAGTGCTTAATGAAGGTAGCCAGTACCTGCTAACACCAGTGCTTAATGAAGGTAGCCAGTACCTGCTAACACCAGTGCTTAATGAAGGTAGCCAGTACCTGCTAACACCAGTGCTTAATGAAGGTAGCCAGTACATGCTAGCACCAGTGCTTAATGAAGGTAGCCAGTACCTGCTAACACCAGTGCTTAATGAAGGTAGCCAGTACATGCTAGCACCAGTGCTTAATGAAGGTAGCCAGTACATGCTAGCACCAGTGCTTAATGAAGGTAACCAGTACATGCTAACACCAGTGCTTAATGAAGGTAGCCAGTACATGCTAACACCTAATGAAGGTAGCCAGTACATGCTAGCACCAGTGCTTAATGAAGGTAGCCAGTACATGCTAACACCAGTGCTTAATGAAGGTAGCCAGTACCTGCTAACACCTAATGAAGGTAGCCAGTACATGCTAGCACCAGTGCTTAATGAAGGTAGCCAGTACATGCTAACACCAGTGCTTAATGAAGGTAGCCAGTACCTGCTAACACCTAATGAAGGTAGCCAGTACATGCTAGCACCAGTGCTTAATGAAGGTAGCCAGTACATGCTAACACCAGTGCTTAATGAAGGTAGCCAGTACCTGCTAACACCTAATGAAGGTAGCCAGTACATGCTAGCACCAGTGCTTAATGAAGGTAGCCAGTACATGCTAACACCAGTGCTTAATGAAGGTAGCCAGTACCTGCTAACACCTAATGAAGGTAGCCAGTACATGCTAGCACCAGTGCTTAATGAAGGTAGCCAGTACATGCTAACACCAGTGCTTAATGAAGGTAGCCAGTACATGCTAGCACCAGTGCTTAATGAAGGTAGCCAGTACATGCTAACACCAGTGCTTAATGAAGGTAACAAGTACATGCTAGCACCAGTGCTTAATGAAGGTAGCCAGTACATGCTAGCACCAGTGCTTAATGAAGGTAGCCAGTACATGCTAACACCTAATGAAGGTAGCCAGTACATGCTAGCACCAGTGCTTAATGAAGGTAGCCAGTACATGCTAGCACCAGTGCTTAATGAAGGTAGCCAGTACATGCTAGCACCAGTGCTTAATGAAGGTAGCCAGTACATGCTAGCACCAGTGCTTAATGAAGGTAGCCAGTACATGCTAACACCAGTGCTTAATGAAGGTAGCCAGTACATGCTAGCACCAGTGCTTAATGAAGGTAGCCAGTACATGCTAACACCAGTGCTTAATGAAGGTAGCCAGTACATGCTAGCACCAGTGCTTAATGAAGGTAGCCAGTACATGCTAGCACCTAATGAAGGTAGCCAGTACATGCTAGCACCAGTGCTTAATGAAGGTAGCCAGTACATGCTAACACCAGTGCTTAATGAAGGTAGCCAGTACCTGCTAACACCAGTGCTTAATGAAGGTAGCCAGTACATGCTAGCACCAGTGCTTAATGAAGGTAGCCAGTACATGCTAGCACCAGTGCTTAATGAAGGTAGCCAGTACATGCTAGCACCAGTGCTTAATGAAGGTAGCCAGTACATGCTAGCACCAGTGCTTAATGAAGGTAGCCAGTACATGCTAGCACCAGTGCTTAATGAAGGTAGCCAGTACCTGCTAACACCTAATGAAGGTAGCCAGTACATGCTAGCACCAGTGCTTAATGAAGGTAGCCAGTACATGCTAGCACCAGTGCTTAATGAAGGTAGCCAGTACATGCTAGCACCAGTGCTTAATGAAGGTAGCCAGTACATGCTAGCACCAGTGCTTAATGAAGGTAGCCAGTACATGCTAACACCAGTGCTTAATGAAGGTAGCCAGTACATGCTAACACCAGTGCTTAATGAAGGTAGCCAGTACCTGCTAACACCAGTGCTTAATGAAGGTAGCCAGTACATGCTAACACCAGTGCTTAATGAAGGTAGCCAGTACATGCTAACACCAGTGCTTAATGAAGGTAGCCAGTACATGCTAACACCAGTGCTTAATGAAGGTAGCCAGTACATGCTAACACCAGTGCTTAATGAAGGTAACAAGTACATGCTAACACCAGTGCTTAATGAAGGTAGCCAGTACATGCTAACACCAGTGCTTAATGAAGGTAGCCAGTACATGCTAACACCAGTGCTTAATGAAGGTAGCCAGTACATGCTAACACCAGTGCTTAATGAAGGTAACCAGTACATGCTAACACCAGTGCTTAATGAAGGTAGCCAGTACATGCTAACACCAGTGCTTAATGAAGGTAACAAGTACATGCTAACACCAGTGCTTAATGAAGGTAGCCAGTACATGCTAACAATGTGAAGATAAGGAGGAGAGTATTAGAAATCATACTTATTGTCTCTATTTTCCACTTTTCAATAGTAACTTTATAATCACGTTATATGTAAAATTCTGTCCATACAAATTGTAAATTACCTCTTATTTATTGACATATTTTTACAATATTTCCTGTGTAAATGCTGGCTTAATAAATTTGACACTAGGAAATATTTAAATAAATATTTTTTCAATTTGCAGAGAAATGCATAACTTGGTTGTCTCACTAACACAGAAGATTTATATATTTATATGGGAAACCTTGGCGTAATTTACACAGATGGGGCAGGGCAATTCATGGATAACAAATGGAAGTGTGCCACACTAGGACTGTGGAAGCGCTAAGCACACTAGGACTGTGGAAGCGCTAAGCACACTAGGACTGTGGAAGCGCTAAGCACACTAGGACTGTGGAAGCGCTAAGCACACTAGGACTGTGGAAGCGCTAAGCACACTAGGACTGTGGAAGCGCTAAGCACACTAGGACTGTGGAAGCGCTAAGCACACTAGGACTGTGGAAGCGCTAAGCACACTAGGACTGTGGAAGCGCTA
>CM026386.1:39541775-39638930 GCA_014843695.1 Archivesica marissinica | reverse complement strand
CCAGTGCTTAATGAAGGTAGCCAGTACATGCTAGCACCAGTGCTTAATGAAGGTAGCCAGTACATGCTAGCACCAGTGCTTAATGAAGGTAGCCAGTACATGCTAACACCAGTGCTTAATGAAGGTAGCCAGTACATGCTAGCACCAGTGCTTAATGAAGGTAGCCAGTACATGCTAGCACCAGTGCTTAATGAAGGTAACCAGTACATGCTAACAACACTAATGAAGGTACCAGTACATGCTAACACCTAATGAAGGTAGCCAGTACATGCTAACACCAGTGCTTAATGAAGGTAGCCAGTACATGCTAACACCACTAATGAAGGTAACAAGTACATGCTAGCACCAGTGCATAATGAAGGTAGCCAGTACATGCTAGCACCAGTGCTTAATGAAGGTAGCCAGTACCTGCTAACACCAGTGCTTAATGAAGGTAGCCAGTACATGCTAGCACCAGTGCTTAATGAAGGTAGCCAGTACATGCTAGCACCAGTGCTTAATGAAGGTAGCCAGTACATGCTAGCACCAGTGCTTAATGAAGGTAGCCAGTACATGCTAGCACCTAATGAAGGTAGCCAGTACATGCTAACACCAGTGCTTAATGAAGGTAGCCAGTACATGCTAACACCAGTGCTTAATGAAGGTAGCCAGTACATGCTAGCACCAGTGCTTAATGAAGGTAGCCAGTACATGCTAGCACCAGTGCTTAATGAAGGTAGCCAGTACATGCTAGCACCAGTGCTTAATGAAGGTAGCCAGTACATGCTAACACCAGTGCTTAATGAAGGTAGCCAGTACATGCTAACACCAGTGCTTAATGAAGGTAGCCAGTACATGCTAACACCAGTGCTTAATGAAGGTAGCCAGTACATGCTAACACCAGTGCTTAATGAAGGTAGCCAGTACATGCTAACACCAGTGCTTAATGAAGGTAGCCAGTACATGCTAACACCAGTGCTTAATGAAGGTAGCCAGTACATGCTAACACCAGTGCTTAATGAAGGTAACAAGTACATGCTAACACCAGTGCTTAATGAAGGTAGCCAGTACATGCTAACACCAGTGCTTAATGAAGGTAGCCAGTACATGCTAACACCAGTGCTTAATGAAGGTAGCCAGTACATGCTAACACCAGTGCTTAATGAAGGTAACCAGTACATGCTAACACCAGTGCTTAATGAAGGTAGCCAGTACATGCTAACACCAGTGCTTAATGAAGGTAACAAGTACATGCTAACACCAGTGCTTAATGAAGGTAGCCAGTACATGCTAACAATGTGAAGATAAGGAGGAGAGTATTAGAAATCATACTTATTGTCTCTATTTTCCACTTTTCAATAGTAACTTTATAATCACGTTATATGTAAAATTCTGTCCATACAAATTGTAAATTACCTCTTATTTATTGACATATTTTTACAATATTTCCTGTGTAAATGCTGGCTTAATAAATTTGACACTAGGAAATATTTAAATAAATATTTTTTCAATTTGCAGAGAAATGCATAACTTGGTTGTCTCACTAACACAGAAGATTTATATATTTATATGGGAAACCTTGGCGTAATTTACACAGATGGGGCAGGGCAATTCATGGATAACAAATGGAAGTGTGCCACACTAGGACTGTGGAAGCGCTAAGCACACTAGGACTGTGGAAGCGCTAAGCACACTAGGACTGTGGAAGCGCTAAGCACACTAGGACTGTGGAAGCGCTAAGCACACTAGGACTGTGGAAGCGCTAAGCACACTAGGACTGTGGAAGCGCTAAGGCACACTAGGACTGTGGAAGCGCTAAGCACACTAGGACTGTGGAAGCGCTAAGCACACTAGGACTGTGGAAGCGCTAAGCACACTAGGACTGTGGAAGCGCTAAGCACACTAGGACTGTGGAAGCGCTAAGCACACTAGGACTGTGGAAGCGCTAAGCACACTAGGACTGTGGAAGCGCTAAGCACACTAGGACTGTGGAAGCGCTAAGCACACTAGGACTGTGGAAGCGCTAAGCACACTAGGACTGTGGAAGCGCTAAGCACACTAGGACTGTGGAAGCGCTAAGCACACTAGGACTGTGGAAGCGCTAAGCACACTAGGACTGTGGAAGCGCTAAGAACTTGGATGTATTTGTTTGTGTACATTATTCACCTGTGGGACTAGCGACATTATGCTGCTCCATGGCTGGACTCGTGGAAGTGCTGTTCGATGTGTTTGTACTCTCATCTGTAGTCTTTTTGAAGAAATTATGTTGTAACGCATAATATGGAGTGATTCTTGTCTTGGGATCATAGTCTAACATTCGTAATATCAAGTCTTTAAATTTAAGATAATCGGCGACAGTATGTCCGGGCTCTCCCGCTCGTCGCCCGCCAGGACCGCCTGTTTCAGCACCTATCACATCGTGGAGTTTCCGCGTTCCCGCATGCTTGTACTGAAAGTGAAAGCCACATGTTGAAATCAATTCTATAAAGGATCATCGGTAACAAAACATTTCTAAAACGTTACTAAATTTATACATGTCACATTATAACTACAAACATTGAAGTTGTAGATTACTGAGTCAGACAGATCTGTAGTCCAGTGGTAGCACGCTGGACTGGTAATCCAGGGATCGCAGGTTCGATCCCCCATCTGACCCTAATACCTTTCAGATGGGACGCTAATCCGAGGTCTCGTGTCGGTGCTTTACACTGTGCACGTAAAAGTTCCAGAGGAGACTCTAGAATGGGTCCCTGTCTGTATTATTGCACTATCCTCCAAAATCTAAAATGACTAATCTCCTTAGGAGGCGTCGCTCATATGGGCAACAGGTAGCGACGATAAATAAATGTAAAACACACTGTTAAGCCATAGGCTAGTATATAATGATTGAGTATATAGTTGAGAACTGACCTTCTTTCCATCCTTTGGTTTCTTACATATATTACTACCATCAGGAAGCTGATCAAAGTATTTGCGTGCCTTAGGGGCCTGGTCGAGGATGTGTTTGGGTGGCATCCCTAGCACCTCCACAATCTTCATCATCTGATCAAACTGAAAAACAACAAAATACAAACATGCAACCTTTCCCAAAATACACTCTTACCCGCCCCCAGGCCTCAGGGTACCAATGCTCGATCAGTACCAACTCTCGACTAGGTTTCATATTTGTTCCGATTTTTGCAACAATTCACATTATTTACACAATAAGCTTATGGAAAGCTAAACTCATCTACTCATAACATATTTGTATCAGAAAAGTAAGTCTAATCATTCTGTAGAATATTACTGAACATGGTTGATTTATATCTATGTAAATAAAGTATGTCATTCACAGGCTGCGAGGGTAAATAAGCTCAATCATCGAAAGTGCAAGTACTGACACCTGAATATAGCCATGCTCTATGACCTACAGATAGCAAGTTGTGCATTATTTAATCAAATTATTTCACTAACTGTATATTACATACACAGGTGAGTGATGTTGTGATCCGAGTAGAGAGTAACTCACACTGGCACTGCCAGTTTATTATGTGCATAGTGAATATATTTGTGTGAAGTGTTGCATAACTTTTTTATGCACTTTCTTTAAAATACTATTGGGCTTATTTATGCTTAGTTTATTTTATTAGGCAAGATTAAACATACATTAAAGCGACACTACATCAATCGCTTTGTTTACATAACAAATAATGTAAATAGGGTCGACATTCATGAGTAATACAACGTGTGTACTCTGAATAACACGTGTGTACTCTGAATAACACGATATATGGTGCAGATTTATCGTTATATGAAATCCTACTTTCAATTTTAAAGTTTGTAGACCACAAAAACACTGTTTATTGATTCAATATTAGTGTTCGACAGTATTCGAAAGCATTTGCAGTAACAATGAAAAATGCATTTTATTTGCTTTTTGTGATGTAATGTCGCTTTAAGACATTGCTAAATATAAACTGATGCGTTTTGAGTTTTAAATGGTGTATCACATTGCATATTGATAACAATATGCTTGGTAAGTCAGTCGAGAATTGCTTCCCTCAACATTTGTGTTGTCGATCAAACATATAGGTAATAAACATGCTACAATACATAATATATCTGAAGCAGCCAAAAATATGTCCAAATTGTCAGTATACTGAAATAGTTACAAATATTATTCATTGATTGTTTATGTTTCTTTTCAATACCAAAATTGATTGACAGTTGGTAGCCTAAGGCTAATAATAATTTGAACTATTTATAGCCATTATTTTACCCAACATGCAAAAGAGTTGAAGGCTGAATTGTACTGGGAGGACAGCAGTTTGCATAGGGTGAATGTAAGACTTATAAGAAATATGTACCTCATTAGATCCAGCAAAGAGTGGTTCCCCGGTGTGCATCTCTACCAATATACAACCAAGGCTCCACATATCAATGGCCAGATCATACGGGATTCCTAGTAATACCTCCGGCGATCGGTAAAACCTACTTTGTATATACTGGTAAATCTGTAAAACAAATACAAAGGGTTATACAAATATCGGACAACTTATGAAAACCCAAGGGGCTACACAAACATGACAAACCCAAGGAGCTACACAAACATGACAAACCCAAGGGGGTACACAAACATGACAAACCCAAGGGGCTACACAAACATGACAAACCCAAGGGGCTACACAAACATGACAAACCCAAGGGGCTACACAAACATGGCAAACCCAAGGGGCTACACAAACATGACAAACCCAAGGGGCTACACAAACATGGCAAACCCAAGGAGCTACACAAACATGACAAACACAAGGGGCTACACAAACATGACAAACTCAAGGGGCTACACAAACATGACAAACCCAAGGGGCTACACAAACATGACAAACACAAGGGGCTACACAAACATGACAAACCCAAGGGGCTACACAAACATGGCAAACCCAAGGAGCTACACAAACATGACAAACCCAAGGGGCTACACAAACATGACAAACCCAAGGGGCTACACAAACATGACAAACCCAAGAAACTACACAAACATGACAAACCCAAGGAGCTACACAAACATGACAAACCCAAGGAGCTACACAAACATGACAAACACAAGGGGCTACACAAACATGACAAACCCAAGGGGCTACACAAACATGACAAACCCAAGGGGCTACACAAACATGACAAACCCAAGGGGCTACACAAACATGACAAACCCAAGGGGCTACACAAACATGACAAACACAAGGGGCTACACAAACATGACAAACCCAAGGGCTACACAAACATGGCAAACCCAAGGAGCTACACAAACATGACAAACACAAGGGGCTACACAAACATGACAAACCCAAGGAGCTACACAAACATGACAAACCCAAGGGGCTACACAAATATGACAAACACAAGGGGCTACACAAACATGACATGACAGTGTTTATCAGTTCCTATTTATGAGTATGGTGGAAAGCCATTATCAATCTGGATTACAGCAAACAATCTGAAGCTAAATCCCAATACACACACTCTCTCCCTGCAGGGCTCACCACACTAGGGAGGTATGTCTCCCTCATGTCACACTCTCTCCCTGCAGGGCTCACCACACTAGCTAGATATGTCTCCCTCATATGTCACACTCCTCCCTGCATGGCTCATGTTAGGGGGACTGAGACGAGTATCCACAATGTTTGCCCGCAGTGATTTATAAGCAGTAAGCAGTAAGAAAGCATTTGCTTGAGACAACGTTTACCTTTAAATACAGAACTGTTCTCCACCCAAGGGGCTACACATACATCTCAAGGTATGATACAATACCTGTACTTCACATACATCTCAAGGTATGATACAATACCTGTACTTCACATACATCTCAATGTATGATACAATACCTGTACTTCACATACATCTCAAGGTATGATACAATACCTGTATTACACATACATCTCAAGGTATGATACAATACCTGTACTTCACATACATCTCAAGGTATGATACAATACCTGTACTTCACATACATCTCAATGTATGATACAATACCTGTACTTCACATACATCTCAAGGTATGATACAATACCTGTATTACACATACATCTCAAGGTATGATACAATACCTGTACTTCACATACATCTCAAGGTATGATACAATACCTGTACTTCACATACATCTCAATGTATGATACAATACCTGTACTTCACATACATCTCAAGGTATGATACAATACCTGTATTACACATACATCTCAAGGTATGATACAATACCTGTACTTCACATACATCTCAAGGTATGATACAATACCTGTATTTCACATACATCTCAAGGTACAATACCTGTATTACACATACATCTCAAGGTACAATACCTGTATTACACATACATCTCAAGGTATGATACAATACCTGTATTTCACATACATCTCAAGGTATGATACAATACCTGTACTTCACATACATCTCAAGGTATGATACAATACCTGTATTTCACATACATCTCAAGGTACAATACCTGTATTACACATACATCTCAAGGTACAATACCTGTATTACACATACATCTCAAGGTATGATACAATACCTGTATTTCACATACATCTCAAGGTATGATACAATACCTGTATTACACATACATCTCAATGTATGATACAATACCTGTACTTCACATACATCTCAAGGTATGATACAATACCTGTATTTCACATACATCTCAAGGTATGATACAATACCTGTATTACACATACATCTCAAGGTATGATACAATACCTGTATTTCAGGTACATCTCAAGGTATGATACAATACCTGTATTTCCGGTACATCTCAATGTATGATACAATACCTGTACTTCACATACATCTCAAGGTATGATACAATACCTGTACTTCACATACATCTCGGGCATGATAAAGGGCTTTTATTTCACAAACCAAAAATCTTCACAAACTGTAAAATATTAAGATCGATATATGAAACAACAGAACACAATACTTACACGTTGCCCTAATTGACATGAACTTCCAAAGTCAACGATCTTGATTGCACTTCGTTTAGGGTTGCACAAAAGTATATTTTCTGGTTTTAAATCACAGTGGATAATATTTAATTCTGGTGTGGCCAGAAATAACTGTGCAGTACACAATTGTTGCGCAAACTTTCTAGTCAAGTTTAACGACACACCTCTGAAGTTTGTATTCCGTAATAAATCATACAGGTTGTATGATAGCAGTTCAAACACTAAGCACAGATGATTTTTGTACATGAAGTGTCTTTTCAGTTTCACTGGAAAAAAACAATAAGAACAATGGTTAGTGAAATAAAGCCACAATGGTTAGCTGGGCGAAGGAAAGACATAGATCATTTCTATATCACCCTTGTGCTGTGTTAAAATAAAGACACAGTAGTGAAATAAAGCTGATGTTGGTATTCATAAAATACTGTGTGTGTTTTACGTTTATTTATCGTCGCTACCAGTTGCCCATTCGAGCGACGCCTCCTGAAGAGATTAGTCATTTTAGATTTTTGGAGGATAGTGCAATTATACAGACAGAGACCCACTGGTTCTTTTACGTGCACGGTGTAAAGCACCAGTAGTCAATTGATACCCATCTGCTCAAACATTGTGACACTGATTAAGTTGATGTCAGTTTGGAAGAACCAATAAATTTACAAATCTATAACATTGCAATCCTAAAACAGTTATTCCTTCTGTCAATGATTTTATAATCCTACATGACAGTGATAAATGCTGGGCTACCAATATAAATATCAGGTAACACACACAACACCACAGGATGGGCTACTAGCTATATCACCACATGGGCACAGCTATATGGCTACCACAGGATGGGGGGGGGCTACTAGCTATATGGGCTACCACAGGATGGGCTACTAGCTATATGGGCTACCACAGGATGGGCTACTAGCTATATGGGCTACCACAGGATGGGCTACTAGCTATATGGGCTACCACAGGATGGGCTACTAGCTATATGGGCTACCACAGGATGGGCTACTAGCTATATGGGCTACCACAGGATGGGCTACTAGCTATATGCCACAGGATGGGCTACTAGCTATATGGGCTACCACAGGATGGGCTACTAGCTATATGGGCTACCACAGGATGGGCTACTAGCTATATGGGCTACCACAGGATGGGCTACTAGCTATATGGGCTACCACAGGATGGGCTACTAGCTATATGGGCTACCACAGGATGGGCTACTAGCTATATGGGCTACCACAGGATGGGCTACTAGCTATATGGGCTACCACAGGATGGGCTACTAGCTATATGGGCTACCACAGGATGGGCTACTAGCTATATGGGCTACCACAGGATGGGCTACTAGCTATATGGGCTACCACAGGATGGGCTACTAGCTATATGGGCTACCACAGGATGGGCTACTAGCTATATGGGCTACCACAGGATGGGCTACTAGCTATATGGGCTACCACAGGATGGGCTACTAGCTATATGGGCTACCACAGGATGGGCTACTAGCTATATGGGCTACCACAGGATGGGCTACTAGCTATATGGGCTACCACAGGATGGGCTACTAGCTATATGGGCTACCACAGGATGGGCTACTAGCTATATGGGCTACCACAGGATGGGCTACTAGCTATATGGGCTACCACAGGATGGGCTACTAGCTATATGGGCTACCACAGGATGGGCTACTAGCTATATGGGCTACCACAGGATGGGCTACTAGCTATATGGGCTACCACAGGATGGGCTACTAGCTATATGGGCTACCACAGGATGGGCTACTAGCTATATGGGCTACCACAGGATGGGCTACTAGCTATATGGGCTACCACAGGATGGGCTACTAGCTATATGGGCTACCACAGGATGGGCTACTAGCTATATGGGCTACCACAGGATGGGCTACTAGCTATATGGCTACCCAGGATGGGCTACTAGCTATATGGGCTACCACAGGATGGGCTACTAGCTATATGGGCTACCACAGGATGGGCTACTAGCTATATGGGCTACCACAGGATGGGCTACTAGCTATATGGGCTACCACAGGATGGGCTACTAGCTATATGGGCTACCACAGGATGGGCTACTAGCTATATGGGCTACCACAGGATGGGCTACTAGCTATATGGGCTACCACAGGATGGGCTACTAGCTATATGGGCTACCACAGGATGGGCTACTAGCTATATGGGCTACCACAGGATGGGCTACTAGCTATATGGGCTACCACAGGATGGGCTACTAGCTATATGGGCTACCACAGGATTTTGAAATATATTTCAGTTGCAACACAAATACATGACTCGCAATATCCTGACTGTGAGTAAAATCAAGTGTGTATCAAGCATTTGGTAAAACCATATATTACGACAATATATAAATTAGAAGAAATCAACCAGTTTCTCTCTGGAGAATAACATGGTCTGTATATTATGTTTATTCACGAGTAACAAAGACGCTGTTTAAGCCACGGTTACATCTGATTATATCGTGGTCACAGTTTGTGAGGATGTTTACGTGGGTAACATCAGTGTCCTATTTTGTCTACCATCTACAATTGCAGTCAGATACATTCGATCGTTCTGAGACTGGTTACAAAGACGTACCTATATAATATTTGTTTTCAGTGTCATGTTTGTTCATAAGTTCCAACAATTTGACTTCAATCTGAGCCTGGTTGAGGAATGGTTTCTTGTTTTTGATGATTTTGATAGCGACAGGTTCCTGGTCCCCATGGTCGTATGCCTTTACCACCTGAAACAATACACAAGTTATGAATGTGTGATCTTTTATCATTAAAATCCCTGATACATCTAGTCTACGTTGCCTGGTTGTCTCTGGTTGTATTGTTGTTCATGTCTTGACACTCTGCTACAGTTGCTCACAGTAACATTTCTACACCTTCACACCCCCAAATATTACATTCTGGTTAGAAATTCTTTTTTGGACAGGTTTATTTATGGTCGCCTCCTGATTACTCAGAAGTATATTAGTCACTTTACTTTTGGAGCTGTCCTACCACTATCACAGTTACCCCCTATATACCCATACAGTACAACACAATACATACACAGGTAGGAGCTGTCCTACCACCATCACAGTTCCCCCCTATATACCCATACAGTACAGTACAATACATACACAGGTAGGAGCTGTCCTACCACCATCACAGTTACCCCCTATATACCCATACAGTACAATACAATACATACACAGGTAGGAGCTGTCCCACCACCATCACAGTCCCCCCCCATATACCCATACAGTACAATACAATACATACACAGGTAGGAGCTGTCCCACCACCATCACAGTTACCCCCCTATATACCCATACAGTACAATACAATACATACACAGGTAGGAGCTGTCCCACCACCATCACAGTTCCCCCCTATATACCCATACAGTACAATACAATACATACACAGGTAGGAGCTGTCCCACCACCATCACAGTCCCCCCATATACCCATACAGTACAATACAATACATAACAGGTAGGAGCTGTCCCACCACCATCACAGTCCCCCCCTATATACCCATACAGTACAATACAATACATACACAGGTAGGAGCTGTCCCACCACCATCACAGTTCCCCCCTATATACCCATACAGTACAATACAATACATACACAGGTAGGAGCTGTCCCACCACCATCACAGTCCCCCCTATATACCCATACAGTACAATACAATACATACACAGGTAGGAGCTGTCCCACCACCATCACAGTTCCCCCCTATATACCCATACAGTACAATACAATACATACACAGGTAGGAGCTGTCCCACCACCATCACAGTTACCCCTATACCCATACAGTACAGTACAATACATACACAGGTAGGAGCTGTCCCACCACCATCACAGTTACCCCCTATATACCCATACAGTACAATACAATACATACACAGGTAGGAGCTGTCCCACCACCATCACAGTTCCCCCCTATATACCCATACAGTACAACACAATACATACACAGGTAGGAGCTGTCCCACCACCATCACAGTCCCCCCCATATACCCATACAGTACAATACATACACAGGTAGGAGCTGTCCCACCACCATCACAGTTACCCCCTATATACCCATACAGTACAATACATACACAGGTAGGAGCTGTCCTACCACCATCACAGTTCCCCCCTATATACCCATACAGTACAACACAATACATACACAGGTAGGAGCTGTGCAGGTATCTCACCTTACATCTTCCTTACCTCACCTGTTGTGCAATTATAGTAGAGGAAGAGTTTACCTGTATTACTTCCTATTGTCTGTGCCAACTGTTGCATACAAGTTTCATATGAGGTAATTTACTGGAACAACTATTATAGTAGTGTAATTTAACAGTTTCAAGATTACATGTCAAAGTGTGTGTGCGAACGCGTGAGTGTGCACGCGAGTGTGCACGTGAGTGTGTGTGTGTGCATGTGTGCGCACGAGCGTGCGTGTATGATTATGTTGCGACTTAAAAAAACATATCCAGCAACTATTATTGGTCAATTAATACAAATGATTATATAATTATATTGTTTTATATAAATAGTGCAGCAACAGATCCTGGTTTGTGTGTTGTCACGGAACTGGTGGGTACCTGGTGGATCTCCCAATATGCAGGTCAATGCTACCATATCGCACAATAAACATATAGTATGACAAACCTCAAATCCATCTTGAAAAATTTAAAATGACTAGGCATCTACTATCGTATTCTTTCAGTTTTATCTACCCAACGAATAATTTCTGGAACAAACATTACCGTAGTCTTCAAATCTGTTCAGAAACTAGTGTTATAAAAACGAGTATTTTCCCACACATTACATAGAAATCTTCATAAGACAGTCAATAGTTGTAATCTTCCTCAACAGTTATGTGGGCAGCAGAAAGTTTAAAGCAGTATATAATGTTGCTGTGTACATACTTCTGTCTAGTTCTCTTTAATACTGCACCATGTTGCCTATACACATACATTGATCAATATATATTGAGCATAGGATTCAAATATGATATTGCGACATGCAACATCTATCTACAGGCAGCTGGATACTGCAACATGCAACAGCTATCTACAGGCAGCTGGATACTGCAACATGCAACAGCTATCTACAGGCAGCTGGATACTGCGACATGCACAAGCTATCTGCACAAGCTATCTGCAGGCAGCTGGATACTGCAACATGCAACAGCTATCTACAGACAGCTGGATACTGTGACCTGCAACAGCTATCTACAGGCAGCTGGATACTGCAACATGCAACAGCTATCTACAGGCAGCTGGATACTGTGACCTGCAACAGCTATCTACAGGCAGCTGGATACTGCAACATGCAACAGCTATCTACAGGCAGCTGGATACTGCAACATGCAACATCTATCTACAGGCAGCTGGATACTGCAACATGCAACAGCTATCTACAGGCAGCTGGATACTGCAACATGCAACATCTATCTACAGGCAGCTGGATACTGCAACATGCAACAGCTATCTACAGGCAGCTGGATACTGCAACATGCAACAGCTATCTACAGGCAGCTGGATACTGCGACATGCACAAGCTATCTGCACAAGCTATCTGCAGGCAGCTGGATACTGCAACATGCAACAGCTATCTACAGGCAGCTGGATACTGTGACCTGCAACAGCTATCTACAGGCAGCTGGATACTGCAACATGCAACAGCTATCTACAGGCAGCTGGATACTGTGACCTGCAACAGCTATCTACAGGCAGCTGGATACTGCAACATGCAACAGCTATCTACAGGCAGCTGGATACTGCAACATGCAACAGCTATCTACAGGCAGCTGGATACTGTGACCTGCACAAGCTATCTACAGGCAGCTGGATACTGCAACATGCACAAGATATCTGCAGGCAGCTGGATACTGCAACATGCAACAGCTATCTACAGGCAGCTGGATACTGTGACCTGCAACAGCTATCTTCAGGCAGCTGGATACTGCAACATGCAACAGCTATCTACAGGCAGTTGGATACTGCAACATGCACAAGCTATCTACAGGCAGCTGGATACTGCAACATGCAACAGCTATCTACAGGCAGCTGGATACTGTGACCTGCAACAGCTATCTGCAGGCAGTTGGATACTGTGACCTGCAACAGCCATCTACAGGCAGCTGGATACTGTGACCTGCAACAGCCATCTACAGGCAGCTGGATACTGTGACCTGCAACAGCTATCTACAGGCAGTTGGATACTGTGACCTGCAACAGCCATCTACAGGCAGCTGGATACTGTGACCTGCAACAGCCATCTACAGGCAGCTGGATACTGTGACCTGCAACAGCCATCTACAGGCAGCTGGATACTGTGACCTGCAACAGCTATCTACAGGCAGTTGGATACTGTGACCTGCAACAGCCATCTACAGGCAGCTGGATACTGTGACCTGCAACAGCCATCTACAGGCAGCTGGATACTGTGACCTGCAACAGCCATCTACAGGCAGCTGGATACTGTGACCTGCAACAGCTATCTACAGGCAGTTGGATACTGTGACCTGCAACAGCCATCTACAGGCAGCTGGATACTGTGACCTGCAACAGCCATCTACAGGCAGCTGGATACTGTGACCTGCAACAGCTATCTGCAGGCAGTTGGATACTGTGACCTGCAACAGCCATCTACAGGCAGCTGGATACTGCGACATACAACAGCTATCTGCAGGCAGCTGGATACTGCGACATACAACAGCTATCTGCAGGCAGCTGGATATTGCAACATACAGCAGCTATCTGCAGGCAGCTGGATATTGCGACATGCAACAGCTATCTGCAGGCAGCTGGATACTGCGACATACAACAGCTATGTGCAGGCAGCTGGATTCTGTGACATACAGCAGCTATCTGTAGGCAGCTGGATATTGCAACACGCAACAGCTATCTGCAGGCAGCTGGATATTGCAACATGCAACAGCTATCTACAGGCAGCTAGATATTGCAACATACAGCAGCTATCTACAGGCAACCAACCGATCTCAGGGCAGAAAAAGCAGAGTGAACAATAACCACAAGAAAAGTTTACATTGCTACTTTTATGCAATAAGATAATTGTGTACTTGTTTCTCTTCTGTTTATTTCCTTTTTACTGTGATATAATGGGCAGACAGACTAATATCTGTCTCTCTCCACACAACAGGCTTTCTCAGAAATGGTTAACCATTATTCAGTTGTAGAAGCAAGTGGAGCCTCTGTGGTGTAATGAATAACATATCTACCATCACCCAACCTTACAAGTTTGTGCCCCACAAGAACAATGGCAGTCATGAGCTCAGACAACACTGATCAGCAGGAGCCCAGATGACTCTGACCAGCAGGAGCCTATATTACATTGATCTGCAGGAGCCCAGAACACTGTTCTGTAGGAGCCCAGAACACTGATCTGCAGGAGTCCAGAACACTGATCTGCAGGAGCCTATATTACATTGATCTGCAGGAGCCCAGAACACTGATCTGCAGGAATACAGAACACTGATCTGCAGGAGCCCATAACACTGATCTGCAGGAATACAGAACACTGATCTGCAGGAATACAGAACACTGATCTGCAGGAATACAGAACACTGATCAGCAGGAATACAGAACACTGATCTGGAGGAATACAGAACACTGATCTGCAGGAATACAGAACACTGATCTGGAGGAATACAGAACACTGATGCAGAGTTGAATAATCAAAACTAATTTCTATATAATTATTCTTTATAAGAAAATCATTCTCAACATTAAGTGAAACATTTCTCTCACAAACTTAAAATATGCGAGCTTCCTCTAGCAACAAGCAACTAGGAAACTGCTGAATACCAATGTTTTATCTCCATGCATCTAGACATTTTATGCAAATAGTGCAAAGAATGTGACAAGTGATGGGAAGTGCATTTTGAATAAGAGTGTGTTGCTTCAACACTTGATGCAACACGTTTGTAATACACCCTCCAACAGGCTAGCTACGTTCCTGCCTCTAGCCAGCCAGCCCAACAACTTGATGCAACAAGTTTGTAATGCACCCTCCAACAGGCTACGTTCCTGCCTCTAGCCAGCCAGCCCAACAACTTGATGCAACAAGTTTGTAATGCACCCTCCAACAGGCTACGTTCCTGCCTCTAGCCAGCCAGCCCAACAACTTGATGCAACAAGTTTGTAATGCACCCTCCAACAGGCTACGTTCCTGCCTCTAGCCAGCCAGCCCAACAACTTGATGCAACAAGTTTGTAATGCACCCTCCAACAGGCTACGTTCCTGCCTCTAGCCAGCCAGCCCAACAACTTGATGCAACAAGTTTGTAATGCACCCTCCAACAGGCTACGTTCCTGCCTCTAGCCAGCCAGCCCAACAACTTGATGCAACAAGTTTGTAATGCACCCTCCAACAGGCTACGTTCCTGCCTCTAGCCAGCCAGCCCAACAACTTGATGCAACAAGTTTGTAATGCACCCTCCAACAGGCTACGTTCCTGCCTCTAGCCAGCCAGCCCAACAACTTGATGCAACAAGTTTGTAATGCACCCTCCAACAGGCTACGTTCCTGCCTCTAGCCAGCCAGCCCAACAACTTGATGCAACAAGTTTGTAATGCACCCTCCAACAGGCTACGTTCCTGCCTCTAGCCAGCCAGCCCAACAACTTGATGCAACAAGTTTGTAATGCACCCTCCAACAGGCTACGTTCCTGCCTCTAGCCAGCCAGCCCAACAACTTGATGCAACAAGTTTGTAATGCACCCTCCAACAGGCTACGTTCCTGCCTCTAGCCAGCCAGCCCAACAACTTGATGCAACAAGTTTGTAATGCACCCTCCAACAGGCTACGTTCCTGCCTCTAGCCAGCCAGCCCAACAACTTGATGCAACAAGTTTGTAATGCACCCTCCAACAGGCTACGTTCCTGCCTCTAGCCAGCCAGCCCAACAACTTGATGCAACAAGTTTGTAATGCACCCTCCAACAGGCTACGTTCCTGCCTCTAGCCAGCCAGCCCAACAACTTGATGCAACAAGTTTGTAATGCACCCTCCAACAGGCTAGCTACGTTCCTGCCTCTAGCCAGCCAGCCCAACAACTTGATGCAACAAGTTTGTAATGCACCCTCCAACAGGCTAGCTACGTTCCTGCCTCTAGCCAGCCAGCCCAACAACTTGATGCAACAAGTTTGTAATGCACCCTCCAACAGGCTAGCTACGTTCCTGCCTCTAGCCAGCCAGCCCAACAACTTGATGCAACAAGTTTGTAATGCACCCTCCAACAGGCTAGCTACGTTCCTGCCTCTAGCCAGCCAGCCCAACAACTTGATGCAACAAGTTTGTAATGCACCCTCCAACAGGCTACGTTCCTGCCTCTAGCCAGCCCAACAACTTGATGCAACAAGTTTGTAATGCACCCTCCAACAATAGCCTGTAGCCAGTTGTTGCATCTTTCTCATAGTAGGGCAAGTGTCAAATTGTTTCCACAAGACTATATGAATTTAGTATATATCTAACATCATACCATCCAGGTTTATGCATGCTCCGCTGCACACAATATGCATACATGTGTGTGTGTAAACCAAGTGGTAGTGACAAGTTCACATCTAGAATACCCTCAATCTTGTTTGTGAGATGACCTACATGTATGCTCATTTTTCATATAATTATATGTCTAAAGGCAGTCTTTGAGTTCTGACATAAGGGGCAGCATTAAAACCCTGACCTGCCATACATGCCTGTGCTTTTCTAGATTAAAGTTGGGAACTTATCTGGTAATAGGAAGACCCAAGTTGCCCACTAATCATTGCTTGGGAGTTACCATTGATGACAGTTACAGTGTGCTGGTCAGCTGGATAACTTGCACAAGAATGCATACCTCCATTACTGGTAGCACTTAAACCCAGTGATTAGGGGACTGTGGTTATCCCAGTGATTAGGGGACTGTGGTTATCCCAGTGATTAGGGGAATGTGGTTATCCCAGTGATTAGGGGAATGTGGTTATCCCAGTGATTAGGGGACTGTGGTTATCCCAGTGATTAGGGGAATGTGGTTATCCCAGTGATTAGGGGAATGTGGTTATCCCAGTGATTAGGGGACTGTGGTTATCCCAGTGGGGGACTGGTTATTCCAGTGGGGGGAATGTGGTTATCCCAGTGATTAGGGGAATGTGGTTATCCCAGTGGGTGAATGTGGTTATCCCAGTGGGGGGAATGTGGTTATCCCAGTGACTAGGGGAATGTGGTTATCAATATGTTTGTTTTAGGTTTAAGCTCACACTAACAGATTAGGCTATATGGAGAATCTTCAACTGTTATTTGCGTAGGAAGACCCCGGTGCCCATGCCTGGAATGTTGCCTGCATAGAACCATCGACCTTCCACAACCCAAACGAGTAGCTTAAGTGATTACCATACACACAGTGGTGAGTGCGTGTGTGTGTGTGGGGGGGGGGGGGGGTAAGTGATTATCATACACACAATGGTGTGTGTGGAGGGGGGGGGGTACCTGTGCTGATTACATACACACAGCCCTGGGACCTGTGCTGATTATTTACACACATCCCTGGGACCTGTGCTGATTACATACATGCACACAGCCCTGGGACCTGTGCTGATTACATACATGCACACAGCCCTGGGACCTGTGCTGATTACATACATACACACAGCCCTGGGACCTGTGCTGATTACATACATGCACACAGCCCTGGGACCTGTGCTGATTACATACATACACACATCCCTGGGACCTGTGCTGATTACATACATACACACATCCCTGGGACCTGTGCTGATTACATACATACACACATCCCTGGGACCTGTGCTGATTACATACATACACACAGCCCTGGGACATGTGCTGATTACATACATACACACATCCCTGGGACATGTGCTGATTACATACATACACACATCCCTGGGACCTGTGCTGATTACATACACACATCCCTGGGACCTGTGCTGATTACATACATACACACAGCCCTGGGACTTGTGCTGATTACATACATACACAGCCCTGGGACATGTGCTGATTACATACATACACACAGCCCTGGGACTTGTGCTGATTACATACACACATCCCTGAGACATGTGCTGATTACATACATACATCCCTGGGACCTGTGCTGATTACATACACACATCCCTGGGACCTGTGCTGATTACATACATACACACAGCCCTGGGACTTGTGCTGATTACATACATACACAGCCCTGGGACATGTGCTGATTACATACATACACACAGCCCTGGGACTTGTGCTGATTACATACACACATCCCTGAGACATGTGCTGATTACATACATACATCCCTGGGACCTGTGCTGATTACATACACACATCCCTGGGACCTGTGCTGATTACATACATACACACATCCCTGGGACCTGTGCTGATTACATACACACATCCCTGGGACCTGTGCTGATTACATACATACACACATCCCTGGGACCTGTGCTGATTACATACACACATCCCTGGGACCTGTGCTGATTACATACATACACACATCCCTGGGACCTGTGCTGATTACATACACACATCCCTGGGACTTGTGCTGATTACATACATACACATCCCTGGGACCTGTGCTGATTACATACATACACACAGCCCTGGGACATGTGCTGATTACATACACACAGCCCTGAGACATGTGCTGATTACATACATACACACATCCCTGGGACCTGTGCTGATTACATACACACAGCCCTGGGACTTGTGCTGAAAACACACACCCACCTACATACACACAGCCCTGGGACTTGTGCTGAATACATACACACGGCCCTGGGACTTGTGCTGAATATATACATACGGCCCTGGGACTTGTGCTGAATATATACATACGGCCCTGGGACTTGTGCTGAATACATACATACAGCCCTGGGACCTGTGCTGATTACATACACACACAGCCCTGGGACTTGTGCTGAATACATACACACAGCCCTGGGACTTGTGCTGAATACATACATACAGCCCTGGGACCTGTGCTGAATACATACACACAGCCCTGGGACTTGTGCTGAATACATACATACAGCCCTGGGACATGTGCTGAATACATACACACAGCCCTGGGACCTGTGCTGAATACATACACACAGCCCTGGGACCTGTGCTGAATATACACACAGCCCTGGGACATGTGCTGATTACATACACACAGCCCTGGGACTTGTGCTGAATACATACACACGGCCCTGGGACTTGTGCTGAATATATACATACGGCCCTGGGACTTGTGCTGAATACATACATACGGCCCTGGGACTTGTGCTGAATATATACATACGGCCCTGGGACTTGTGCTGAATACATACATACAGCCCTGGGACCTGTGCTGAATACATACACACAGCCCTGGGACTTGTGCTGAATACATACATACAGCCCTGGGACTTGTGCTGAATACATACACACAGCCCTGGGACTTGTGCTGAATACATACATACAGCCCTGGGACTTGTGCTGAATATATACATACGGCCCTGGGACTTGTGCTGAATACATACATACAGCCCTGGGACTTGTGCTGAATATATACACACAGCCCTGGGACATGTGCTGAATATATACACACAGCCCTGGGACTTGTGCTGAATATATACATACGGCCCTGGGACTTGTGCTGAATATATACATACGGCCCTGGGACTTGTGCTGAATATATACACACAGCCCTGGGACCTGTGCTGAATACATACATATGGCTCTGGCGCAAATGCTATGGTTTATCTAGACTGGGTCAGAAAAGAGGCAGGGTGCATTTTGAGGTGAATGGTTTAGGTGCGGAAGGTATATGGGGGCTCTATCTCCTAGAAATATTTTGATAACTTATGTTGAGGCTTATAAAAAAAAAATTAAAAACAAATAATTTTTCTGAAAAGGCAAAAGGGGGTGGATGGACATAACGGGCACAAGGGCGGGGCTAAAAAGGGATAGCGCTGTCATAGCACTCTAGAAAAACCCCTACATGTTCTGATAACATACATACATAGCAGTCTTTCTCAATAAATAATTCCTCAATTTTCCTCCATCTTACTAGTGCCAGCACAAATGTTTTGCACATGTTTTGTTTGAGAGTATGTAATAAGTATATAGATTCACAGATGGTTACTTCATAATATCTTCTCCAACAAACAATAGGCAATGAAAATGCCATATGAGCTGTGTAAATAGTACCTGCATAATGGCAGACTAGCATGCAAGTTGGATAAATATATACTGAGTCAAAAAAGAAACGATACCAAACTAAAAATGACGTAAAACGGATAAAACCATAGAAAGGTTTAATATATTATCAGTACCGGTATCTTATTGCAACGTCAGCCAACCATAAACACAGGTAAATAGACACTCGATAATCCTGGAATGCTGAATTTCCGATTTGCACGTGCTCCTCAACAAAGACAACTTCCTGCACATGTACAAATCGGAAAACCGGTTTATTGTACTGGTATTGCATTATCATCGAGGAAAAACACCTTACATACCCATTGTTACCTCTAACAAAATGCCTAGGCTAAACCGCAATCAGAGAATGCGTGCCATTGGCATGATTGACGGCGGTTTACGTCAGCGTGACGTCGCAAATCGACTCGGGGGTTACGCGGATCACGATAACACGTCTACTTCGACGTTATCGAACACATGGATCGGTGGACGACCGTCCAAGATCTGGTCGACCACGTGTGACGACGCGTGTACAGGACCGTCACATTCGGACATCACATTTACGTGACCGGTTCCTACCTGCTACGCACACAGCTGCCGTTACTCCTGGGATGACCAACAATCGCATCAGTGCACAAACAGTCAGGAACCGGCTCAGTGAACGTGGCATTCGTGCCTATCGGCCATACGTTGGACCCATCCTGACACGACGTCACCGTGACGTACGGCGGGAATGGACGACGGAACATGCTCGCTGGACTCGGTTACAGTGGAATTCGGTGATGTTTAGCGATGAATCGCGGTTCTGTTTGCGTCGAGCGGATGGCAGAGAGCGGGTATATCGCAGACGCGGTGAACGTTACGCCGACGCATGTGTACGTCAGGTCGATCTGTTCGGGGGCGGAAGCGTTATGGCGTGGGGCGGTATCACCTTCGGCAGTCGCACTGAACTGTTAGTGGTGGACGGGAACCTAAACGCCCAACGGTACTGTGATGAGATCCTTGCGCCAGTTGTTGTGCCGTTCTTTAACGCCAACAGAAACGTCACACTGTTCCAACAGGACAACGCCAGGTGTCATACTGCTCGGATTTCCACCACATTATTGGAGCAGAACAATATTGAAACCCTGCCGTGGCCTGCTTTGTCACCCATAGAACATTTGTGGAATACGTTAGACCGCCGCGTCAGACGACGTCAGCCGGTAACGTTAGACCAACTGAGGGATGTTTTGCGTCAGGAGTGGACAAATATTGACCAGCAAGAGATTCAGACACTCTTCCGTTCGATGCGACGGCGGTGCATTGCAGTGAGAGATGCAAATGGTGCCCATACTCGGTATTGACGTCTGTGTGAAAACTCCATTAGACCCCTGTCCGACGAATTACGTCATCACGCATCAGACAGTTTCGGAGGCTCATTATGCTTTATGTGCTCCTCTTTCAAACATGTTGGACTATCATCTTATGAATTTTCAAAGAATTTTCTTAATAAATGTTGAAATTATAGACACATAAACACCAGGTATCGTTTCTTTTTTGACTCAGTATATATTGATATACATGGACCACTGCTGACATAAATCTTGTGTCGGCCGGGTGCTATTATGCTGAGTACGCAAATGGTTTTACTGGCAGGGATTAAAAATTGACATAACTTGACAAAACTGTGTGTGGGCGACTCATTCCTGTAGAGCTGTCTCCATACTACATTGATGCATATTCCATATGCACCATGCTTTGTAGCCCCAACATATCTTTTCATGTTTATGGTGTCCACAACTTTTGTTAGATTGTAATTAATGCCAAAAGGTATACAAGACAGAAGCTTAAGGTATGCAAGACTGAAGTTTAAGGTATACGATACAGAAGTTTATGGTATACAAGACAGAAGTTTAAGGTATACAAGACAGAAGTTTAAGGTATACGAGACAGAAGTTTAAGGTATACGAGACAGAAGTTTAAGGTATACGAGACAGAAGTTTAAGGTATACGATACAGAAGTTTAAGGTATACCAGACAGAAGTTTAAGGTATACGAGACAGAAGTTTAAGGTATACGATACAGAAGTTTAAGATATACGAGACAGAAGCTTATGGTATACGAGACAGAAGTTGTGGGCATTCTACATGTACATTGTTGTTGTTGCCAGTCTACATGTACATTGTTGTTGTGGGCAGTCTACATGTACACTGTTGTTGTGGGCAGTCTACATGTACACTGTTGTTGTGGGCAGTCTACATGTACATTGTTGTTGTGGGCAGTCTACATGTACATTGTTGTTGTGGGCAGTCTACATGTACATTGTAGTTGTGGGCAGTCTACATGTACATTGTTGTTGTGGGCAGTCTACATGTACATTGTTGTTGTGGGCAGTCTACATGTACATTGTTGTTGTGGGCAGTCTACATGTACACTGTTGTTGTGGGCAGTCTACATGTACAGTGTTGTTGTGGGCAGTCTACATGTACATTGTTGTTGTGGGCAGTCTACATGTACATTGTTGTTGTGGGCAGTCTACATGTACATTGTTGTTGTGGGCAATCTACATGTACATTGTTGTTGTGGGCAGTCTACATGTACATTGTTGTTGTGGGCAGTCTACATGTACATTGTTGTTGTGGGCAGTCTACATGTACATTGTTGTTGTTGCCAGTCTACATGTACATTGTTGTTGTTGCCAGTCTACATGTACATTGTTGTTGTGGGCAGTCTACATGTACACTGTTGTTGTGGGCAGTCTACATGTACACTGTTGTTGTGGGCAGTCTACATGTACATTGTTGTTGTGGGCAGTCTACATGTACATTGTTGTTGTGGGCAGTCTACATGTACATTGTTGTTGTGGGCAGTCTACATGTACATTGTTGTTGTTGCCAGTCTACATGTACATTGTTGTTGTGGGCAGTCTACATGTACACTGTTGTTGTGGGCAGTCTACATGTACACTGTTGTTGTGGGCAGTCTACATGTACATTGTTGTTGTGGGCAGTCTACATGTACATTGTTGTTGTGGGCAGTCTACATGTACATTGTAGTTGTGGGCAGTCTACATGTACATTGTTGTTGTGGGCAGTCTACATGTACATTGTTGTTGTGGGCAGTCTACATGTACATTGTTGTTGTGGGCAGTCTACATGTACAGTCTACTGTTAAATTGTGTGTGCATGCTACATTCTATGCGTTTTGGATTAATTTGCATTTGATGGGGGAGAGGCTACATTCAAAGAATCATGAAATTATAAATATGATAAAAATGCTTAGTTCTTCTGAGCCAAAACATAAATTATGACCAGGTACACATGTAAGTTTGCTTCAAAAGTGAAGAACTTAATTATTTTGAAATTGTTCTAATGATCTCATCTGGGATATCTTATATATATATATATATATAATGTATAAAAGTTTAAACTTTATTTATTTTACAACAATTGCGAAGCAAGTTCTAACAACTTATATTAATCACTCTCGTTGGCGCGGATGAAAGCGTATAATATTATGTGGTCATTCATGTGGGAGGAAACCCACCTGTCATATCTGGCGATCACCGTACCATCTCACATACTTCCCGGTCCGAGGATCGAACCCGGGTTGCATTGGTGAGAAGCGAGTGGGCTAACCACTGCGCTAATTGGACAGCCTAATATAATGTATATAAAATATTCTGTAAACACAGGTGTACCGACGTTTCGGTGTGATAAACCCACCTTTCTAAATGTTTAGTCATTGCAAAGAACTTTACTAAACAGGCTAGAATCTCACCATTTAAAAAAATAGCCAAAAAATCAAACCAAGGCCCTGTCCTCCCTCCAGCACCCACCCATTCACCCACACAGATAAGTGGCTCCAACTATTTTTGGCCCAGTGTAAGCCTTGGCCTATGCATATTTATTCTTAGACTAATCTGATTTAAATTATCTCTAACCGACAGTATCACACGTTTAATAATAGACAACAAATCTGATTTAAATTATCTCTAAATGACAGTCGAGTATCACACGTTTAATATAGACAACAAATCTGATTTAAATTATCTCTAAATGACAGTTGAGTATCACACGTTTAATATAGACAACAAATCTGATTTAAATTATCTCTAAATGACAGTTGAGTATCACAAGTTTAATATAGACAACAAATCTGATTTAAATTATCTCTAAATGACAGTTGAGTATCACAAGTTTAATATAGACAACAAATCTGATTTAAATTATCTCTAAATGACAGTTGAGTATCACAAGTTTAATATAGACAACAAATCTGATTTAAATTATCTCTAAATGACAGTTGAGTATCACAAGTTTAATATAGACAACAAATCTGATTTAAATTATCTCTAAATGACAGTTGAGTATCACAAGTTTAATATAGACAACAAACGTCAATTCAGGAGCGTGGTTGACCATTATATGAAATCCTACTTTCAGTTGTGAGAATTTGTAGACCTCAAAAACACTGTTCATTGGGTCAAAGTTAGTGTTCGAAATATTTCCGAAGAATTTGTAGTAGCAAACTAGCAATGCACTTTTTATGTATATGTTGCTTTAACTATTGCAAAAACAATATGGTATTACCATGTGCAGGCATCTACTTTATACCACTGAAATTGTAGATTTCAATGAGAATTGGAGTGAACACATACTCTCAGGATTAAGATTCTATAAATAGACAGATAACTGATACTTGCTATGCTGCCCTCTCAGTGACATATTGTGATTTGTTTATCAGTTATATTATGTTGTGTGGAGAATGCAAGCATTAACTGTTGCAATGCAAAAACCTATACACTGTGCCTAAACAACTATAACTGCAGGAAAGCCATATTTCATCAAGGAATGCATGATTTTTTCCAGCAATTTCAGTAGATACTAAAAAACTATGTGTACAGATAAGTCTTTGACAACCGCTTGGTTTTTGTGTCATGAGCAATAAAAAGTACAATATTTCTCCCAAATCACCCACTAGCTCCAGCCCTGTATGGAGAGGTGAGACAGATGAGGTCAGGAAACTATTTTTCTCAAATCACCCACTAGCTCCAGCCCTGTATGGAGAGGTGAGACAGATGAGGTCAGGAAACTATTTTTCTCAAATCACCCACTAGCTCCAGCCCTGTATGGAGAGGTGAGACAGATGAGGTCAGGAAACTATTTTTCTCAAATCACCCACTAGCTCCAGCCCTGTATGGAGAGGTGAGACAGATGAGGTCAGGAAACTATTTTTCTCAAATCACCCACTAGCTCCAGCCCTGTATGGAGAGGTGAGACAGATGAGGTCAGGAAACTATTTTTCTCAAATCACCCACTAGCTCCAGCCCTGTATGGAGAGGTGAGACAGATGAGGTCAGGAAACTATTTTTCTCAAATCACCCACTAGCTCCAGCCCTGTATGGAGAGGTGAGACAGATGAGGTCAGGAAACTATTTTTCTCAAATCACCCACTAGCCCCAGCCCTGTATGGAGAGGTGAGACAGATGAGGTCAGGAAACTATTTTTCTCAAATCACCCTCTAGCTCCAGCCCTGTATAGACAGGACTAATAATCTCTCCTTATATAGATCTGCAATTTATGTTTTTCTCATCACTAAGTGAGTACTTGATTTATTCTTGTTGGTGCATAGATGAATTGCTGTTCCACACTGTGTCCCATTTGTGTGTATTTCATTTTTGCAAACTGTCTGCTAAACAATGTGTGTGTGCTCAACTCTCAAATATGTCCATCTAAGCTGTCTAGCCACTATATCATTAATCCACAAACCAGGTTAACAACAGCACTGTAAACCCCTCTACTATGCAACATTCTTCATTATATTATAACATACACATTTGTTGGAGAGTAGACAAATAGGGATCTGTCAACATTTTTAATTAACCCTGGTTTAGGAACGATGGTTAGGTTAGGAATGAGGTTAGGAACAATGCTAGGAACGAGGGTTAGGAACGAGGGTTAGGAACAATGCTAGGAACGAGGGTTAGGAACAAGGGTTAGGAACAATGCTAGGAATGAGGGTTAGGAACAATGCTAGGAACGAGGGTTAGGAACGAGGGTTAGGAACAATGCTAGGAACGAGGGTTAGGAACAAGGTTAGGAATGAGGGTTAGGAACAATGCTAGGAATGAGGGTTAGGAACAATGCTAGGAACGAGGGTTAGGAACAATGCTAGGAACGAGGGTTAGGAACAATGCTAGGAACGAGGGTTAGGAACAAGGTTAGGAACGAGGGTTAGGAACAATGCTAGGAACGAGGGTTAGGAACAATGCTAGGAACAAGGGTTAGGAACAATGCTAGGAACGAGTGTTAGGAACGAGGGTTAGGAACGAGGGTTAGGAACAATGCTAGGAATGAGGGTTAGGAACAATGCTAGGAACGAGGGTTAGGAACAAGGTTTAGGAACGAGGGTTATTGTTTTTGGCTGAGCTTGACTGTGGACAGGATAACTGCAAACAAATCCTAGTACTGGAACAGGGCTACAATATGTACAACCTGACATCAAATCGATGCTTCCTGTCAAGTTTGGTGATTATCGGACAAGGGTAGATGAAACACAGACAAGCTAAAGGGGACAGATGGCAAAGGCAAGGATAATATCTCTCCCAATTATAGAGACATAATTACACTATTAACTGGAAGTGGATATCTTCTATAATATATCATATACATTTTTATTTTAACCACTCCTGTCTTTCATATCATATAGAAAGCATAATATGTATCAAGTGTCCATGTTAATAACAAACACTTTACTTAGTGGGAAAATGCATTCTTTGATACATAACCACCAAGATATTAACATTGTTAATTTAAGATGTGAAATGTCACTGTTTGCTTGTTATTTTGCACAGGCAATGATGACATGACAGTAATACATGAACACTATTAGAATTGATCAAACCTAGAAACAGGTAAACCTATCTGTTGCCAATCTATCAAAGTAGAGATACAGCAATAGTTTCAAGAAAGATGTAAACATTTCTCATGGGGCTTAATGAACAAGGTGCTACAATGACAACTATATCTGGAAGAGCGATATACCGTATTGCACCCAATAAATGCTCCATCCCTATTAAAGCCCCCCCCTATATTTCAAAATATCACATCGAAGCCTTCCCATATAATTGCATTATAATTTTATATAGCTAATCAAGATTTAATTCATAGGTAACTGTAATCACTTATTATGTGTTATAAGTGTGAGGTACCTGTAATCACTTGTGTTATAAGTGTGAGGTACCTGTAATCACGTGTGTTATAAGTGTGAGGTACCTGTAATCACTTATTATGTGTTATAAGTGTGAGGTACCTGTAATCACTTGTGTTATAAGTGTGAGGTACCTGTAATCACGTGTGTTATAAGTGTGAGGTACCTGTACTCATGTATTATGTGTTATAAGTGTGAGGTACCTGTAATCATGTATTATTTGTTATAAGTGTGAGGTACAGTAAGCACGTGTTATGAGCGTGTAAACAATACACTGCTACGGTACAGTACACACATGTTATGAGCGTGTAAACGATACACTGCTACGGTACAGTACACACGTGTTATGAGCGTGTAAATGATACACTGCTACGGTACAGTACACACGTGTTATGAGCGTGTAAATGATACACTGCTACGGTACAGTACACACGTGTTATGAGCGTGTAAATGATACACTGCTATGGTACAGTATACACGTGTTATGAGCGTGTAAATGATACACTGCTACGGTACAGTACACACGTGTTATGAGCGTGTAAACGATACACTGCTACGGTACAGTACACAGGTGTTATGAGCGTGTAAACGATACACTGCTACGGTACAGTACACACGTGTTATGAGCGTGTAAATGATACACTGCTACGGTGCAGTACACACGTGTTATGAGCGTGTAAACGATACACTGCTACGGTACAGTACACACGTGTTATGAGCGTGTAAACGATACACTGCTACGGTACAGTACACACCAGATGGAAGATGGATAGCATGATAGTATGGTGGGTAATTTATGCTTACTTGACCAAAGGATCCTTTGCCGATGAGCGAGTCGATCTCGTACCGGTCCATCCATTTTTCACCAGGATTCACAATATAATCGTGATTAGCATCATCGTATCCATCATTGTATGCATGAACGTTCACCTTGCCCTTTTTATGCCCACTCTCGTCACCCTGAGCACCGGGTGCTGCTCGCCGCTTCTTCTTTGCATAGTAGACCTATAACAGGTGGGTGAGAGTGTCATTATTATCTCAATGAAACTGCGATAGCATTAACTAGTAAACAAAACAGCCATTATGGCCCTGTATAACCATTTTAACAAATTTGAAAGAACATTGTACTTGGATCATTTCTACCAAATGTTGCCAAAATCCGATCGGTGGTTCGTGAGAAGATGTTTGTGCTATTTTTAGATGGTGGCTATCTTTTATTCACAACCTACATTTTAACAAATCTGAAAAGGCTATACCCATGGACAATAACTGTGATATCATGGACAATAACTGTGATATTTAGCTACCATTGGCTAAGCGGTTTAGTGAAGAAGAATTTTGAAATCAAAAGAACAATCATTGGTCCTTTGGCAGCCATCTTGGATGACAAAATAATCTGATGTTGATAAAAAAAAAAAAACCTTCGATTTGATATATGACATGACCGTATTCGCTTGTAAAATAAAATGTGACCCCCACCAGGCCACGCCCAATTAGATCCTGTGGTCAGAATTTGAACAACTTTGAAACAACATTGTCCATCGATCATTCCTACCAAGATTCGGCAAAATCATGAGAAGATCTTTTTAAGAATTTGTGCTATTTTTATTTAGACAGTGGCCATCTTGGATCGATGAGCTGCATTACTCACAAGATTAATAACATGAATAAATCAATTAATTAATACGTAATTATTCTACTCTTCTATATTTGAATGCTATCAAATTCACTAATGTTGTAATTAGAATTGTTTTTAAACAATGTGTTTAACCCATTCAACACCAAGTAACTCACATGGACTGGTCCATGATATTCATAAACCAATAAATGAATCAGAAAATCACATTTGGACAAGTTCATTTATCAAAATGGGTAATTATGTCTAAAAATAGTCATATCACTGGCAAAAAGTGCAGATCCTGATGAGACGGCTCGTCACGAGCCGGCTCATCTGGATCTACACTTTTTGTAAGCCTATTTAGAGGTCTGCGGTGTTGAAAGGGTTAACTTGTCTGCAGGAGACCTTTAAACCAGTCTGCTACCACAATAAATGACATTTGCAAAGTATGTGCGCGTGTTTGTGCACGTGACTCCAGCTTTATGTGGCAGCAGAAGGCCACTAGATGCCCCTGCAACTCTGAGCATGATCAACACCTGTATAGAACCACTGATCTTCCACACCACAAGCCATCTGAACAGCTTCTTCAAACTCACCCACTAGAATACAAACCTACAATAGTGGGGAGCAAATGTCTGTCAATGCTCTAGCCAACTTGGCAAGGTGTTCCTTCATTGGCAAAATTAAACTGGTTGAGCATAAAAATTGTACTACACAATTGGTTGAAACTGTATTCAGCTCAACCAATCAAACATCCGCTCACTGTTCGATGTTTGATTGGTTGAATGGTTTCATGAGATTTACATTCAGAAAGATAGAGTTTGAGATAACCCCATGGCCTTGTGAGGTCTACCGTACTCCACTCACTTACCTTATTTCCCATAATACAAGAGGAACTTCTAGATATTACCATTATTAAATTTTATACCTGATAGTATTATACTAAGCACTGGTTGAGGACGTGCAAGACGTGCAGTTAGGTAGTGTAGACCACTGAGCATTGATGTACTGAGCATACAAATGGTATGACTGTGGAATATCACATGCAAGAGTAGTACAAACATGCATTATTCTCCTACAATGAAGGGCCAACCTTGTAAGACGCACCAGTATCACTGGTTCATTGAATTGTATGAGGTAAAGGTAAATTCCATCACAATACTTACATCATATTCCTCAATACGATTGAAGTCCAAGTCAATGATTGGAGCAAACCTTGGCTTGTGAGACATTTGCCTGTTAGCAATATTTTGCACGGCATTGGCCTGCATAGGCTTCTGAAACCCTTGTACAACAACACGCAATATCCAACTCTGACGCATCTTCACACATTCATACCAAAGTCCAAATAAACAACGTCCAGATTCCTTCTTACATATATATTTCATTATTTATTTCTATAGTTCACTCACTTATATTTCATGATTCACAAAGTTGATAGTTCAACGCATTGACCTGTACACCAAATGAAATCAATTAGCAGATTTAATTAATTGTCTACATGCCACAATCATTTTCAAGCACCTGCCTGCTTAGTCACCTAGATACTATTTTCTCTAGGTCATCCATTATGTGTATATATTGATAACTCAATACTCCATAACACACTGGGTCAATGACCTCTTATAATATGAATACTCAACCAACCATATAAAATCCATTTCAAAAATAGCAGCTGTAAAAATAGTTCATGAATGCAATAAATAGCTCTGGGCAGAATACACGAGTCAATATGTGTAGATAATCAAACAATCACTTGTAATTAATTGTCCATAATCTCCAACATGAAGAATATCCTCATCAAATTAGAGAGAACAAAACAAAACTACCTCAAAGTTACTTCCAACTCTTACCAAAGGTCAAACAGATTGTGTTTTTGTTTACATTATACATCATGAACGTGATTATTCGTGCGTCTTAAACCAGGCCAATGTCAGTAACCAGTTCACACAGGAATAAACAACAAAAATATCACATACACAAAGTACTTGCAATAATTATACCATAATACAATGATGCAAGTAATTAGTGCATTAAATATTTGCAATCCACGGAAATACATCACATCACCAAAATATTAAGTATATTTATTTTGAGTCACAAACATACAGTCAGTGAAGCATATGATACATGTTAATTCATTTACAGATCATTTTAGGTCTATTGATTTTCAACAGAAATTGACGGTATGATAGTTTATAGCGAGGCTCCATTAAAAACAATTAAATATCAGCAAATTCATCTTAGCAGGTAACGCCAGGGTTCAACAACAAAATTTCAAACAGACTTTTTTCAAACCGACTTGTCTGGGACAAGTGACACTGGCAATATGTCTTAATGTTTCATTGCTGCCTTAATGCAGATGACAAGTAAATTTCATTAATATAGAATTTGACTGCGCCGATTGTTAATCTGCTAAACATTTAGTCCGAATGCACTAATTTCATATTATTATTGTCAATCAGAGATGATGGAAGTTTATAAATTTGTAACAAGTTGGCACAAACATATACCAAACCAAAACAATATCTTTCATTATAATTAGGGCAATAATTTTAAGAGCAACCTTTCAATCCATTGTATTCCTTTGAACAACATGAACGATGTTTCAATCCAATATGTAACATGAATATTGACTTGGTCACTCATTTGTATGTATATTATAAATACACAGAGTAGTCAATTTAGGATAGCAAACTATTCTGATATTTAATATAATGCTATTTTGCTATTTTGCTAACATTCCGGTTTTGTTTACAAACTATTTGGATACTTGTGTGATATGCATAGTTTTTTCGACAGCTGTTAAATTTAAGTTTTATTCAGATAGCTCTGCTGTTGTTCTTTTGAAAGTGTAAGCAAAATATGGAGGAAGGGAAATAATAGTGCAGACATTTTCGGACAACACTGAATCGGTTTTGAAAATTTTACTCACTTCATCCACAAACATTCACTTTCATCCACAAACATTCACTTTCATCCACAAACTCACTTCATACACAAACACTCACTTTATCCACAAACACTCGCTTCATCCACAAACACTCGCTTCATCCACAAACTCACTTCATCCACAAACTCACTTCATTGACAATTGCTTACTGTATCAACTCATTGATTTTAATCACAAACATGTTTCTCTATTAGTTTATACAAATTGCGAAACAAGTTTGTTTGGGTTTTACGCCCGCAGCAGCACCATTTTGGACTATACTGTCGACGGGCAGTTTACCTAACAACACCTTTTCTGGGCAAGCTCCAACGATTAATCAGTACATGGTGCACCAACCTCCGTAAGAAACTGCCAACTTTTTCATATAAATGACACGGCCTGAGCGGGCCTCGAACCCGTGACGATCAGTATACAAGTCAGCGACCGTAACCACTCGACCACGGAGGCAGACTATGCGAAACAAGTTCTTACAACATTAGTTTAATCTGGAGACCTCATTCCTGATGGAATCCATCCGTATCCGCTACATCACGAACACTGTATCCACTGCATCACGAACACCGTATCCACTACATCACGAACACCGTATCCACTACATCATGAACACCGTATCCACTACATCATGAACACCGTATCCACTACATCACGAACACCGTATCCACTACATCACGAACACCGTATCCACTACATCACGAACACCGTATCCACTACATCACGAACACCGTATCCACTACATCACGAACACCGTATCCACTGCATCATGAACACCGCATCCACTACATCACGAACACCGTATCCACTACATCACGAACACCGTATCCACTACATCACGAACACCGTATCCACTACATCACGAACACCGTATCCACTACATCACGAACACCGTATCCACTACATCACGAACACCGTATCCACTACATCACGAACACCGTATCCACTACATCATGAACACCGTATCCACTGCATCATGAACACCGCATCCACTACATCACGAACACCGTATCCACTACATCATGAACACCGTATCCACTGCATCATGAACACCGCATCCACTACATCATGAACACCGTATCCACTACAACACGAACACCGTATCCACTACATCACGAACACCGTATCCACTACATCATGAACACCGTATCCACTACATCACGAACACTGTATCCACTGCATCACGAACACCGTATCCACTACATCACGAACACCGTATCCACTACATCATGAACACCGTATCCACTGCATCATGAACACCGTATCCACTACATCATGAACACCGCATCCACTGCATCATGAACACCGTATCCACTGCATCATGAACACCGTATCCACTGCATCATGAACACCGCATCCACTACATCGCGGATGCATCATTCATGAGGCTTCACAGACACCATGTCCACATCACGGTCACCGATCCACTACATTACAGAGGCTTCACACCAAGTTTCTCTATTCCCTAATGGGACCATTTATTTCTATAGATAATACACAGGACTTGACTTCATACATACAGTAAAACCTGTTTTAAGCAGCCAGTCAAGGGAATCACAGGTTGATAGTGATGAGCACTACACAGTTTAATAGTGGTGAGCACTAACACAGGTTAATAGTGGTGAGCACTAACACAGGTTATTAGTGGTCAGCACTAACAGGTTATTAGTGGTCAGCACTAACACAGGTTATTAGTGGTCAGCACTAACACAGGTTATTAGTGGTCAGCACTAACACAGGTTATTAGTGGTCAGCATTAACACAGGTTATTAGTGGTCAGCACTAACACAGGTTATTAGTGGTCAGCATTAACACAGGTTATTAGTGGTCAGCATTAACACAGGTTATTAGTGGTCAGCATTAACACAGGTTATTAGTGGTCAGCATTAACACAGGTTATTAGTGGTCAGCACTAACAGGTTATTAGTGGTCAACACTAATACAGGTTATTAGTGGTCAGCATTAACACAGGTTATTAGTGGTCAGCACTAACAGGTTATTAGTGGTCAGCATTAACACAGGTTATTAGTGGTCAGCATTAACACAGGTTATTAGTGGTCAACACTAATACAGGTTATTAGTGGTCAGCACTAACACAGGTTATTAGTGGTCAGCATTAACACAGGTTATTAGTGGTCAGCACTAACACAGGTTATTAGTGGTCAGCATTAACACAGGTTATTAGTGGTCAGCATTAACACAGGTTATTAGTGGTCAGCATTAACACAGGTTATTAGTGGTCAGCATTAACACAGGTTATTAGTGGTCAGCACTAACAGGTTATTAGTGGTCAGCACTAACACAGGTTATTAGTGGTCAGCATTAACACAGGTTATTAGTGGTCAGCATTAACACAGGTTATTAGTGGTCAGCACTAACACAGGTTATTAGTGGTCAGCACTAACAGGTTATTAGTGGTCAACACTAACACAGGTTATTAGTGGTCAGCATTAACACAGGTTATTAGTGGTCAGCACTAACACAGGTTATTAGTGGTCAGCATTAACACAGGTTATTAGTGGTCAGCATTAACACAAGTTATTAGTGGTCAGCACTAACACAGGTTATTAGTGGTCAGCATTAACACAGGTTATTAGTGGTCAGCATTAACACAGGTTATTAGTGGTCAGCACTAACACAGGTTATTAGTGGTCAGCATTAACACAGGTTATTAGTGGTCAGCATTAACTCATGTTTGACTGTAATCAAGATTCTCATTTTAGCACAGACAGATAAGCACAGACAGGTAAGCACCGACAGGTAAGCACCGACAAAGCACCGACAGGTAAGCACCGATAGGTTAGTTCTATTTCTGTTTGGTATTATGAAAATTTACTTCCATATTCTGTACGAACTGTGACAATTTAGTTCTATAGCAATAAAAACAACTCTGCCTTCTGAACAAATCAAGTCTGGACCATTTTACTTTTATACAGAGGAATTGAATTCGGCCACAATCAAAGTTCTCACTTCTCTACAGTGACATGTTTGTTCTATGCACAGTAACTGACTTCATTCACAAATCAAGTCTCTTGCAGAATAACAGTTACTGTTAACGAGAATTTTTTTTTTATACTTTATTTATTTTACAACGATTGCGAAGCAAGTTTTAACAACTTCTATTAATCACTCTCGTTGGCTCGGATGAAAGCGTATATGTGGTCATTCATGTGGGAGGAAACCGGAGTATCCGGAGAAAAACCACCTGTCCGATCTGGCGACCATCTCACATACTTCCCTGTCCGAGGATCGCACCCGGGACGCATTGGTGAGAAAGCGAGCGCGCTAACCACTGCGCTAATCGGACAAGCCCGAGAAATTGATTAGCATCTCCAATTCCTTGACAACTAGACAATATTAGCAGGCAGGGACAAGTTGCATATTAACTTCATCTTGCAGCCCTTGCCAGATAGTAACCTGGTAAAAACGCAACGTGTGCAAGGACCAACATGAAACAATAAATCAACATGATAAAACCCCAAACTGCTGATATTCAACTTAACCCGTTACCCCCTGGCATATATGAAAGGCATTTTTATACCAAGAAGAACCCGTCAGAAACAATGGTTGTACAATGTGTGTTTTACGTTTATTTATCGTCGCTACCGGTTGCCCATATGAGCGACGCCTCATAAAGAGATTAGTCATTTTAGATTTTTGGAAGATAGTGCAATGATACAGACAGATACTCATTCCAGTCTCCTCTGGTTCTTTTACGTGCACAGTGTAAAGCACCAACACGAGATCTCGGTTTAACGTCCCATCTGAAAGACTGTAATTGTATTAGGGTCAGACGGGGGATCGAACCTGTGATCCCTGGATTACCAGTCCAACGTGTTACCACTGGACTACAGATCCGTCTGTTGGTTGTACAAGCAAATTCCTCTGTCTTTATATATGATCAATTATTAATGTATCTGTGCATATAAATAGGAATTATGTCTGAGGCATAATGCCCAATACACTGATATTTCTGGACACAAGTTTGTAGACAGAACACTCCATCTATAGTCTCATTACCATAGCAACCATTCAGTTAAAAAATACACTAGACAAATATATTGATCATATATAGGTCCTCTGCATCATCTAACATGGGACACCAGAACAATATTCTCCAGTTACCAGGTTTAATGCTGCCCACTGTGGCTGGAAAGAAATGTACTCCCCTTTTACTATGTACAATGTATGATGAATGATCGATTACTACACTGTCACTATCACCCCATCTTCTTACATGGTCCTCACACAAACATCCCTAATTGGAGCAGATAGCCACAAATTTAACAATACAGGGGGCTCATTCTAGGTCAGAAAAGCATGCGATGGCTATAGTTAATAAAAAATATTTTTAGGTTGAAGTGGGTCGGTCCCCCAAGGGGCTAAGTCAGGGTTTCTAGGCCGACTATTTTGCCCAAGTCGCCCTCTAGAATGAACCCTGCAATATGGCCCTGGTCCTCACACAAACATCCGTAATTGAAACAAATTGCCCAACAATATGCCTCAAAAACAATGCCAGCTCTTCATATTAAGCAAATTCCTAAAGCATTTGATGTATGGGTGCTTCAAAATGGCAGGAGTGGGCCTGGGCTGTGGAATACACAACAGGCAATAATTCCTCATATGAACATCATTATTGGTGTCAAACAGGTACATATAATTTGCCTTGGAAAAGATACTGGGATAGGCTGGCAAGAATGCAAGCTGTCACTGAAAAATTCACATAAAATAAGACATAAAATGAACATGCAAGCTGTGTTCACAGGATTCTGCTCAACATTCTCCTACAGTCAGAATTATAAGTACTGTGTCATTTACACACATTTTATTTGATCTATGAAAACAGCAACAACATCTGCTGTCTGATTAGCACAGTGGTTAGCGCGCTCGCTTCTCACCAATGCGACCCGGGTTCGATCCTCGGACAGGGAAGTATGTGAGATGGTACGTACGATGGTCGCCAGATCAGACAGGTGGGTTTTCTCCGGGTACTCCGGATTCCTCACACATGAATGACCACATATACGCTTTCATCCGCGCCAACGAGAGTGATTAATATAAGTTGTTAAAACTTGCTTCGCAATCGTTGTAAAATTAATAAAGTATAAAATAAAAATAAAAACAATTCAATGCAATTTTTACCATGTCTGACTGAAAAAAAGAACATATATACTTTATTAACCCTTTATATTCGGGATACACATCCGTGTGTAATTACCCTTTCCATTCGGGATACACATTCATGTGTATTTTGGAGAGGTGACATGTACACAGCTCAGCCGATTTTTGTCAAATTTGTCGTAAATAATAGCTCTTCCGGTTTCATTTTCACTGCGCAACGTTAGACAGGTACTCGCCGCGAATTTTAAAACAGTCAGGAAGTGGGAAAAAAAGCATTTTTCGAAGCGATATTTTCCGAAATTTCGATCGTAGAATAATAATGGCGGATGGATCTGACTTGATTAGCGATGGGAGCTATGTAGAGGTGGATTTTGATGAGACTATCGACGATTTTGTTGGGAATGGGCATGATAGAGGCCGTTTAGACTTTGACGAGATTGATCGGTACCGTGATCCATTGTTAGATGGATTTTTTGCGTCGGATTCGGAGGAGGAGGATTTTGATGGGTTTCACGAGCAATGGGTCCAGGATGGGTTTACCACTCGTATGAAACGCCGATTCACCATGCATCCAGGTGCTTCAGAACAACACCCTGAAGAAGCCCAACCCATGCATTATTTTGACATCCTTTGGGGGCAGGAACTCTGGAAACACCTGGTAACAGAGACCAACCGTTATGCCGAACAGGAAAGGACCAGAAACCCGTCTCCACCTTTTGCACCGAAGTGGACGCCTGTTGATGTGCCTACCACAGTGGCTGTACCCAGTGCCAGGTACCAGTGTGTACCAAGTGTGTTGCTGAACACATACTTAGTGCAGTCTGACAGTGCTTACGACAAACAGACAACAATCAAACAGATGTAGACATGTATAATTCAGGAACAAATCAAAAATACCAACAAAAAAACAATACAATTTTTTTAAAAATTCAGTGATATTTAAGTTTTAAATAAAATAATTTCATTTGGACACTAACCCAGCTATTATATATTATAAAATATGGAATACCAGCAGAATAAACAGAAGAAGACCTGTGTATATAGTGTGAATACCAATGTAGTGTTTTGTGTTGTTTTTTTTATCTCAGAAGTTCTTTCCAAATTGGAGAGGCAGTGGTTTTATTGAAAAATTCATATCTTTGGGTGCTTTTGTAATGCTTAAAATTGTGCATAATCCATACATTGGATTATATTCTTTATGTTGGATGGTAATACCAGTAATAAAGCCTGAAGACGGGAGTAGCATTTTCGTTGTGGCCCAAATTTAATTTTATCCAATGTTTTTACTAATATTCCTTTTTATTGTGCATGCAAAATTTCGTTATGTTATATGCATGATATGAAGAATTGTACTACCTTTCCAAAAATATATAGTTATATGGGTGTTTATGAAGCATAATAAACAGCATATGCATTTAAATGTAACTACCATCAAAACAAAAGTGGATTAACAGATTTCTGATAAAATGTCCAGATATTCAGAGGTCCTTATCTGAAAGGGGTCCAGAATACAAAGGGTTAAATTGGTCAAGTTACATTTACATCGCAGAGATAGCAAGTTTCCATAGTACTGAAAACATAGCATATTCAAAACACTGAATGTGCATTTTAAATATATATACAGCATAGATGACTTATACTGAAGAATTTCACGCATCCATTTACAAGATTCATGACTTTCACGCATCCATTTACACGATTCATGACTTTCACGCATCCATTTACACGATTCATGACTTTCACGCATCCATTTACACGATTCATGACTTTCACGCATCCATTTACATGATTCATGACTTTCACGCATCCATTTACATGATTCATGACTTTCACGCATCCATTTACATGATTCATGACTTTCACGCATCCATTTACATGATTCATGACTTTCACGCATCCATTTACATGACTATAGACTTTCCCACATGCGTTTACATGACTATAGACTTTCCCACATGCGTTTACATGACTATAGACTTTCCCACATGCGTTTACATGACTATAGACTTTCCCACATGCGTTTACATGACAATAGACTTTCCCACATGCGTTTACATGACTATAGACTTTCCCACATGCGTTTACATGACTATAGACTTTCCCACATGCGTTTACATGACATAGACTTTCCCACATGCGTTTACATGACAATAGACTTTCCAACATGAGTTTACATGACTATAGACTTTCCCACATGAGTTTACATGACTATAGACTTTCCCACATGAGTTTACATGACTATAGACTTTCCCACATGAGTTTACATGACAATAGACTTTCCCACATGCGTTTACATGACTATAGACTTTCCAACATGCGTTTACATGACTATAGACTTTCCCACATGAGTTTACATGACTATAGACTTTCCCACATGCGTTTACATGACAATAGACTTTCCCACATGAGTTTACATGACTATAGACTTTTACTCATCCATTTGTATGGTTATAGAATATCACCCATCTATCTACACGATTCCAGATTGTTTTACATGCAAACAAACAAATGTTCGGGTCACAAAATAACATAATTTATGTAGTGTGTGTATAGAGCAGACTAAAAATGAAGATATATTGACTCTGAAAAAGACATAACATACCTTATCCGACTTGTTCTTGTGACCTTAGTGTGGAATAAAACTAGTAAGCCTACCTGTTTTGATCCGTATGTTTGAAATCTGCTTGCATTTTATGGATTGTATTTGGCATGAATGCAATAATATAAATTAACTTTTCAGCTAAATGATGACTATGAGCAAAATAACAACTAAGTACCTCATTTATATGTTTATATGTCTTGATGAGGTCCATACTCAGTTTACGTAGTGGTGCGGCAGTTGCCTCGCGGAACGTTGTCGGTATTCTGTTCTGCATGGCCGCCATCTCCTGCTGCTGCTGTTGCAGCGTGTCCGCCATGATGACAAACTGATCCGCGTCGCTCAGTCGCCCGTAAACCATCGGAACATGGCGACCTTTTGACAGCTGGCCTGTAATGTATAGAAACCATAGGGTTACACTAGACAGACATACTGTAAACCTAGAAACTTTCACACATGTTTCACGTTTTTATTGTTCTAAATGATTTTGCGGCTATAAAGGTTTGCGATATTAAACCACCCACGAACTGCGCGAACTCTAAGTCGCTTTGGCAAGTAGATCTAGGTCAAGTATCGAAGGAATCCATGAAATGCAGTTAATAAAAAGTGTTCATGTTAAATCGTTTTACAGTTATTACTATTATTACCATGTACATATTTGTAAGGCAAGCATGATGATTGATTAAAGTCATCGAAGCACATGGTGTTTATTGAGTGAGTGAGTGAGTGAGTGAGTGAGTGAGTGAGTGAGTGAGTGAGTGAGTGAGTGAGTGAGCTAGCTCTTCCAGACTGCATATAAAGATTTGTAATTTTAGTAGATAGTCTAAAACTCTGCAACGATTACAATGTTGATACGACACTCTTAAGAAAAATGATACTAGTACTAGCATTAGTAAAAACAATCATTGTCCGCGAACATCTCTAACATACAATGCGCGAAATAGTTTCTAGTTTTACAGTATATCACTGACAATACTGAACAAACCATAAACACATAATATCCCTTATGGAAACTACATTCTGGCAACAAATTGGAACTGGAATTTGACTGAAGTAGATCTGGCTTGACATCATACTGGGGTTACAACTGGCAACAAAAAAGAGCCATTCTGATAAACAACTGATGATATTGTTAGTTTATTACAAGCTTTTGATTACAGGCTGTCATCACATTCAACTGACAGAAAAAAAATACTCCAAATATACAGTAAATTATTGCAAGTTAAACACCAGTTTCATTGTGGTTTCAATAATAGTCGAATTCAACTTATTAGCTATGTGAGATCACAGGGATTCGGCACGTTTGGGGGTACTAGTATATATATTTAAGTACAGGGATTCTACTCTGTGGGATGTCAGATTTCGCATCGATCAGTAAAATGGCCATATCTGAAACAATTTTGTACAAAGCTGTCCAAATATAACGCCTATCCCGAGTCTTTATATTGTTCTTCAAATAAAACACAACTTTAAGCTGCATGCATGTATACTTTGCAAACAATTGCCACATACATTGGCCATAGCAGGTCACATTTCCATACTAGGACACGGGTTCTGTCAGCAACAAAAAACAATCTTCGACGGGAGAGTTTTAACTGTGAATAACATTATCAATAAAATGTGTTTCCACTAACCTGTATGTTTATTCGGCAAAAATATACGTCAAAAAGAGATTTCGTAGCATTTTCAATTTGTTTTGAAAAATTCTAAAGCGGCGCAATTCGCGTTGAAACCAGCGTTGAAACGAGCGTTCTGATTGGATTATTAGAATGTAACAAGATGTTTTTTTATATATGAAGAACAATCATAATCCAATCAGAACGCTCGTTTCAACGCATGTTTCAACGCGAATTGCGCCGCTTTAGAATTTTTCAAAACAAATTGAAAATGCTACGAAATCTCTTTTTGACGTACATTTTTGCCGAATAAACATACAGGTTAGTGGAAACACATTTTATTGATAATGTTATTCACAGTTAAAACTCTCCCGTCGAAGATTTTTTTTGTTGCTGACAGAACCCGTGTCCTAGTATGGAAATGTGACCTGCTATGGCCAATGTATGTGGCAATTGTTTGCAAAGTATACATGCATGCAGCTTAAAGTTGTGTTTTATTTGAAGAACAATATAAAGACTCGGGATAGGCGTTATATTTGGACAGCTTTGTACAAAATTGTTTTAGATATGGCCATTTTACTGATCGATGCGAAATCTGACATCCCACAGAGTAGAATCCCTGTACTTAAATATATATACTAGTACCCCCAAACGTGCCGAATCCCTGTGTGTGAGATGGCTTGGCTATGTAGTGTTTATAAAAACAAAGGTAAATTGGTTAATAATACTTTGTAGCACAATTACGTAGGTTTTGGGACTGCACTATTACGTAGGTTTTGGGACTGCACTATTACGTACGTTTTGGGACTGCACTATTACGTACGTTTTGGGACTGCACTATTACGTACGTTTTGGGACTGCACTATTACGTACGTTTTGGGACTGCACTATTACGTACGTTTTGGGACTGCACAATTACGTACGTTTTGGGACTGCACAATTACGTACGTTTTGGGACTGCACAATTACGTACGTTTTGGGACTGCACAATTACGTACGTTTTGGGACTGCACAATTACGTACGTTTTGGGACTGCACAATTACGTACATTTTGGGACTGCACAATTACGTACGTTTTGGGACTGCACTATTACGTACGTTTTGGGACTGCACTATTACGTACGTTTGGGACTGCACAATTACGTACGTTTTGGGACTGCACAATTACGTACGTTTTGGGACTGCACTATTACGTACGTTTTGGGACTGCACTATTACGTACGTTTTGGGACTGCACTATTATGTACGTTTTGGGACTGCACAATTACGTACGTTTTGGGACTGCACTATTACGTACGTTTCGGGACTGCACTATTACGTACGTTTTGGGACTGCACAATTACGTACATTTTGGGACTGCACAATTACGTACGTTTTGGGACTGCACAATTACGTACGTTTTGGGACTGCACAATTACGTACGTTTTGGGACTGCAATGGATTTTACTGTTATTAGTTTATTTTGTCATATATTTTCGCGATGTGATATGTCCAAACATATGGCAGTATAATTGGGTAGGTACAAATATCCCTCAACTGTACCAATACCATGAATGCCAACAATAGGCTGAAATCTATGTGACAATGATCTGAACTGCAAGTTGGTTCTCAATTTCAAGTATTGGTCTAAATTTCTTGTTTTCGAATGGAAACTTGAAATTGAAAATACTTGGCTAACTAATGAAACTGCTCTAGAACAATTGATTATTTCATGCAATCCATACTGACAATTCACATCTGTTTTATAAGACAATTCACATCAGTTTTATACGCAGTACGTTTTGGGTCAATATCTAGCGTTTTGGGTCAATATCTAGCGTTTCTTTGAGTATTTTATATAAGCATAGCTAGCTGTATGGAGGTAAGCAGCAGTCAGTATAGGTACCACTAAATCAGATTGCATAGATTTACTCTATAGATTGTGATCCTGTGATCTGGTTTCCTACAAAATAAACACAAATGTTTCTGAGACATCAGACCTCGATAATAGTCCCTATTTGGCAATTTTTAAGTATTCCATTATATTATTTATGTGCATTATAAATCCACCACAAATACATGTTATTCTTCAGTGTGATACAACATTTTGTATCACATCGGACGTTTTCAGAATCTGCATCATGGCTGTAGCTCGACTACTTTTCTCGTTTTTACACAAAGTTAAAAATATACATACCGTATATTCCATATTTAACACTCCCGGGGGCGTTACATTTTACAAAGGGGGGCGTTGATTAGGATACATAAAATATGATAAACACAATGAAATTCTAGCGCATGATAAACAATGCAATTACCGTAAGATTCGTTTTTCTGGAGGACAGTGTTCGTGCATATGGTGGAGAGCACAACTAGACAAAAATATTTAAATGGCATAAAATCATGAGTGGCTTGATTCGGACAAGATCACACGAAAGGTGTAGATCCTACATATTTTATTAAGCTAACATAGCTAACATCTATATAGGGATAGAGGGCTTGATTGTGGTCAGGGAACAACAATCAACACAATAATGTTCAAAGGGAACCAGCATTACAATACATAAATGTCACATATGTCATAAGTCATGGCCGCCAGTTCTCCCTGCAATATTCCAAAGAAAACACTTGGAACATTTCTAGTGGCCGATTTAGCGCGCTCGCTTCTCACCAATGCGACCCGGGTTCGATCCTTGGACCGGGAGGTATGTGAGATGGTACGGTGGTCGCCAGATCGGACAGGTGGGTTTTCTCCGGGTGCTCCTGTTTCCTCCCACACGAATGACCACATTTACGCTTTCATCCGCGCCAAAGAGAGTGATTAATATAAGTTGTTTGAACTTGCTTCACAAACATTGTAAAATAAAGTTTAAACTTTAGTGGCTGACTAATAGATACTAGTGTCACTGGTCCTATAGGTCAATAACCTGCATCACAAAATTACAACCAGTCTAACCAGAACTTGAGGAAAAACTATTTTCAGGTTTACTTCACAAACAAATTGCTGTATTTGCCAGATGTATACAACAGTACATTCTGACTACAAATTATGAATTTCAATGTGAGTGTAACTATGTCACTTGGGAAACACTACAATTATTGTTGCATAAATATATGTAAGCCCAGGTTTTAACATTTGATAATTCCATGATTAGTTATTTATTTATCATCAAAATTGTTTACTTTATAGTGAGACTTGTTGATAAACAAGAGCAATTATCAATGACTAGCTGGATGATACATCGATATCGTAATTATCAATGACTAGCTGGATGATACATCGATATCACAATTATCAATGACTAGCTGGATGATACATCGATAACGCAATTATCAATGACTAGCTGGATGATATATCGATATCGTAATTATCAATGACTAGCTGGATGATACATCGATATCACAATTATCAATGACTAGCTGGATGATACATCGATAACGCCATTATCAATGACTAGCTGGATGATATATCGATATCGTAATTATCAATGACTAGCTGGATGATATATCGATATCGTAATTATCAATGACTAGCTGGATGATACATCGATATCACAATTATCAATGACTAGCTGGATGATACATCGATAACGCCATTATCAATGACTAGCTGGATGATATATCGATATCGTAATTATCAATGACTAGCTGGATGATACATCGATATCGTAATTATCAATGACTAGCTGGATGATACATCAATATCGCAATTATCAATGACTAGCTGGATGATACATCAATATCGCAATTATCAATGACTAGCTGGATGATACATCAATATCGCAATTATCAATGACCAGCTGGACAGTATAGGTCCTGCATATTTTTCTATTTTCACTTTAACAGGGGGGGGGGGGGGAATTTATCTCATAGTGGGAAATCACATTGGATATGTCTTTTTCCACAGTGGGAGATGTATTTCTCACGGATCGACACCACGGACAACAATTTTCAAAATATCCCCCGTGATCCGTGGTGGAAGAATACGATACATGGTAGAACCCTGTGTAAGATAATGCCGATCTTTACCTGGATGATGAAATATTTGTATTTGATTTGATACTTTGATATCACGATTATCAATGCCAGCACTAGTTTCAACTATGTTTTTCTATTGTCCATAATCTTATAATACAACATGTTTCAACAAAAATGCACTATCAATGCAAATAAATGAAATACTAGGTTACAAAGATAGGTGAAGCTGCACAACATTTGCAATATCCTTATTGTTAACTGTATAGTGGGATAACCATGGACATGATGGTATGTTGATAATAAAAGTTAATCAACAAGCTGAGACAGGTTCATACAGCATTTGATTGGATGAGCTGATCAGCTTTGTACAAGTTCATTCATAAATACACTCTCTCTGATCACTACCTGGATATAGAGTTATTAATAGCCAACAAGTTTGTGGATTACATACACTCAGTTCTCAATCTTTAGTTTATACAAATTTATTTTAGCTCGATTGCGAAACAAGTTATTTCAACTTATATTAATCACTCTCGAGACCTCATTCCTGATGGAATCCATCGCCACGAGGGAGAGAGAAGAGGCAACGTGGAATTTAAATGCCTTGCCTAAGGGCACAATCGTAATGGCTACAACGGGACTCAATCTTTGAGCCCATTCTTCTTGAATATACATAAAACAATAACCTCATCAATTTAAACCACCAACAGACAACTTTCGGCTTTAACTGAAATGATTTATTTCTAAGAAATTATCAGGATGGTCATAGGGAGACTATGGTGTTGCTCCGAGCAGTATTTCAGACACGGACAGGCACCCAGGTACAATGGTTCCCAGGCACCCAGGTACAATGGTTCCCAGGCACCCAGGTACAATGGTTCCCAGGTACCCAGGCACCCAGGTACAATGGTTCCCAGGTACCCAGGCACAATGGTTCCCAGGCACCCAGGTACAATGGTTCCCAGGCACCCATGTACAATGGTTCCCAGGCACCCAGGTACAATGGTTCCCAGGCACCCATGTACAATGGTTCCCAGGCACCCAGGTACAATGGTTCCCAGGCACCCAGGTACAATGGTTCCCAGGCACCCAGGTACAATGGTTCCCAGGTACCCAGGCACCCAGGTACAATGGTTCCCAGGTACCCAGGTACAATGGTTCCCAGGCACCCAGTACAATGGTTCCCAGGTACCCAGGTACAATGGTTCCCAGGTACCCAGGTACAATGGTTCCCAGGTACCCAGGTACAATGGTTCCCAGGTACCCAGGCACCCAGGTACAATGGTTCCCAGGCACCCAGGTACAATGGTTCCCAGGCACCCATGTACAATGGTTCCCAGGTTCCCAGGTACCCAGGTACAATGGTTCCCAGGCACCCAGGTACAATGGTTCCCAGGCACCCAGGTACAATGGTTCCCAGGTACCCAGGTACAATGGTTCCCAGGTACCCAGGCACCCAGGTACAATGGTTCCCAGGTACCCAGGCACCCAGGTACAATGGTTCCCAGGTACCCAGGTACAATGGTTCCCAGGTACCCAGTACATGTTCCCAGTACCCAGGTACAATGGTTCCCAGGCACCCATGTACAATGGTTCCCAGGCACCCAGGTACAATGGTTCCCAGGCACCCAGGTACAATGGTTCCCAGGCACCCAGGTACAATGGTTCCCAGGCACCCAGGTACAATGGTTCCCAGGCACCCAGGTACAATGGTTCCCAGGCACCCAGGTACAATGGTTCCCAGGCACCCAGGTACAATGGTTCCCAGGCACCCAGGTACAATGGTTCCCAGGTACCCAGGTACAATGGTTCCCAGGCACCCAGGTACAATGGTTCCCAGGTACCCAGGTACAATGGTTCCCAGGCACCCAGGTACAATGGTTCCCAGGCACGCCACCTGGATAGCTTCCTCACATAAAAGAATGTGACACAACCAGTGATATTCGAACCTACAGCAGTGAAGACAGGGCTCATTCCACAGGGTGACAACTTCGCCCTTTGGACCCGCACTTTGCCCCCTGAACATTGTCCAGTAAGATAAACTGGCCATTGTAAAGCACTCTATTCAAATATTGTATTTAATGGTCATATTTTAACCCAATTATGTTGAAATTTATTAAATAATACCATTAGTAATACCATAATACCCCACAGTCACGCGCCTTCTCTCTTCTTCCAAACATTTGGGTCTAGCTTAAGCCCTGGAAGGGCAGTGATTTGAAATGAACAACCTTAAAAAATCCCTCTACTACATGTATAAACTGAAGCATAATACACCAAGTAAATTACAGGCTTGTGCACCACTACAAATATGCAGTGTGAATTATGGCATCTGTGCTTCAGTGGTTGAAGGGAATCGAGGGTTCGATACTCAGTGCAAGGCATCACACACACACATTTTACTGGTTAACCACTTAGATTGGCTAAATGTCCAGGTCCTTGCAAAATGGTTTACATATGGAAAACAAACAAAATATTACAAATTAACGAACTAGTTACATTACAATGCTGGTTAGTCTTTATGCCCATTATAAATCATAATGATATCCAATTTTATTTGAAATTACAGGGCGTTCATTTGATCCGACGTCCCGGGTTTTGGCGCATGAAAATCACTAAAGACGCTCGTTTGACTCCTATGAAGCGTCATCGAACATTTTCTCAACAGTGACATTATCCTAATCTGCCTATCAAATACGATCGGAGAGGACCAAGTTTGTCTAAAAATAAATGCCGTAACTCCGGCCAATGAACGAAGGAAGATGTCTGTAAAATTTGCATACAACAACCATAAGCCTAGATATATTCCCATAATGTTGGAGCCAAATTTTATTGAAAATACTATGAATATTTATTAAAAGGTCATCTTATCATTGATACCAAAATCAATCATTTCCCAGAACAAACAAACTATCCACATTTTGTTTTGAAATCGGAGACTCCAGTTGTAACTCTAAGCACGTCCATTTTGAATATGCTGATGCCGGGGCTACCGCAATTATACGACACCCATGATGGATAAAACTTCTTGTAGCCAAAAAACAATTATTTATTTTACGAATATCACTTCTTTTCATAAAAAACAATTATTTATTTTACGAATATCACTTCTTTTCATAAAAAACAATTATTTATTTTATGAATATCCAGGGATCAGTTTAGAGGGCGATGTGGGCGAAATTGTCGCCCTAGGGACCCTGACTTCACCCTCTGGGGGCCCCACTTCTCCCTAAAAAAAAAAAAAATATCTTTTGGTGTTTACGATTTTCAAATCAAATTTTGTCTAGTAAGATACACTGGTCCATTATAAAGCACTCCTTCTATTCAAATGTTGTATTTAATGGTTGTACTGTGCATTTTAACCCTATTTTGCAGAAGTATATTAAAGAACACCATTTAAGGAAGCAATCACGCGCTTTCTCACTTCTCCCTAAAATTCTGACCTAGAATGAACCCTGAATATCACTTCTTTTCATAAAAAACAATTATTTATTTTATGAATATCACTTCTTTTCATAATAATTCTGAGTGTTGTTCACATCGTTATCTTACATTATGAATGAACATTTTCAGATTCGTCCCAGGTTCGTTGGGAACAGCTGAATCTCTTTCACTCGCCATAATGACTTGGAATTATAGTTGATTTCACAAATGATACTAATTATACATATTATATATGCATAAAAATGTGTTGAACTTCAAAGATTCATAGATATTGAAATGAATATGTCGGCTTTATATAAGAAATTCATGTTTTACAATGTCGTGGAACAGTACTCGATCCGTTTAGTACCAATTTCACGAAAAATAAAATTAAATGTAGATCAGCTAAATTTGTTTGTATTTTGTATAATTCGACATTCCTATTGGTTTGTAAACGCTAATTTGGGTGCAGCAAAACAGAGGGCTCATGTTGAAATCAACTACTCGGACATTTGGTGACCTTTGCAACTGGGATACAATGTAGAACTATACAAGTTGTATGAATGTATGATCCATTTATGTCAAACCACTTGTGTGGACCTAGACATGCTTTCCTGAGCAAGCTTAGCCGACTTGAGTGGTTAACCAGTACTAAGCAATGCGTGTGAGGTGCCTTCACGTGGCTTGACAAGAGTATCAAACTCGGACCATGAGTGGTTAACCAGTACTAAGCAATGCGTGTGAGGTGCCTTCACATGGCTTGACAAGAGTATCAAACTCGGACCATGAGTGGTTAACCAGTACTAAGCAATGCGTGTGAGGTGCCTTCACGTGGCTTGACAAGAGTATCAAACTCGGACCATGAGTGGTTAACCAGTACTAAGCAATGCGTGTGAGGCGCCTTCACGTGGCTTGACAAGAGTATCAAACTCGGACCATTCTATTCCAATCCGATGCTCTACACCACTGGACCACGGACGCCACAAAGTAACATAAACTTAAAATACTCATGACCTTACGGGTCAGTGACTCTTGACTTTCAAAGTCTAGTGAACACCCTGAAATTAGTCCAATATACAACAATGTACAAGACATGTATATTTATAAAAATAACATTGACAATTTCCACCAAAAACAAGAACTTTTACCTCACTCCATTGAGACACTATCCATTGTTGTGAAACTGCTAAAAACATATCAATATAAACTTCTAAGAAAACTCAAGTCCAATCAAGACATAACATGCAAGTTCAAACATATCTCACTAAAATAACCAAACTTTTCCCATCCATTAATCCCAGCATATTTAATACAAATCAATTACTCCATTTTAAAGCATTCCATTAACAAAAAGTGCTTTTGTAATCTCTCCAATGTCAAATTGTTTTTATTGGTAAAATTGTTAATTTTCCCATTGATTTCTGATCCAAGTAAAGGACCATTTTTCATACATACTGAATGTAAACAAAAGAATCATGGGTAACCTACCGGTGATCACCTAGTACATGTGGGAATTCTGCCATATCGCATTTGCCACATTTAAATACACATAATATGAAAAGCACAATATGACTTAAGTGACATTCAATTGACAGGCATTTAGTTTAACTTTGCACCAAACTTAAAAAATATGCAATGTGTTACATGTGAAAGAAGTACTTTACATGAATTATGCGTCTGTGTTTATATCTATGTTCAGTAATTTAGTCTGTGTTTATATCTATGTTCAGTAATTTAGTCTGTGTTTATATATATATATATATGTTCAGTAATTTAGTCTGTGTTTATATCTATGTTCAGTAATTTAGTCTGTGTTTATATCTATGTTCAGTAATTTAGTCTGTGTTTATATCTATGTTCAGTAATTTAGTCTGTGTTTATATCCATGTTCAGTAATTTAGTCTGTGTTTATATAATGTTCAGTAATTTAGTCTGTGTTTATATCTATGTTCAGTAATTTAGTCTGTGTTTATATAATGTTCAGTAATTTAGTCTGTGTTTATATCTATGTTCAGTAATTTAGTCTGTATTTATATCTATGTTCAGTAATTTAGTCTGTGTTTATATAATGTTAAGTAATTTAGAACTTTTTATTATAACTTAGAATAGTCTTGCATCATAACTTCACAAGAGTGGTTACACCGACACCATAACTTCACAAGAGTTGTTACACCGACACCATAACCTCACAAGAGTTGCTACACCGACACCATAACTTCACAAGAGTTGTTACACAGACACCATAACCTCACAAGAGTTGCTACACCGACACCATAACTTCACAAGAGTGGTTACACCGACACCATAACCTCACAAGAGTTGCTACACCGACACCATAACTTCACAAGAGTTGCTACACCGACACCATAACTTCACAAGAGTGGTTACACCGACACCATAACTTCACAACAGTGGTTACACCGACACCATAACTTCACAACAGTGGTTACACCGACACCATAACCTCACAAGAGTTGCTACACCGACACCATAACCTCACAAGAGTTGTTACACCGACACCATAACTTCACAAGAGTTGTTACACCGACACCATAACTTCACAAGAGTTGCTACACCGACACCATAACTTCACAAGAGTTGCTACACCGACACCATAACTTCACAAGAGTTGCTACACCGACACCATAACTTCACAAGAGTTGCTACACCGACACCATAACTTCACAAGAGTTGCTACACCGACACCATAACTTCACAAGAGTTGCTACACCGACACCATAACTTCACAAGAGTTGCTACACCGACACCATAACTTCACAAGAGTTGCTACACCGACACCATAACTTCACAAGAGTTGCTACACCGACACCATAACTTCACAAGAGTTGCTACACCGACACCATAACTTCACAAGAGTTGCTACACCGACACCATAACTTCACAAGAGTTGCTACACCGACCTAAGCAACCTGAACCAATAGATTAAAGGTATACTGTCTTCACTTAGAAAACTAATACAAAAGAATAATACATAAATTTTTCTCCGAGTAGACAGTTTGTTAAGGACATAGACAGAGTAGTTGCTTCTGAAAAAGGTCAGTTTTTCACTAATTTACTTCTGGCAAAATGACAGCCTGGGGAAACTTGATTTCCGAACCTAGCGCCACCTACATTACACCCGTGTTTTCTAGAGTGTTGATTGTCGAACGACAACTCTTTAATATCTGCAAGATACAATCGCTAAATAATGAAACTGATTTTTTTTCGAAAATCAACGAATAGGCACGATTACACACGATCATTTCCGAAAATACACGAATGCTCCCGTAGTCTCATTTGCATTGCATAATTGTGTCAGCATATAATTTCACGTTTCTGCGCTATATCGACGATATGGCGAATTTTAACTATTAAGTTTATGTGGTATAGTATCAATTTGGCGTAATTGAAGTAAGGATGACTTAAATCTTGAGCAAATATGTCAAATCTTGAGCAAATATGTGAAAACAGAAGCACACTGTACATTTTAAAACTATTTACAGTTCCGTTGAGCCATAAAAAATGGCGGCCAATTATGCAGTTTCATCAACATATTGCTGTGCCTCGCTTTCGATTCAAGTACATCATTAATTAAGTCACATGCTAATAGGCCTATTAATAATCAATAATTACACAGAATACCCAAGTTTCCCCAGGCGTTGATATTATCAGAAACTCAATAAGGCCCAATTAATGGTCTCGGCGTTAAAATATATTTATATGAATGACCAGCCAAATATATCAACACCTGTTCCAGGCTAGCTACATCATGTAACATCTAGATCGAAGCTTGAAGTGTTTCATGCATGTGCACGGGTCTATGTGCACGGGTCTTTCTTTCTCAGAAACACCGAAAACGTCAATATCCAACTTCCACATCCAGTACATGCGTGCATCATAATCAGAATATCGGACCTGTCCCTGTGCACAGATGACCTGCCCACAAGTTTTCTATTGTTTCTTTCAGAAATATATCCACATGTAGGTCAAACAATACCATAGGTGTGTACGGTCTAGAGCTATCCCATGCTCAAATGCTATCTTGTGCACTATATCAACACAACGCAAGGTCATATTATATTCTATTGTTTGTTTGTTCAGGTTTGTTACACCTTCATCAGTACGATTTTGGGCTACATGTAATGTATATCGCTGGCAGTCTATGTTTGTATACAAAACGTTTTTGCCTGTCTCTATCAACAGAGCACACACACACCACACCCACCACCACCCACAACACACCCACCACCACTCACACATACCCACACCCACCTCACTAGTTCACATTCCTACATCATCCAAAAATGCTAGAAGATCAAAGTAACAAGAAATGGTACATTAGTCTACAAGATTTATCAGTTAACAGAGATGCACAAGAATTTTGATATAGGCCAGATTATGATAATAGTATCATCTTTAAAATAACAGAGAAATCAGAAAAGCTAGAATACCAGAAGCTATAGAAAACCAAAACACATGCCAGGAACCGGAAGCTATAGAAAACCAAAACACATGCCAGGAACCCAAAGCTATAGAAAACCAAAACACATGCCAGGAACCCGAAGCTATAGAAAACCAAAACACATGCCAGGAACCCAAAGCTATAGAAAACCAAAACACATGCCAGGAACCAGAAGCTATAGAAAACCAAAACACATGCCAGGAACCCGAAGCTATAGAAAACCAAAACACATGCCAGGAACCCAAAGCTATAGAAAACCAAAACACATGCCAGGAACCGGAAGCTATAGAAAACCAAAACACATGCCAGGAACCGGAAGCTATAGAAAAACTTACAAAGTTTAAACATAACGGAGTATAATTATATGCTTATGCATATATATTTTACACATATTCAGTACATAATTACGCTCATGTTAAATGGTATGTGTGTTAAATATAAACAAAGATGAGAAAGTGTGAGTAGTATGTTTCTTTGTTTGAATATATGCATGTATTAACTGTATTTTATATTGTAATATCAATTCGTACCCTGGATACCCAATGTCTGAGACGTTTCATACCAAAATCTGGACAGTTTGTACCCAAGGATTAAATTCTAGGTTTAGAGACGTTTCATACCAAAGTCTGGACAGTTTGTATCTTAGGATTAAGGATTTTGTACCATATATGTTATATATCTGCAGAAAAGATCCATTCATTACGATATAAAACACAGGACACACAACAACATGGATAATTGTGTATATAACCATAATGTATGAAATGTCTCTTAACCCTAACCTTAATCCTAGTACTTAACTGTCCTGACTTGTGTGCGAATTATCTCAGACATTGGGTACGAATTGAATTATCTCAGACATTGGGTACGAATTGAATTATCTCAGACATTGGGTACGAATTGAATTATCTCAGACATTGGGTACGAATTGAATCGTCTCAGACATTGGGCAGGGATCAGTTTAGAGGGCGATGTGGGCGAAATTGTCGCCCTAGGGACCCTGACTTCGCCCTCTGGGGGCTTCTCCCTAAACAAAAAAAATTATATATATTTTTTTGGTTTTTACGATTTTCAAACAAAATGTTGTCTAGTAAGATATACACTGGCCCATTATAAAGCACTCCTTCTATTCAAATGTTGTATTTAATGGTCATACTGGGCATTTTAACCATATTTTGTTAAAATTTATTAAATAACACCATTTAAGGACACGATCGCACGCTTTCTCACTTCTCCCAAAAATTCTGACCTAGAATGAACCCTGTTGGGTACGAAGTGAATCGTCTCGGACATTGGGTACGAAGTGAATCGTCTCAAACATTGGGTACGAAGTGAATCATCTCAGACATTGGGTACGAATTGAATTATCTCAGACATTGGGTACGAATTGAATCGTCTCAGACATTGGGTACGAATTGAATCGTCTCAGACATTGGGTACGAATTGAATCGTCTCGGACATTGGGTACGAATTGAATCGTCTCGGACATTGGGTACGAATTGAATTATCTCAGATAAGGGTGCAACGATACGCCTACCTCACGATACATTACGTATCACGATTCTTGGGTCACGATACGATACGTATCGCGATATGGTTTTATGGAACCAAAGGGGAAAATATAGAATCCAGGGCTCGACACTAACCACTGCCCGACTGCCCGGGGCAGGTAAATGTTGGCGGCGGGCAAGTACTTGTTGTTACTCGCTTGCCCGACGGGCAACTATTTAAAAAAAAAAAAAATATATATATATAAAAAAACTAGTTTTTGTTTCAATATTTTACGAAACGATAGCTACTCTTGCTCGACAATAATAACGTAAGCCTTTTTTCTCAACCACCCAACTGAATAATGACATCAACCACGCGTTTTGACCCTAAGCCCAGTGTTTTGGCTCCAATATCTGAATAGCACAGCATAGAGTCTGATCAGATGGTATGTTCTGTGCAATCTGATATGGCTCTATGCTGTTTGCAAAAACGAGTATACTCGTTTCCAGCGCAGTAATGGTCAATGAATGATTTCATCATCATTTGATAATCAGCCAAATAGTTCGAGAGCTAGTCTATACTAATTTATTTTAAGCTCGATTATCAAACAAGTACTACAACTTCGATTAATCATGGCATGCTTACGTCTGTTCCTGGGACCAACCACAGTACTACACAATTTTGGATAAAGTTTCTTGCTCAAGGAAACAATGGTAGGGCTCGAACTCATTGGGATTGTTTGTGATACAGCTGCACACAGCATCACATAAGATTTAGAGTGGTGCAATATTAAGCACGATTTGGGATATCTTTGCTGTTTCTTCCAAAATGCACAGCCAGAAAACAGTAATGTTATGAACCTGTATACAGTGTTGAAAAATTAAATATGAACAAATAATCAGAAGTAAAACTTCGGGCAGGTGAAAATATCATTCGGGCAGGTAAATCTGCAGTCATGGTTGCCCAAAGGGCAACCAAGGTAAAACATTAGCGTCGAGCCCTGTAGAAAATAGATAAACTTTTCAAGTACATTTACTAATTAAAGCAAATGATTAACTGTAAAACAAGCAGTTATATAAACAATATAAACAATGCCTAGCCTACGCTCAGCCTATTAAACTGTTCCAATAGAAACATTTCCTGTGTTAAAAGTTTCATATTTTTCTTTAGAAAAATCAAAGTATCCACATTCTGTGGTAACAAAGCAGACCGCTGGGCATTTACAATGTCTCCTGTTGTTGAGAACACGCGTTCGCTAGAGACGGATGTGCCTAGAATGGCCAGGTACGATCTGGCTAGTTTTGATAGTAGAGGAAAGTGAAGTTTCGGATACGTCGATGTTCGGATGATGACGCTTCATGTGCGTAGCCATGTTGGTCGTGTTACCAGTTTTATATGACACGTCCGTGAAACAATGGCGGCAAGTGGTTGTTTCTTTCACCGTTGTTTTTACGCCGTCAACTATATTAAATTTGAATCCAAAATGCGGCCATATTGTAATTTGAGAGCTGCCGGTGGTGATTGTAATTCAGCCATGTTTGTTTTGTTGGTAAGAGTAGTCTCCCTTCCGTTGGAGTCGGGAATAATTGCCGTAATTTAACGTACCGTAACGGGCATGCAGCGTATCGCGTATCGAACCGTGGCCCTAGTACCGCGATAAACCGTCCCACGGTATATCGTTGCACCCTTAATCTCAGACATTGGGTACGAATTGAATTATCTCAGACATTGGGTACGAATTGAATTATCTCAGACATTGGGTACGAATTGAATTATCTCAGACATTGGGTACGAATTGAATCGTCTCAGACATTGGGTACGAATTGAGTCGTTTCAAGACATTGGGTACAAATCGTCTCTTATATTCCATACCTTACATAACCATCTTGTTGCATATACAGTAAATGGTACAACAGTGTTGTAAGACGAGGTCGAGGAGACTAGGGTCAAGGTTGACTGCGTACTCTACGTTCAATGATGCATATTCACCCTATTTAAAACTGTTAGCATACGGTGACATATAGACCCATTAGGCCGGGTGTTAAAATTTCACATTATATTGAATATATGCTGTAAATATGTTGGAAAACACAAGTTACGATAATAAACAATGATCTTATCTTACATGTATATATATCAGAGCTGCATGTGGCGTATCTATGCAATCGGTTGCCTATGGACTCGACAGATTCAGATACCTTCAGATTGGTACTAGTGTCACTAGTGGCTTATATAATGAATACAAATATTGTGTTGATTATTTGCATGAAGTTGTTCGATTATCAGGGACAATTTACTATGGCGTACGGATGCAGCTCAATATAATTAGGCTCAACAATATACTGGCAAACATAGGTTTGTTTTCCTTCAAGTTATGGTTGTTGTTACTGTGGTAATGTGATAAAAAGGATCTTAATATGAAAATTCCAAAAATGGTTTCATAAAAAGTATGAATGAAAATGTTACGATGCTAGGCAATTTCACCAATAGTCAAACAAGCATCTCTAGTGATGTTCATGCATCAAAACACAGGAGCTTGGGTCAAATGAATGGTCCGGAGTTCACGTCCCGCTGTAGCAGTTATGATTGTGACCTTAGACAAGGCACTTCATTCGGCATTGCCTCTTTCTGGGCTAGTTACATCGGGATTGAGTATGCACGCGAATAGAAAGTGACCAGCAAGTGATAATCAGAAATTATATGCACACATACATGGCAGGCACCTCTACACTACAATGCAAACATGTCAAAGTTTTACTTTGTGGTTACTGCGATTGTGAATTGATCAAGTTTTAAGCATAGCCTGTAACTATGTCATACATGTATGGCTGAACATTTTAGTTTCACATCTCATGCACATCACAGTAAACATGAGGCATGGAATCAGAATGTGTATACTAACAATGCATACCTTGTGGATGAGTCTGCAAGTGGAGACCACACATGGAGTGTACGAGGGCCTCGCACTGCTGTTTATCGATGGGATAGCCTTGTGTATGGTACACCAGTGCAGCAGGGTGAAGCATCGACTAAATTCCGTAAGAAATTCACATATGAATTAAACTAGTGGATTGTCCGATTTTGCAGATCTCAATTAAATCCTAAGATTGAAATGTCTATTTCTCATTTAAATCCCATGTATCAAAGTCCATGTTAACTTTGAAGTAATGAATGTTACCGGTGTAAGTAAAAATCCAGTTATTATTTTAATATATATGACACTGAACTGAAAACAAAAATCAGAACAACACACAGAATTATGAACAATAATCAACTCCAAATATATAGACAAATTCCAACATGAATGAATCACAATCAAGTCTATTCCAATTTCCAATTAATCAGGAAGTGTACATCTGACAAGAATATACATGTACAGGTAGTCCGACATGAATGAAACTGTCAAATTCTATAAATAGTTCAAATAACACTCCCACCTAAGTAGTAAAATTGTCACTAAGCACTTATAAACATCCAAAATTGCAGGGAAACATCCAGAGAGGAAACATGTATTTATATGAAATCAATAACAGTTGTTTAATTTGTGGATGGTCATGCAGCATTAATGAACCTTCCATTCATTAATTAACCCATCTGTCCTGACATGCATAGGTTAAAGTGCGCTACTTAAAACAACAGCATACATTAAGTGTGAATGGAAAGTTCGGAAATATCATTGGATTTCACACTTTAGTATATCACAAAGACATGATCAACTCCTTTAGTACACACACAATCAATACTTGACATGAAAACAATGAATCTGTCAAACCTTAGTAAGAAACATAGGCAGCCATGCTTGAATTTCCCCCAGCTGTGTTGTGATCACATGACCAGTTCATTATCATATGCTCCAGGCATATTATTCTCATTGAACCAAAGCTTAGCCAATCAGAACACAGTATTCTCATCTTAATCTAGCTGTTGCTGTGCAGCACATCTATTTATAGAACAGAAGCGCATAAAAACCATGTCATGTGACTGAAAAAGCAGTGTGGACAGTATGGCTGTGTTTTGTTATCATATGATCAAATAGCCACTGGGTTTTTGAAGGTCATAGTTGATGAGTGGTCATATGGTGACCAGGCATAGAATTCCTCTACCTGTCCAGTGTTGCAGGTAACAAACACATGTAGTAAAAGGTCCTTTATGAAGCATTTTAATCTATAATTATATAGATCTATATTGCAAGTAAAAATATAATTATAATGGTTATAGTCTGTAACAGATAACTTTATTTAAATTTTAATAGCATATACAACATAATGGTGCAAATAAAGATTAGTTATTGTAAGAAATAAAAATAGGCTAACAAAAGACAGTATAACCTAATACTAATGCAGATTGACATAGGAATATTCATCTGGCATAGTCAGGGGCGTAGCTTCCCATCGACACATGCTCAGGGGCGTAGGTTCCCATCAGCTCATGCTTAGGGGTGTAGCTTCCCATTGACACATGCTCAGGGGCGTAGCTTCCCATCGAAACATGCTCAGGGGCGTAGTTTCCCATCGGCATAGGCTTAAGGGTGTTGCTTCCCATCGGCACATGCTTAGGTGTGTAGCTTCCCATCAACACATGCTTATGGGCGTAGCTTCCCATCGGCACATGCTTAGGGGTGTAGCTTCCCATCAACACATGCTTATGGGCGTAGCTTCCCATCGGCACATGCTTAGGGGTGTAGCTTCCCATCGGCACGTGCTTAGGGGTGTAGCTTCCCATCAGAACATGCTCAGGGGCGTAGTTTCCCATCGGCACATGCTTAGGGACGTAGCTTCCAATCATAACATGCTTAGGGGCGTAGCTTCCCATCGGCACATGCTCAGGTGTGTAGCTTCCCATCAACACATGCTTATGGGCGTAGCTTCCCATCGGCACATGCTTAGGGGTGTAGCTTCCCATCGGCACATGCTTAGGGGTGTAGCTTCCCATCAACACATGCTTATGGGCGTAGCTTCCCATCGGCACATGCTTAGGGGTGTAGCTTCCCATCGGCACGTGCTTAGGGGTGTAGCTTCCCATCGGCACGTGCTTAGGGGTGTAGCTTCCCATCAGAACATGCTCAGGGGCGTAGTTTCCCATCGGCACATGCTTAGGGGCGTAGCTTCCCATCATAACATGCTATGGGGCGTAGCTTCCCATCGGCACATGCTCAGGTGTGTAGCTTCCCATCGGCACATGTTTAGGGACATAGCTTCCCATCGGAACATGTTCAGGGGTGTAGCTTCCCATCGGCACATGCTTAGGGGCGTAGCTTCCCATCGGAACATGCTTAGGGGTGTAGCTTCACATCAACACATGCTCAGGTGTGTAGCTTCCCATCGGAACATGCTTAGGGGTGTAGCTTCACATCAACACATGCTTAGGGGCATAGCTTCCCATAGACACATGCTTAGGGGCGTAGCTTCCCATCGGCACATGCTTAGGGGCGTAGCTTCCCATTGGAACATGCTTAGGGGCGTAGCTTCCCATCGGCATATGCTCAGGTGGGTAGCTTCCCATCGGAACATGCTCAGAGGCGTAGCTTCCCATCGACACATGCTTAGAGGCGAAGCTTCCCATCGGCACATGCTTACAGCAGTGCTCCTGCCTACACATTTCTTCAATGAGTGTCTCCCCACTCACTGTTGCTTCACTGGAGTAATAAATAAGTTAAACTTTATTTTACAACGATTGCGAAACAAGCTTTAACAACTTATATTAATCACTCTCGTTGGTGCGGATGAAAGCGTAAATGTGGTAATTCGTGTGGGAGGAAATCGGAGTACCCGGAGAAAACCCACCTGTCTGACCTGGCGACCACTATACCATCTCACATACTCCCGGTCTGAGGATCGAACCCGGGTAAGAAGCAAGCACGCTAACAACTGCGCTAATCAGACAGCCATAAAAGCATGGTAGTGCAATATAAGATGGGAATAAAAAGTCATATGTTGTATTATGAAAGTTTGGAGATGAACCACAGACATGTGTTGGTCTAAAAATGTTCAAATGACCGTAAATCCGCCAACAATCAACTAGAACAGGGTTACAATATGCACAACTAGACATGACGCCTATGCTTCCTGCCAAGTTTGGAAGCACGGACAAGGTACACCGGATAGACGGACAGACAAACAGCAAAAACAATAGGCGATACATAATTAAGACTTAAAGGGGTTATTGGATGTGCATGATGTGCGATAAACTCATCGAATATGAAATCAATTGGTATTTCAACCTACGCCAGGGCTGTTGATAACAAGTCAGTAACTGTTACTGTTGGTAAATTTCTTCTGCTCATGCAGTTTTGGATCCATTTAAGAATGATGCAACTCCTATTATACATGATTGTATCAATATAGTACACACTATCTATAATACGTTGGAAACACACATTGGATACAACCAGTTAAATATACAACCTTTGAAAACAAAATGTTCAAGAACAAGAGGGCCATGAAGGACCTTAGTAGTGGTTTAGTTTAAACAAATTTAGCTCTACTGCGAAAACAAGTTCTTACAACCCACTCTCGTGACCTCATTCCTGATGAAATCCATCGCCCCAAGGGAGAGATAAGAGGCAACGTGGAATTTAAATGCCTTGCCTGAGGACACAATCGCAACAGCTCCAGTGGGGCTCAAACTCTGGTCCTTTCGCACCTGAAGCGAGCACGAAACACTGCGCTATCATGACTTCCGCTTAGTTAGTGGTAATGCTACATATCAACGATCTGGACATTGTGGATTCTGAGAAGATTTCAAACTGTGTTACTTACTATTCAGTCAATTATGTGATCCTCCTACCAGGATCATTTGAGCAAACTTAGTAGTGGTTCAGTATTTGATGCCACATGCAAAATACAAAAGCTCTGGGCACTATCTCTAATAATGTTCCACACACATTTCATCACATTCATAGCAGTAATTAACAGGGGTTCCATTAACTGACGTCCGGGCGTTTTTTATGTCCAAAAATGACTGCCCAAAATACTGTATGTGGAATTCCCACGGACGTCCAATATTTGTCTGGTACGCCTAATTTTGATGCATCGGACGTCCATAAAAAAGTACTAATATCGGGAGAAAAATGGAAAGAAATGCGCCATTGATTGAAAATATACAAAACTGGGATAAAAATTGAAAATATCAATATCCAATATCTGGAATGCTTACGGCTGTAAACTTCGATAAAATATCAATATCCAATTCCAATATCTGGAATGCTTACGGCTGTAAACTTCGATAAAAAAAATAAAAGATTGGCGAGTCATCGCTAAAATTCATATCTAATATGAATTATTGTGTATATTTGGACCGCAGACAAACATGGGGACGTCCAACAAAACCAACGAAAATGTATGGAATTCGGGAAAATAAATGTACCAGTATTAATAAATTATTTTATCAGGTAAGAATCTAGAAATTGTATATCGAGTGCACGCTATTTTGACAAACTTCAGACCTGATCGGAAAATTGGGGTAGAGCTACGGTTTATTGCTATCATTTGATTCGGTAACCTGGTATTTTATTCGAGATTTCATTGGATGTCGAGAAAAATGGATGCTCACATGACTGGATATCGATAAACTCGGAGCAAATTTACTCCCGGTTGGGAAGTTTGCCAACTTGGCCTACATTGAAGCAACTTTATCGGAGACAATTAAAGTTTTCGCTCTCATTTACCCTAGTCTTCAGACATAGTGACCTAATTTGAGCAATCTCGAAAGAGAATCACAGAATGATAATGCTTTGAAGTTTCATGATGATTGAATCAGTGGTTCAGGAGATGTCGTTTCAAGCAAAATATGATCGCAGAAGGTAAAGATGGGCTAACAATATAAAAACGCTTATATTTCTAAGAATTGTGGCAAAGTGGAACAAGTAGGACGAAAGCGCTATCAAGACCGAGACAAACAAGCCTCCAAAGGTACTAGTACTACGAAGTGTACAACCTTTCACATAGTAACATACCCGTGTTGGACTCTATTATGAAACATACAGAATGAATAAATGTGTTGAATAACTAACAAAATAGTGAACAGTATGTTACAGGAAAGTATGCAATTACATCCAACGAGGTATTATATACAACCCACTGAACCCAGGCCTCCAATATTTGTCATTCCTGTCATACCTGGGTCACATTAAATGTCAAACTACACACCTGACAAGTAAATAGCAATATAAATGTCACATTATCATGTTCTTTTTAATATCTATGTCTCTTCACTTCCTATTTAGAGACAGGAAAGCAGGGTTGGACACGTTGGACACTAACAGTGTCCATTAACAGACTATGCGAAAACATTTTGAAACCACAGGTCATTTGAACTGACAAACTCGAAATGTTGTCGGTCCAAACAAAATTCTGTGTGAAAGGTGATTACATAGACTGATCAAATCCACTCAAAAATGATGTAATTGTATCTTTATTATTTTATAATTAACAATTATACATCTAAGCACCTAGGCATATAATTATATTGACCCTTAAACTGCTGAATAGTGCAAAAACAAAGAGGTAGACGAACCGGCATGTAACACCGTCTGATCAGGCTCTATAATGGTTGCTATTCGACCCAGTGTTTTGGAGTTACTTTCGCTTCGATCAAGGCTTAGCACCATCAAAATACTTCAGCTGACTGAACATGGCTGCACAGCTGGTCTAGCAACGAGGATTGAAATGAAAGGCAAGTGTGAGGAAGTACAGTATCGTATATGATGTAGATAATAATAAACACGATAAAACTACCAAATTACACAATACATACAGAAAATCTACTTCAAATAATGATGAAATTCACAAAATCACATTTTTGTTTTTCTTCCAGCAATATGTCCAAATGACATGGTGTTCACTAGACTTTGAAAGAGTCAATATCCTTGAGGTCAAAATCTCAAGTCAGGAGTCAATATGCATGTTGGTATTTTCCATACAGGCAACTTTTTACAGACCATATAATAACATCTAGACCAAGTTGTGTCTTGGGTGCAACCAGATCAGCCTGCCACTGTGTGCAGTGCTGCAAGGTTGTTTTGTCAGAATTAGAGAAAACATTGACTAGTTTGCTGAGCTTTGCAATCTGGGTTTAGGACATTACACGTTAGTTTAGTGTTACTTTGCAACTTGTATAGTCCTACATTGTATCACACGAAAAACTAATGTAAATAACGCTTTATACAAAATAAAACTGATCTGCATTTAATTTGCTTGTTGTCATTGGGCTGGCCTCCAAGAAATATTCGGGGCATAGTTTCAGGAGAGGGGGCGGGTTACTTTCGCACTTCAATGGGGGCTCCTGTTCGACCTCATTAAAGTCTTAAGCAGTAGATTAACAGAGCCTAAATATTGAAATAGACATCACAGCATTCTGAAGTACTGAAAAGTGAATTCATCAGTGTTTTCTCCAGAGTGTGTTTCTTGAGTTTTTGATGACGCAATGAGAATCATTGAATGCGTTTTCTGTGGACCTTTCTGCATGGATAAAATGTACATAATCACCGAGTACTTGTTCATCGATGTACATGATCACTGAGTATGTGTTCATCGACGTACATGATCACCAAGTACTTGTTCATTGATGTACATGATCACCAAGTACTTGTTCATTGACGTACATGATCACTGAGTACTTGTTCATTGATGTACATGATCACCGAGTACTTGTTCATTGACGTACATGATCACCGAGTACTTGTTCATTGACGTACATGATCACCGAGTACTTGTTCATTGATGTACATGATCACCGAGTACGTGTTCATTGACGTACATGATCACCGAGTACTTGTTCATTGATGTACATGATCACCGAGTACTTGTTCATTGATGTACATGATCACCGAGTACTTGTTCATTGATGTACATGATCACCGAGTACTTGTTCATTGATGTACATGATCACCGAGTACTTGTTCATTGATGTACATGATCACCGAGTACGTGTTCATTGATGTACATGATCACCGAGTACTTGTTCATTGATGACATGATCACCGAGTACTTGTTCATTGATGTACATGATCACGAGTACTTGTTCATTGATGTACATGATCACAGAGTACTTGTTCATTGATGTACATGATCACCGAGTACTTGTTCATTGACGTACATGATCACCGAGTACTTGTTCATTGATGTACATGATCACCGAGTACTTGTTCATTGACGTACTGATCCGAGTACTTGTTCATTGACGTACATGATCACCGAGTACTTGTTCATTGACGTACATGATCACCGAGTACTTGTTCATTGATGTACATGATCACCGAGTACTTGTTCATTGATGTACATGATCACCGAGTACTTGTTCATTGATGTACATGATCACCGAGTACGTGTTCATTGATGTACATGATCACCGAGTACTTGTTCATTGATGTACATGATCACCGAGTACTTGTTCATTGACGTACATGATCACTGAATACTTGTTCATTGATGTACATGATCACCGAGTACTTGTTCATTGACGTACATGATCACTGAGTACTTGTTCATTGATGTACATTATCACCGAGTACTTGTTCATTGATGTACATGATCACCGAGTACGTGTTCATTGACGTACATGATCACCGAGTACTTGTTCATCGATGTACATGATCACCGAGTACTTGTTCATCGACGTACATAATCACCAAGTACGTGTTCATTGATGTACATGATCACCGAGTACGTGTTCATTGACGTACATGATCACCGAGTACTTGTTCATTGTCGAGACGCTTTACTTGTTAGAATTATGTATAACGAAAAGCGTTCAGATGATAGATAAGTAAGTACGTCATATGTCGGGGAAATGTCCGCTAATGAAATAGCTTTAGTTTTCAAGCAGAATTAGTCTGCTAATCCTGAAACCCTAGAATATGATCCGGCCTAAACAATTTCCGACCATGAAAGTACTGAATCAGTTTAGTGATACGACTAATATTCCTGCCAAACGTAAAACTGTATCAAATTCGAATTTAGAACGTAGTAAAAACCGGATTTATTATGTTTGGTAGGTAGTTAGTTACACAGTATTTATTTATTCATAAGTAGACAACTACAGCAGAAGTACAAGTAATTAACAGTAGTACATGCACACAAGTTGACAACTTTTTTAAATGATGCATGGTAAAGGTGTGTATGTAAAATTGTTTCCGCTAGAACAATGCGGCCATCTAGATTAGATTATATTTGTAAATGGAAGTACCAGTAAAGCTTAAAATAAAAGATTAAATGTGTGCGGGCTCCGTCCAATCCATGCAATTTACGCCATTTCAAAATAATTTATGGGCAAAAAGAGATTCTCCTTTCCCATATTTTGGTTCCATTACTAGTGTTAGATACATTACCAAAGTCGTTCAGATGCTTGGAAATCAGAAGTCATGTAGGGGAGTGTTAAATACAAGCATCTATTTAATTAATGAGATGATCTGACAGTAACAACAATATTGGGAGGAACGCATCTGTTTCTAATATGAAGTAGCATTGCTTAGATGTGGTCTTGTGCTGCTCCCTGACCGATGTCGCTGGAGGGAGCTTTGCTATTTAAAGCAGCCTTGCCAGACAGCCCACCACATCAACTTGGGCTGATGTTTTAGTGTGTCTTGCAGATAAAATAGAGCTTATATCCCTATGATTTGCTATAAATACGGACCCGTATCTCTAGTCTCATAACCTTTTCATTCAGTAAGATAACATGCTCAACGTTGAACCATTTATAGAGTTATCCCTGCTCATTCTAATGATGTGGTTGTTTTGTAGATGAAATAGACACATGTATTACAAAATAAAACAGTACATAGAGTGGTGGAACCTATGCTCGGCATACTCCTATGCTCGGCGTATTTTTTCTATTTACATCCGTATTTTAAATAGTTTTAACCTATTTTCGCTGACAGAGGTGAAGCATGGTTCAATAACATTCCGTTGTGCGTACCGGTAGCCTAATGCAACTGTCACCTGACTGGTTCAGTAGCCGAATATAAACAGACAACTTGTTGGGAATTTTTTTTCCACCGAAATGTGCGGTTTATGAGCAAGTAAAGTATCTAGTTCCCCATGGAAACAGGTGCCGTTGCGATAGCTGTATTTTGGCGCATGCAACTTTTCAAGGACCGTGAGCACCATTTTCAAGGACTATTAAATTATGTGCGGGTAGATAACTTACCGCTACATTCAATGTGTTATCATGCTGCCTGCACTCCTTGTACAAGTATGTCAATGTAACTCTTAACACCGAACTTGAAATGTTGTCAAATGTCAATTAAACAAAAGCAAAGCTAATTGCAGAACAATTTTAACATATTTACAGTTATTGTTTAGACATATTTAGTCTTTTAAGAGCGCAGCCTTGTCCTCCAGTTTTTTGGATAGGCTCTCAAACAACTTCTTCTTCTCCCTGGACTTCTCTCTGTTTGCATTAACTTGAGCCAACAGTTCCAGCTTTCCAAGGGTCTCAGCTTGTGTACACAGTTTATCAGCACTCTGTATAAGAGCAGTTTCATCAGTTTTAGCCTGTTTCCTCTTCTTCTTTATGCACTCAATCTCATCATGGATGGCCTTTCTCTTCCTTTTCTGCTCTTCTGATTTCTCATCCTCCCGCTTCTTGTCGAGGTAACTATGGTATCTGTGGCGAGCTGACTGTGCACTCAGCATGAGCTCTTTACTCACAACAAAGTTGTTCAGTCCACCAGTGTAGAACATGTAGTCACAAATAATACATTGTGCCACTACAGTTTGTTTCAGCATATTTTCACACTCGACTTGCTTATTCACTGAAAAGCCACGTTCCACTTGAGCCTGTCCATGTGATATTATCAGAATTAATTTGATGAATTTGATGAGATGACAAAATCTCTCTTTGTTTTCCAGATTGAGATCCATGTAGAACTCATCAAGTCTGTCCTTATATGGGTTGAAGTCGGTGAACTTCTTCACACCAATCGATGGAATGCTCTCGAGCAAATTGTCATACTCTGTCAACAGGATGTCGCCCTCACTGCTGTCAATCCATTTGGTTGAAATTATCTTTTTCACAACCTTCTTGAAGCGTTCTTTGCTCTCTGGCTTATCAGATGCAATTTCCACGGGACTGAGAGAACTGAGATTTCTCACAAGAGAATAGGTGATGGGGCTCTTCTCCTTCAGTTTCATAATCAACCTAATTAGAAACCCTTTACTCTCCATTCGAAAATCCATTAGTTGTCTGTCACTAACTTTCAGTCCTTTCAGCTTCTCTTCTGTGCATAGCCCGAGGTCAACGCTTTTGTAACCAACATGGTTTCCAGAGTCTTCAATCTTCAAACGGAGCAACTTGTCAGTTGAGGTAGAATGTTTCTCCAAAACATCTGACTTGATGAATTTTCTCATCAGTGTTTTTATGACTGAAGTAAGCTCTGTTCCGAGAAATGGGACCATTGGTTTGTCAGTTTGGAAGTTCACGAGGAATGGATAGAGAATGTTTGCAACAGTGTTGAAGAATTCCATCTTCGCAAGCAGCAAACTGTCCTTGCAGGCCTTGGATATTACCTTGTACGATTTGCAAGTTGGTTTTGGGAACACCTTTGCCTCAACCTTCTTCACATACCCTTGAACAAGTGGCCAGATCTTAACGGCTCTCTTCACGACTGGCACATTTTCTAGCCATCTGTGTTGTACATACTTCAGTGGCATGACAGAGTTCATAGACGTTCCAGATTCAACAACACATGTTGTGTAATCTTCCCGACGGGCTGGGGAATCCTTGAAGAGATAATATAGAGCACTAAGAATCCCACCGACATCCCACTCTGTTGATGTTGCTCCTGCCTTGAACGCATTGTGCATTGTGTGCAGGCCACATGACCCAATATCTATGAGTGAATGGTTATAATCCTTTTGGATTTGTTCTTGAACAATATCATAAAATGCCCAATTGACGTTCGGTCCATCCATACTGATTTGTAACAGATTATCTGCATGTGGTACTTGGTCAAACACTGCGTCCTGAAAGTGACGTACCATGTCTTTCGCTGTACCATGTCCCATAAAAGTCGAACCGAAATAGCGAGTGACTACTTTAGGCTCAGTGTTCTCTTCATCCCAGAACCTTAAATGAATGTTCATTTGTTTTTCCTGCATTTTTTTGTTGAGGGATTCATCAAATAAGACGACAAATGGTCCGCTGACAGAATTCATCAGATTATTTTTGAAGTGATCTGCTATGCCAAACACTGTCAAGTAGCGTGTTTTTGTTTCTCCACATGCAAATTTCGAAGCTACCTCACTATCCGGGAACATTCTTTGGAATAAGTTGCTTATTCCTTCATTGCTGTGGTATGATGAGTGGTTTGTAATACAGTGTATCGTCCACAGAATTTCAGCCTCTAAGCCACGATTGCCGGACACGAAATTTCTAACACAGACATCAGCTTCACTGGTTGATGATGTTTTAACATGTGAGGGGTCTGTTTGTGAAACTCCTTTGGGGTCCGTTTGTTTGCCCTGTTAAAACATATCTAGCGTACAACCCGAATTTGAAGAAGGTCCCGAAAGTTTTTTGTGCTTTTCACTTTTAACATGAGACTTGATAGCACTTTCACCCATCGCGCCTATGTCAAATTCCTTGCGACACACAGTACAATTAGCTTTGCTTTTGCTTTCCTTCACCGGTGACAACCACGCATATTTCTTGTCCCATCCGGGATTAAAAACACATTTTCCCGAAGGCATTTTGACTTTTGAGTTTGTTGTTGTTGTATGTCGTGGAAATCCAGACGCTGACTTTTCGCCCTGTGCAAATATTTTTAGTGGCTATTTTTACATGCGCTACGCACTAACTTTAATTACTAAATTCTACGGTCGCGGACGGTCCGTTTCGTCCCCAAGTCATGGTCCTGTTCCGTAATGCTCGGAGTGGAAATTGTGTGCTAACCCAACTGTCCGCGAGTCTATATTAGTACCTGTGTATGATAATACACACGATAATTCTATATCTGCAGTAGTATTATGTATTATCCCGGCAGCGCACATCCGACGGATGACACCGCGCGCATTAAACTCACCCGAGTAACCGGTTACATAGACACTGCGTCATTGGGGCGAACCAGTATTGGGGCAAACACGGATAGGGGACGAAATCGTTTTTGGGGCGAAACCACCCGGGACCGTTATTTGACTTCCGGTTCTAATCTAGATGTAAACAATACCAGCTGTTCGCTCCATTTTATACTATTTGTTGACCGTTATTGAGAAAAAAACATTGGAAATGAGTATTTCTTCAGGGATTAGATGGGAACCATCATAGCTCAACAGCATTTAAGCACTTTTCAAGGGTCATGGTCGAAAATCAAGTACTTTTCAAGGATAAAACTGAAATTAAGCACTTTTCATGGGAGGGCTTGAAATTCAAGGACTTTTCATTTCCGTACGAACCCTGCATGGTTACATAATGAAGCTAAAATTTTCAACAACAATTTTATGAAAGTTGTGTTCACAACTTAAGAAAATAATAATATACGTACGGCAAGTGCATTTAACTTTTTTTATAGGCCATGATATGTAGGATTTACGCCGAGCATAGGTTCCACCACTTTACATGAAAACTGTTCAAAATATTATGATGAAATAGTAATTGCAGTTATTTGTTTATGTCTTACATGTATGTCAGTCAGAGATTACATTTCTTCGCAGAACAAACTGCATTTTCACAGTCATCCAATATATATCTTAAATAATAATCTCATCTGGTTAATTTTTTTCTAATTTGGGAACTGTCAGAAAATACACCATTTTAATTGAAAATGATGATTGAAGTGTCGATGCCACTTATATTAGTGGTGAAAGTATTATATTTAGCAACGGTTAATCAAGTTGTCAGAAGTCGTGTATTGGCATAATTCTGTATGTGATACAGAGAAACTAACTTGTATAACGAGAAATTGTGTAGCGCAAAATTCTTGCCCGAAGTACGAACCAATTTACTTGTGAAACAATCATATTAAAAAATTTAACAAAGAACATTGATGGTTCCTGGAATGCATGAATGCGACCAAAATATATCGATTCTGGACATATTTCTTGAAAAAAGATTTTGAAATCGAGACGAATACCGTTTTCACTGTAGACCAGAGTCTGATCGCTAGATTTAGCTCATTTTAACAACAATTTAACGATCATATAACACAACTATACTATGGACATTTGGAAGTAATCGAGGACATGATTTAATAGGAAAACGTGAAATATAAAATGGTGGCGGAATTTATGAATGGCTAAATTGTGGACCCGCTAAATTGTGCGGAGTGGTATATTTGGAGTGGTATATTTCAATCGTAAATACGAATCTCAAAGATAGGTTCCGAAATATAATTTTGGTACCAAATGAAAGATAAATCTTTGGATTCCTCGAAAATATATGCATAATTGAGATATTTTAATTGTTTTATGAGCCACAACGCCGTAACTTTCGAAGTGATTTTCTCAACTCACGGAGGCTAGCGAGATCAGTGCTATTTATAGATGCATGAGAAACGTGAACATTTTGGCAAACCAGTTCGAGATATTGGTCACATGAAACACGATTTACCTTGACCGTTGTAATTTTCCATAAATAGACTCAGGGGAATTTCCAATTTGCGGAAATGTTACAGATTTTTGCCGTTTTTATCATTTTCGCCAGAATCGACAGATTGTTTATATAAATAATCGGCAATCGGTTCACGGGCCTGTTTGGTAATCGGTTAATCACTAGAGATTAGCAAATTCAATTATGCGTCACTGTGACAGCATGGATGGCGATTGTTGCAAAATAGCCATTGAACAAAAACGAAAACTAAATTATGTCATGAAAGATTGTCCCCCGGCAGAATCCTGGTTTGGATAATACTGACATTTCTAGATTAGCAAATTCTATTACCGTAATCGTTTGAGTATAGGTCGCACTGGAGTATAAGACGCAGTTAAAAAAACAGAGAAATTCCAGGGAAAAAACTTATTTGCTGTATAAAACGAATCTTTGAAGAAAAGGACCAAATGTCGCGAAAACTAATAATAAATATATGAACACTGAATGTGAATTGTAAGCATTACTAGTCGTGATAATGACTCAGGTTTATGACCACTAAATCGTTATTATGCCATATTCTCTGAGCACGGCTCTATTTACTTCTTATTCGCCGGGTACAATTATGTTGATTGAGCTTACTTACCCACGCCTCCGGCGAACCATGTGGGTACGATCATCTGCTCATGACTTCATTCATACAATCAGTATAATAGCGTGTTTGACATGTGTCAGTGAGTGAGTAAATCTCAACAAGTTCTAGTATTTAAAGTGACATAATTTCATCCTGTCAAACTTGTCAATCTCAACACATTAACAATGATAATTAGCGGCACATACGACAAACAGCAGTCGGTAATTGGTTGTTTGCAAAACTTAATAAATATGAACCATCATTAATTTTCCTTCAATAAAAGTTGCTTTTGTTGATTTTAATATTTTTTAATAATCTATTTTCTAACTAGATTTTCTATTTTTTATCAGAAATTAAATAACATTTTTAACTTTGAATGATTTCCCACATGATATAGATATATAGACTCAAACGAAATCTGGAACAAATACGGCACGTTACAGGACTTAGAGAAAAATAGTATGAAACATTTATTTCCTTTTGTTGTAATACGCCATTTGTTGTTTTTGAGTCTTTGAAACATGGAATTTAGTTCTAAACTGCAGTATAAGACGCACCAGACTTTTGGATACTACTTTGGAGGAAAAAAGTGCGTCTTATACTCAAATGATTACGGTATGCAGGACCATGACTGGCCATTGTTTGCAACTTAGAAACAAAATAAGAAATATTATGCATGCATGCCAGGGTTCATCTTTGAGAATATTAAGAATTGTTTGAACATGAATTGTCATCTTTACGAACATATTTACCAGATTTTTGGTGAACATTTTAGCGGATCTTGGACAATTTTGCTTGCAGCATTGCTATTTCCAAGTGCACGTTATACATTGGATATATTTTTTCTGCTGATATGTTGGTGCATGTTATACACTATAGCGTGATACATCGATAAATACGGTAGTAAAAAGTAGATAGCCATGCAACAATTCTTGTAATACAATAAATGAATGAATACATGAAAATGAAATTAATATAAATAGATGTGTTCCAATGTTTTTCCTTCACATTATATCACTTTCCCCTACAACTGTTTCCCCTGACTGAAGCATTTTTTGATAATTTTGGATTAATCACCTGGCTTCTAAAAATGCCGGTCTCCCGGTTCAGAACCTAATTTTAAACTGGCGGACCAGTTGTAGCAACATAAAAGTAGTAAAATCAGTCCAGAAAATTGTTGAAAAAGCCAAGAAATTGGTCAAATACATTTACACTAACAAACCTAAATTGGTAAATATAATCTCTGGATGAGGTGTATAAATTTGTTCACACATGTTTCCAGTCTAAGATCGATATGGGACCTGCTTGACTGATCCATGTTGATTACCCCTATTGTCCAATAATCCCAAAGTCATACATTAATCCGAGACAGATGTCCCCCCCCCCCCCCGTGGCACTAAATTGTCAATAAACTTCGAATCATGTTTTTAAGGGAAGTAACTGCTACAGAGCTTCTTATATATATGGAATATCAATGTTTTGTTTCATGAAATTGATTTTGCTACACAGTGCGCACTTACATGATAAGTTGATGACATAGGCAGCCGATTGCAGATACACCCCATGTAGCTCTGACATAATATACATGTACGCACGCGGTCAACCCGTACCCTAGTCAACTCGACCCTCGTCCTCGTCTTACGCCGTAGTACCCCTGGGGTGTTGCAAAAATATTACAAGGACAGTCGATTTCGGTCTGGACCAATTTGGTTTTGAACATTTTAGAAGCGTATGACGTATGATGTCTGCAGAAGTTGTAACTTTCTGTGGCCAGAGGTAAGTAATTTGATTATTTGTTGTTTTGTTACTAAGTATTGTCAACTGTTATACTCTGAGTGTCAGTAACAAGACTAAGTATAACTAAACACAAATAATGCCTGATGTTAGCGTTTAAACTGTTCATAAGCACTATAGTTATTTTGCACACAATGAATACATACACATTATTATGGTAATGTATCAACTATAAAATGCAAATACCCAAATAAATTAAGTGGCTATTAATTCAAAATAGCCAGTGTGAGCACTGAAGAGTGGGTCAGAAAATATGCCAAGGAAGCCAGACTTCACTCCAAGACACAGGACAGGGGCAAACCCCACACATTTATCGTGGTGATCGTCACATATCAGAAGCTATGTGCAAGCCCCGACATTGATCATTATAAACCTTAACGTTTACCAGTATTGCAATCAACAACCAAATTGTTAATGGCGTCCTACAACTATTCCATTAATTTCTTGCAAGTGGCTGAAAAAAGACTTGGAATTGTCTCTCCAGTAAATCAGCATCAGCGTATAGACTAATACATCTATAACAGCTAAATACTGCCATTTTACTTGACAAAAAAATCAATCGGTCTAGACTTCTGACAGTAACTTAATAAATGTTCTCCATTTACTTGTTGACTTCTTGTCGTATTGGTAATAACTGGGCTATTTTCTGGCGGAAGGATAAGAGCAAAGCGCTGCCTAACTGTCGCTATATCAAGATGCACTTTCAACACAAATTAATAGTTCTAAGACAGAGAAAGCACTAGCTGTCATTTCCACAATCAGATATTAATACTTAATAATCTTGTTTTAAGAATAAACTTTGTCCAATGTGAAACTATGGGGGAAGCCTGAGCTAGCCTTTGTACCGTGATATGTGTAGACACAATATACATGAAAAATAACATTCAAATTTACAATACTAGCAAATACTTTTCCATGGAACGATCTAATTATTAGTTGATAAATAAAACGATGTTACCACTATGTACTTGTTCACGGCATTCGATCACAACTTAGTGTATACAAATTTATTTTAGCTTGATTGAGAAACAAGTTCTTTCAACTTTTTATTAATCACTGTCGTGACCTCATTCCTGATGGAATCCATCGCCATGAAGGAGAGAAAAGAGGCAATGTGGAATTTTATGCCTTGCCCACAATCATAATGACTCCAGCAGGGCTCAAACTCTGGACCTTTCACACCTGAAGCAAACGCGCATCCACTGCGCTATCACAACTTACACACAGAAATAATACAATCACATATCAAGCGCTTTAACCCTTTCCTTCATAGAAATTTAGGTTAATATATTATTATATCTCCATACAAACGAGTCATTTAGCTATCGTGCAGTGGATAAGTAGTCGCCAAATCTATCTCACCTCCATAGATATTACTGGGACTACATGAGATTCTGGCCGTAATTATTAACATTGTCAATGTATGTCGTATGGGTAATGGTGTCAAGAGGTGCTTCTATGAGGGAAATGGTTAATGTATGGGTAATGGTGTCAAGAGGTGCTTCTATGAGGGAAAGGGTTAATGTATGTCGTATGGGTAATGGTGTCAAGAGGTGCTTCTATGAGGGAAAGGGTTAATGTATGTCGTATGGGTGATGGTGTCAAGAGGTGCTTCTATGAGGGAAAGGGTTAATGTATGTCGTATGGGTAATGGTGTCAAGAGGTGCTTCTATGAGGGAAAGGGTTAATGTATGTCGTATGGGTAATGGTGTCAAGAGGTGCTTCTATGAGGGAAAGGGTTAATTAAATTTCACAATACAGAAAATGATTCCAGTCTACATGCAAATAATTTTTTAACTTCTACAAGAAAAGTAAAAATTGTTGTCATCATTCTATCTTTCTTAGATGTCAAACCCCTCGCAGGGATGTAGATTGGTAAGTTGGTAAATATAATCGTTTGAACACACCCATTTCTGGTTAACACAATCAATAACACCATTACACTAGCTAATTGCCGCCTGGGGCAATGAATTTGCCCAATGTATCCATGACGATCAAGCTTTCAATGCATGTCATTTCATTACATGAAATTAGCGGGGTAATCGTTTGTTGTTTACAGCTACGCTTACAGACGGTTTTTAATTTCTTTGAAGTAGACCGAATTATTGACAGTCGATTATATATATGAAAGAAAATTGTTTTAAATTATTTGAATTAACTTAAATAAGTGTATGAGGATTATATTTGCAATTAAATAATAATTAATATTTCAAACAGATAGCCTAAAAGTTTGATTTGTAATGAATGATTGATAATGAAGCCATCCTTTTATCTTTTTACAACAGGTGCGAGTCTAAAAATAGATATTTTACAACAGGTGCGTGTCTAAAAATAGATATGAAATGGAATGCCAGTAGAATGTGTAACACTGTAACAAAACCTAGACATACATTGTAACTGCCTCACACCAGTAGAATGTGTAACACTGTAACAAAACCTAGACATACATTGTAACTGTCTCACACGAGTAGAATGTGTAACACTGTAACAAAACCTAGACATACATTGTAACTGTCTCACACCAGTAGAATGTGTAACACTGTAACAAAACCTAGACATACATTGTAACTGCCTCACACGAGTAGAATGTGTAACACTGTAACAAAACCTAGACATACATTGTAACTGTCTCACACCAGTAGAATGTGTAACACTGTAACAAAACCTAGACATACATTGTAACTGCCTCACACCAGTAGAATGTGTAACACTGTAACAAAACCTAGACATACATTGTAACTGCCTCACACCAGTAGAATGTGTAACACTGTAGCAAAACCTAGACATACATTGTAACTGTCTCACACGAGTAGAATGTGTAACACTGTAACAAATACAGGCCATATCATACAGTAGTTGCATTCTGTACCGATATGTTCATACAGTAGCTGCATTCTGTGCCGATATGGTCATACAGGTCATATCATACAGTAGCTGCATTCTGTCCCGATATGTTCATACAGGCCATATCATACAGTAGCTGCATTCTGTCCCGATATGTTCATACAGGCCATATCATACAGTAGCTGCATTCTGTACCGATATGTTCATACAGGCCATATCATACAGTAGCTGCATTCTGTACCGATATGTTCATACAGGCCATATCATACAGTAGCTGCATTCTGTACCGATATGTTCATACAGGCCATATCATATACTTATACAAATGCAATACATCATGTAACTATGTTATCTTGATTGTTAGCCAGACTAACTACTTAGAAAATAAAAAATGTTGTTCCAATTATTTCAGTGTTGGTGTACTTTTCTTTCATGAGGCAACAACTGAAGTATTCTCTTTGTCAGTAGTGTAATACAGCTGAATTGCAAGTCTATTGTCAATTATTTACACTTTTTTTTCATTTCTACACAGTAAAGAGTTCATTTCAAATGCTTCATTGTGGTACATGTACAGTACATTATGGTATGAATTGTAATCATGAAGTAATCATAAAGTAATCATATCATGATTACTTCTTTGCTGTAAAACAGAGGAAAACACTTAATAGGACCTATCTCAGGGATCAGTTTAGAGGGCGATGTGTTGCGAAATTGTCGACCTAGGGACCCTGACTTCGCCCCTGGGGGCCCCACTAATCCCTAAAAAAAAAATGTTGTCTAGTAAAATACACTGGCCCATTATAAAGCACTCCTATTCAAATGTTGTATTTAATGGTTGTTGTACTGTGCATTTTAGCCTATTTTGCAGAAGTATATTAAAGAACACCATTTAAGGAAGCAATCACGCGCCTTCTCACTTCTGACCTAGAATGAACCCTGCTATCTACTTTTGGTTGTATATGTATATACGTAAATAGGCAGAAGTGCACCCGCGGTCCACTCAAATGTAATCCCAATAACTAATATATAGTTAATTTTCCGTTTTGGTAAAAATGCATTTTCATGACAGGCGTGTTATTGTGTTTTTGAGAAATTATGTGACTGAGAAATTATGTGACTTGAGAAGACTTCAGACTAGTTGATGTGTAGAAAAGATGTGGTATAAGAATTCAGGCCATTGCAAGGTGAAGGTTGGTATACAGTATTATTTGGCGGAGGAATACAGTGTGTAAACACAGTGACGTTATTCACAGGTGAGCACTGGCTATTTCAAACTTAAAATAAATGTGAAATATTCTTGGTGTGATTCAGGCGGATTTGAATACCTCTTCACAGTGGATGGATGTGGTATCAGAAGAAATGAAAGATTGAAAATATAAATGAACAGACCGTATGTTTTTACTATGTATTACATTGGCAATTTATTTGTTGTTTTACAACCTTTTAGGGAGTATTCAGGGGCAGTAACTGACCGATGTCTCTCATTAAATACATTGCTTAGAAACATAATGGTAATCAGTAATCATGGATTTGGAAAGTAATCGATTACATTGGCAAATAAACAGGATTGCAGCTGGTGAAGCATCCTTTGAAAAATGCTAGCATATAGCATAGTTGTCCCCTTACATGGTGTAAATCACAGAGCGAAATGTACATGTAAATAAACAAATCTTTCAGTCGAACGAGCGCTGCACAAATATATATTTTCATTTTTACAATGAATTTAAAATTAATAATGTTTTTTTTTGTTGGAAAATATGCACATCTAGAAGTTTCTGCTAGCCCTAAATGAAAATAAGTTGTCACGGGCTTCGGGCAGACAGTTAAGACAAAGACTGGTGGCATTGTTTTTTAAAAAAGTAAACAACTTCACACAGATATTTCAGTTATCTTCATTCAATGATAACCATTACCTATAGATAAGCAGAACTCTACTTTTGGTTTCAGTTTAACAAAGAGCTTCCATTAATATTAATCAATATCACAAGCCAGTGAACATCTAGAGCAAGTAGGCTGGTTATACGGGTCAGGGACTAACAAGCCAGTGAACATCTAGAGCAAGTAGGCTGGTTATATGGGTCAGGGACCAAGCCAGTGAACATCTAGAGCAAGTAGGCTGGTTATACGGGTCAGGGACTAACAAGCCAGTGAACATCTAGAGCAAGTAGGCTGGTTATACGGGTCAGGGACCAAGCCAGTGAACATCTAGAGCAAGTAGGCTGGTTATACGGGTCAGGAACTAACAAGCCAGTGAACATCTAGAGCAAGTAGGCTGGTTATACGGGTCAGGGACTAACAAGCCAGTGAACATCTAGAGCAAGTAGGCTGGATATACGGGTCAGGGACTAACAAGCCATTGAACATCTAGAGCAAGTAGGCTGGTTATACGGGTCAGGGACTAACAAGCCATTGAACATCTAGAGCAAGTAGGCTGGATATACGGGTCAGGGACTAACAAGCCAGTGAACATCTAGAGCAAGTAGGCTGGTTATACGGGTCAGGGACTAACAAGCCATTGAACATCTAGAGCAAGTAGGCTGGTTATACGGGTCAGGGACTAACAAGCCATTGAACATCTAGAGCAAGTAGGCTGGTTATACAGGTCTAGAGCAAGTAGGCTGGCTATACAGGTCAGGGACTAACAAGCCAGTGAACATCTAGAGCAAGTAGGCTGGTTATACGGGTCAGGGACTAACAAGCCAGTGAACATCTAGAGCAAGTAGGCTGGTTACTAACAAGCCAGTGAACATCTAGAGCAAGTAGGCTGGTTATACGGGTCAGGGACCAAGCCAGTGAACATCTAGAGCAAGTAGGCTGGTTATACGGGTCAAGAACTAACAAGCCAGTGAACATCTAGAGCAAGTAGGCTGGTTATACGGGTCAGGGACTAACAAGCCAGTGAACATCTAGAGCAAGTAGGCTGGATATACGGGTCAGGGACTAACAAGCCATTGAACATCTAGAGCAAGTAGGCTGGTTATACGGGTCAGGGACTAACAAGCCATTGAACATCTAGAGCAAGTAGGCTGGATATACGGGTCAGGGACTAACAAGCCAGTGAACATCTAGAGCAAGTAGGCTGGTTATACGGGTCAGGGACTAACAAGCCATTGAACATCTAGAGCAAGTAGGCTGGTTATACGGGTCAGGGACTAACAAGCCATTGAACATCTAGAGCAAGTAGGCTGGTTATACAGGTCTAGAGCAAGTAGGCTGGCTATACAGGTCAGGGACTAACAAGCCAGTGAACATCTAGAGCAAGTAGGCTGGTTATACAGGTCAGGAACTAACAAGCCAGTGAACATCTAGAGCAAGTAGGCTGGTTATACGGGTCAGGGACTAACAAGCCATTGAACATCTAGAGCAAGTAGGCTGGTTATACGGGTCAGGGACTAACAAGCCATTGAACATCTAGAGCAAGTAGGCTGGTTATACGGGTCAGGGACTACAAGCCAGTGAACATCTAGAGCAAGTAGGCTGGTTATACGGGTCAGGGACTAACAAGCCAGTGAACATCTAGAGCAAGTAGGCTTGTTATACGGGTCAGGGACTAACAAGCCAGTGAACATCTAGAGCAAGTAGGCTGGTTATACGGGCCAGGTACTAACAAGCCAGTGAACATCTAGAGCAAGTAGGCTGGTTATACAGGTCTAGAGCAAGTAGGCTTGTTATACGGATCAGGGACTAACAAGCCAGTGAACATCTAGAGCAAGTAGGCTGGTTATACAGGCCAGGTACTAACAAGCCAGTGAACATCTAGAGCAAGTAGGCTGGTTATACAGGTCTAGAGCAAGTAGGCTGGTTATACGGGTCAGGGACTAACAAGCCAGTGAACATCTAGAGCAAGTAGGCTGGTTATACGGGTCAGGGACTAACACGCCAGTGAACATCTAGAGCAAGTAGGCTGGTTATACGGGTCAGGGACTAACAACCAAACACAACAAACAACAACCACCAAACACAACAAACGCCAGTGAACATCTAGAGCAAGTAGGCTGGTTATACGGGTCAGGGACTAACAAGCCAGTGAACATCTAGAGCAAGTAGGCTGGTTATATGGGTCAGGGACCAAGCCAGTGAACATCTAGAGCAAGTAGGCTGGATATATGGGTCAGGGACCAAGCCAGTGAACATCTAGAGCAAGTAGGCTGGTTATACGGGTCAGGGACTAACAAGCCAGTGAACATCTAGAGCAAGTAGGCTGGTTATATGGGTCAGGGACTAACAAGCCAGTTTGTATTAGTTCAGTACTTCTACGAAAGTTCACGAGACATGGAATTACAGGTCTGTTGTACGAGCCAGGGGATATGGCAGGCTACATGTAGTTCTGCATACAAGGGACCCGCTAACCAGTTGTACATGCAAGGGCCCTGCTAGTCAGTTGTACATGCAAGGGCCCTGCAGGTCAGTTCTACATGCAAGGGCCCTGCTAGCCAGTTCTACATGCAAGGGCCCTGCAGGCCAGTTCTACATGCAAGGGCCCTGCAGGTCAGTTCTACATGCAAGGGCCCTGCTAGCCAGTTCTACATGCAAGGGCCCTGCAGGCCAGTTCTACATGCAAGGGCCCCGCAGGTCAGTTCTACATGCAAGGGCCCCGCAAGCCAGTTCTACATGCAAGGGCCCCGCAGGTCAGTTGTACATGCAAGGACCCCGCAGGCCAGTTGTACATGCAAGGTACCCACAGGCCAGTTGTACATGCAAGGTACCCACAGGCCAGTTCTACATGCAAGGCCCCCGCAGGCCAGTTCTACATGCAAGGACCCCGCAGGTCAGTTCTACATGCAAGGGCCCCGCAGGCCAGTTGTACATGCAAGTGCCCCGCAGGTCAGTTCTACATGCAAGAGCCCCGCAGGTCAGTTCTACATGTCAGGGACTCATGCAGACTAATTCTGCTTATCATGGGGTTACAAGCCAATTCTACAAGCCAGGAGTGTATGGTCCAGTTCTACATGCCAGGAACTTACAACCCAGTTCAATGAGCCAATGACTTACAACCCAGTTCAATGAGCCAATGGCTTACAGGCCAGTTCAATGAGCCAATGGTTTACAGGCCAGTTCAATGAGCCAATGACTTGTAGGCTAGTTCAATGAGCCAATGGCTTACAGGCCAGTTCAATGAGCCAATGACTTACAGGCCAGTTCAATGAGCCAATGACTTGTAGGCCAGTTCAATGAGCCAATGACTTACAGGCCAGTTCAATGAGCCAATGGCTTACAGGCCAGTTCAATGAGCCAATGACTTACAACCCAGTTCAATGAGCCAATGACTTACAGGCCAGTTCAATGAGATAATGACTTGTAGGCTAGTTCAATGAGATAATGACTTGCAGGCCAGTTCAATGAGCCAATGACTTACAACCCAGTTCAATGAGCCAATGACTTACAGGCCAGTTCAATGAGCCAATGACTTACAGGCCAGTTCAATGAGATAATGACTTGTAGGCTAGTTCAATGAGATAATGACTTGCAGGCCAGTTCAATGAGCTAATGACTTACAACCCAGTTCAATTAGCCAATGACTTACAACCCAGTTCAATGAGCCAATGACTTACAGGCCAGTTCAATGAGCCAATGACTTGCAGGCCAGTTCAATGAGCCAATGACTTACAGGCCAGTTCAATGAGCAAATGACTTGTAGGCTAGTTCAATGAGATAATGGCTTACAGGCCAGTTCAATGAGATAATGACTTGTAGGCCAGTTCAATGAGATAATGACCTGTAGGCCAGTTCAATGAGATAATGACTTACAGGCCAGTTCAATGAGATAATGACTTGCAGGCCAGTTCAATGAGATAATGACTTGCAGGCCAGTTCAATGAGCCAATGACTTGCAGGCCAGTTCAATGAGCCAATGACTTGCAGGCCAGTTCAATGAGATAATGACTTGCAGGCCAGTTCAATGAGATAATGACTTGCAGGCCAGTTCAATGAGATAATGACTTGCAGGCCAGTTCAATGAGATAATGACTTGCAGGCCAGTTCAATGAGCCAATGACGTGCAGGCCAGTTCAATGAGATAATGACTTGCAGGCCAGTTCAATGAGCAAATGACTTGTAGGCTAGTTCAATGAGCCAATGACTTGCAGGCCAGTTCAATGAGATAATGACTTGCAGGCCAGTTCAATGAGCCAATGACTTGCAGGCCAGTTCAATGAGATAATGACTTGCAGGCCAGTTCAATGAGATAATGACTTGATAATGACTTACAGGCCAGTTCAATGAGCCAATGACTTGCAGGCCAGTTCAATGAGCCAATGACTTACAGGCCAGTTCAATGAGATAATGACTTGCAGGCTAGTTCAATGAGATAATGACTTACAGGCCAGTTCAATGAGCCAATGACTTACAGGCCAGTTCAATGAGATAATGACTTGCAGGCTAGTTCAATGAGATAATGACTTGCAGGCCAGTTCAATGAGCCAATAACTTGTAGGCTAGTTCAATGAGCCAATGACTTACAGGCCAGTTCAATGAGCCAATGACTTGTAGGCTAGTTCAATGAGCCAATGGCTTACAGGCCAGTTCAATGAGATAATGACTTACAGGCCAGTTCAATGAGCCAATGACTTGTAGGCTAGTTCAATGAGCCAATGGCTTACAGGCCAGTTCAATGAGATAATGACTTACAGGCCAGTTCAATGAGCCAATGACTTACAGGCCAGTTCAATGAGCCAATGACTTACAACCCAGTTCAATGAGCCAATGACTTACAGGCCAGTTCAATGAGCCAATGACTTACAGGCCAGTTCAATGAGCCAATGACTTACAGGCGTTCAATGAGCCAATGACTTGCAGGCCAGTTCAATGAGCCAATGACTTGCAGGCCAGTTCAATGAGCCAATGACTTACAGGCCAGTTCAATGAGCCAATGACTTACAGGCCAGTTCAATGAGATAATGACTTACAGGCCAGTTTAATGAGCAAATGACTTACAGGCCAGTTTAATGAGCAAATGACTTACAGGCTAGTTCAACGAGATAATGACTTGTAGGCCAGTTCAATGAGATAATGACTTACAGGCCAGTTCAATGAGCCAATGACGTACAGGCCAGTTCAATTATAGCAAGTTATTCTTTGAATTGGTATCCCCTACGAATATGATCCTTTATCAATTGGCTGGGGATATTAATAATAAGTGTTCATTTCATGTGCATAAATAATAAGACTATAGAGTGTTTTCTTTCTAAAGTTCAACCTCGCCCAAACACGCTTTGGCTTGTTCAAGGAGTTGGTGACATACACACCAGGGGTTACAACTTCTACTACCCTGGCTGTAGCACTGGTTACACAATCCGGGAATAGTGATACAGGCACGATAAAACGACTCAGGGATTACAGATTGGTTCGACAAACAGGGTTTACAAGATAGCTATATGCTAAGTGATTTACAGACCAGTTTTTCACAACTGAGCTACCACATAATATAAATTGTGCATACTAACGTTTTAGTTTCATGGTCTGCATATAAGCCTCTTGTTCGTGTTTAAGCCATAATGTCCGATCACCAATTGGGAGAGGATCTTTCACACCACCTGTACCAGACGTGTCCATGTCAACCATCTTGTCGCTAGGCAACTGCCCACCACTCACCATTGGCAAGCTTCATATATGTTTGTGCTCACAGAAAATTGTACAATTCTGACCAGTTGTTCAAATCAGAGTTACACATATAGTTCTCTATTTTCTAATGATAAGTCAGGCATATACGCTTTCACTTTCAACCTAAATCTACAGCAATACACTGCTGGATCAGTGATATTAACTAAGTGACTGTATTATTCAATTTCCTTTTCACACAAAGCGTTTCCACAAGATACCACATGATCATTTACATTTCAACATAAAAAAGGATGAACTGATAACAAAATTTAAAAACTCGGAAGTTAATCAAATATCCAGTGTGACTCAGCCAGTAGACTTCCTCTCTTCACAAGCACAAAGAAAGATATATATTTGAGCTTGAGAGTAAGTGTATCTTTGTATTATTTTACCTTCTAGACATATTGCGCAATACATCCATATGGCGATTCCAGATCGTCGCATTAAACAATCTAAACTATATCCATGGTTACAGATTGCTGCGAATAATAAGTTATTAAATATAGAAAGTATGTATATTCTGTTATATATTTTGATGCATTAAACAATCCAGACTGGTATTTTTACATCCAGTGATCCAGACAATATAAGAATGTTCCTGCTTAAACAGCTGATAGCTGAACTCTGTGACCCAGTCAGCTCATTCCAATAGTGATAGAGATACATTGCTGCATTTCAAATTCATGTGAACACCTAGGAATAGCTGTGTGTGTTCAGTGCATCATGATGTGTGTGTGTGTGTTCCACTGTGTAGTACATTTATACTTCCATATACAAACATATAGCAAGATATTATATATAATATCTAGGATCACAAGAACAATGTCCAATCGTTTATTATGAAACACAACTGCTCTTCTTCATGAATCACTATGATTTTCCATTAATAAATTACCTCCACAAAATGTACAAATGTCATGTAGAAACATCTGTGTTAAGTCTTAGTCATGTACACACATATGTGTTAAGTCTTAATCATGTAGAAACATGTGTGATACTCTTAATCATGAATAATTTAATCCATATATGAGTGTGTGGTGGTATACACTAGAATGTCACACCAATAACTAAACAACTAGCATGGAATATATATATATAAATAGCACACAAGAAATCAACAGCCCAAGGTGTTGAATATCTTCAAATTAATCAGGAAAAACGTGAGCACTTTACACCAGTTATAGAATCTGCTATCTTTGTATTCTCATGTGTAGCACTTTATCTAAAACACAACATTTATAAGTATCCTTATTCCCCACATTGTCATTACATTATACCACAGTTATTTTATACTTCATTCAATTTAAACTGGAGTGATGCTTAAGACAATTACATCCCTCAGGGGAATTCCTTCACTCTTATGACCCCTGAAACACCTATGTGTCACTTGATGTTGCATGGATACTCAATTAAGTGTATATATATATCATGTTTCACCTGACACTGTGAAGCACTCAGCTGTAGCATCTTCCCATCATGAATGAAATACAACACATACATTACTGCAGTCAACTCATTCTCATGTTAAAACACACACAAAACGTCTTCATTCACTTTCCAAATGTAATCGAAACACTTAATCAATGTGCACCATGTTTATTCACTTCCACAGTAATGATAAATGTATATAAACATTATATTACTATATCATGCTGGCCTATCACATATTCAATAGCTAAATCCTTGACCTAATGCTGTATCTCTTTCACTAGGAGTAAATATAACTCACTTGTTTAACTAGAGCTAAAGAATAGGGTATAGGAAAAGACTACTTGACAAATTAAGCAGGCATGAAATGTCAGCCTACTGTTTAATAGAAGATAATAGCATGATTTCCCAACCCAGTCCAACAACTAGACATCTCCGACTCCATAATTGGTTCAACAATTGTGACCTAGGGGTCATACATCACTCTCCAGCCAATCAGCAGCATTGTAACAAAGCTACAATAGACTATCTGTCTAGTCATAGGTTATGATGAGACAGTAAGCAAAGTAAATGTAGGTCAGAGCCTGGAAGCTGGCAAAGAGGCTGCAACATGGGGGTTATAGTACACGATATATACCCAACAATTATCTCCCCTGCTCAATCACAAAGTATCCTATCCACAACGATATTTACACCATTATGGTATTGTTTTAGAGCTGGGTTCAGTTGTTGTTCTACAGTTAATTAAGCTTGTTTGAAAGTAAACATTTACATAAAATATATTACATTTTGACAAACTAAAAATCAGCAATTGTTGACTGCACTACTAAGAGCTAGGGACATTTTTCAAGGGAATAGAAAAATAAGATCGTTCTTGTGGAAGTCGTGGTAGCGCAGTGTGCGCATTCGCTTCAGGTGCGAAAATCGAGCCCCGCTGGAGCCGTTACAATTGTGCCCTTAGGCAAGGCATTTAAATTCCACGTTGCCTCTTCTCTCTCCCTCGTGGCGATGGATTCCATCAGGAATGAGGTCTCGAGAGTGATTAATATAAGTTGAAAGAACTTGTTTCGCAATCGAGCTAAAATAAATGTGTATAAAACTAAACTAAGATTGTTCTTTCTAGGACATCCACATTCAAGGAGAATCTAATAACTGTTGCCTGCTCACTTACACATAATCTTATTGTATAATTAGCAGATTCCAGGCAAACTCAAGTTTCTTTCTTCCCTATATAAAGGATAGGACTCCCAACTGAGGAAATTCCAAAGCAAATTGCTATAAATGCTATATTAATTTAAAACCTGAATCTCTATGAAGGAAAGGGTTAAAAATATCCATAGTTACAAATGCTTGCACGCAATAATACTCAGCGTAATGAATTCATGAATTAGGGTATGGAAAAAAAATAACAAGAGGGCCATGATGACCGTGTATCGCCCACCTGAATCCATTTTTTACCCCAGGGTCACCATTTTAACAAATTTGAAAGAGCATTGTACATCGATCATTCCTACCAAATGTTGCCTTAATCCGACCTATGTTTCGTGAGAATATGTGCTATATTTAGACGGTGGCCATCTTTTATTCACGACAACCTCCATTTTAACAAATCTGTAATGGCTTCACCCATGGACAATAAAGTTCTGTGAAATTTGTTACCATTGGTGAAGTGGTTTGGGTGAATAAGAATTTTGAAATCTATAATAACAGAACAATCAATAAACCTTTCGGTGGCCATCTTGGAAGACAAAATCCAATTGCATGAGAGTGATTACCATGTCGATACATTCCATTTGATATATGACATGACCATAACATTCCATTTGATATATGACATGACCATATTCACCCAAAATTAAAATTTGATGCCCACGGAACACACCCATTTTTGATCCCAGGGAGACCATTTGAACAAATTTGAAAGAGCATCGATCCTTCCTACCACGGTTAGTTAAAATCCGGCTGGCAGTTTGTGAGAAGATTCTTTAAGTGGAAATTTATTTTAACAACTTTGAAAGGATCACTCACGTAAGGATGATACAAGTAGAGATTCTTGACCATTGGCTGATCAGCCTGTGAAAATTAATCATCCAATTTTGATGGAAATTACACCAGAGCGCTTGCAACGTCGATACCTTTGTTCCTACCAAGGTTTGTCAAAATGTGACTGGCAGTTAGTTCATCAGAAGATTTTTTAAGAATTTGTGCTATTTTTATACAGTGGCCATCTTGGATTATGTAACAAAATGATTGTTGATCACCCACCGACCATCACGACCATAAATGGTGGCTATAGACCCAATGGTTACTGAGGAGAAAACGTTTGAAAATGTTCATGGACGACGGACGCCAGACAGACACATTGCCAGGGCTCACACTAGTATTCACAATAAAAAAAATGAAAAATGGCCTCAAGAAAATTCCAATTTGCGAAAATACAAAAATCCACCCAAAATGAAAGTAAATATATTGTTCGTCATTGTTTTTAACTGGTAGCCTGGTTTCCTCAAAACACGCAAAAATCGATATAGTCGTAGTCCGATTGTTTTGCAGAGTACACATGTCGGTCAAGGATGTATAAACAATATTTTGACACGTGAGGGGCTAAGTTGCAATATTAATCGTACCAATGATTGGGTTATCAACTCGGCAATTAAAGTATCATGAATTACTGTTTATTCTGGGCCAGGGGGATAATTGACTGAAATTGCATCAGCGGCTGTTAGACAACGGCCCGCACCAGAAAGTCAAGCTAATGTTTGATTAAACTGACTGAGTTTCTTTCCAGAAAAGAGTACGCAAAATAGAATGGAAATAAAAATGACTAAAATTATTAGAGAAAAAAGTTGCTTAGATGTAACTCACAATTCCACCTGTTGATCCCCCACACCATGCCAAGACCCGGACCCTTGATTCTATAGTAGCATGTACAACCGGACCCTTGATTCTATAGTAGCATGTACAACCGGACCCTTGATTCTATAGTAGCATGTACAACCGGACCCTTGATTCTATAGTAGCATGTACAACCGGACCCTTGATTCTATAGTAGCATGTACAACCGGACCCTTGATTCTATAGTAGCATGTACAACCGGACCCTTGATTCTATAGTAGCATGTACAACCGGACCCTTGATTCTATAGTAGCATGTACAACCGGACCCTTGATTCTATAGTAGCATGTACAACCGGACCCTTGATTCTATAGTAGCATGTACAACCGGACCCTTGATTCTATAGTAGCATGTACAACCGGACCCTTGATTCTATAGTAGCATGTACAACCGGACCCTTGATTCTATAGTAGCATGTACAACCGGACCCTTGATTCTAGAGTAGCATGTACAACCGGACCCTTGATTCTATAGTAGCATGTACAACCGGACCCTTGATTCTATAGTAGCATGTACAACCGGACCCTTGATTCTAGAGTAGCATGTACAACCGGACCCTTGATTCTATAGTAGCATGTACAACCGGACCCTTGATTCTATAGTAGCATGTACAACCGGACCCTTGATTCTAGAGTAGCATGTACAACCGGACCCTTGATTCTATAGTAGCATGTACAACCGGACCCTTGATTCTATAGTAGCATGTACAACCGGACCCTTGATTCTATAGTAGCATGTACAAGGGAAGATATTGTTGACACCATTAGAATAGACATTTAGTCTTGCTGTGAAATACATAAATATTACACAATCCTATCAAGCAGAACTTTTGAAATTTGAACAATTCTTGCCAGGGCTCTTTTTAACAAATATTTTTCAAACTGACCTGTCACGGGAAAGTGACACACAGACAAGTGACACTGGCAAATTTGACTTGCCCCAGTAAGTATGCTAAATGTTGAATGATGCTTACTGGCCCTGTGGATCAGCATATGAACAGGATGGGCATATCACTAAATGATTTGTTGGGATAATCATTAGTGCAAGTACAGTTGAATAGTAGTGTCATATGCACATGATCTTTCACATCTACAGTCTGAAAAGCTTTAGTAATTGGGATTTCCTGTATGGGAGCACTGTCATAGGATTCCACTTGTTTCTGTGCATCATCGCGTACATGAATGTACTGAGTGACACATGCTTTATGCAGACCACTTTTGTGATGAGCATGGATAGGTTCAATCCGGAAAGTGTCTGAACCACTAATATATATTACTTCCTGGTTACAGGGCTCGACAAATCCTATTGCCCTACGCAAGTCAAAACCCATGTTCGGGCAAGTGCCCGTCAAACAGAGTTTAGTCCCAGGCAAGTCAAAATTCCATGGATGTGATTATCGGACAGGTGTGGACTAAACATATCAATTAACAGATAAATTAAATAAACAAACTAATCAACTGTTTCTTGTCATGATTGGACCGACCCTATTATCGATCGTAAACCCTGCCCACTACATGCTATGAATGACAGGTATCACCACAAACGTTTGACCAGTCAAAGCTCTCGCTACGTTTCAATTGTTTTATCTGCACTTATCAAATTAGGCCTATTAAATAACTTTGACGTTTTTATCATCGGGGCGGTTTCTTAATTTCTACAAATTTCAGCGAAATATCAAAGAATGTGTGTGTTTTACGTTTATTTATCGTCGCTACCGGTTGCCCATATGAGCGACGCCTCCTGGAGAGATTAGTCATTGTAGATTTTGGAGGATAGTGCAATGATACAGACTGAGACCCATTCCAGAATCTCCTCTGGTTCTTTTACGTGCACGGTGCAAAGCACCGACTGACCTCGGTTTAACGTCCGTCCCATCTGAAAGACTGTTAATTTTATTAGGGTCAGGTGGGGGATCGAACCTGTGATCCCTGGATTACCAGTCCAGCGTGTTACCACTGGACTACAGATCCGTGCAAAGAATTTGTCAATGCCTTGCTTATATACTTATTAATATTACTACACCTTACTCATAGCAAGGACATTATCCACAAGTACACACATGGTAAGTACATGTTTTCTACACATATGGTGTTGATTAATCTCAGAAGACAGACCGATTTCATTGATGGAGACAATAATTGACAAAATTAAACAGTTAGAACTCAGGTAATTATCAAATTATACAAAATGTTGTTTTATAATCAAACCCCAAATCCCCCGTTATCATTCGAATACATATACAATTACAATTAGTTTGCTAAAATTCTTTAAATCCAAGGAAAGTGAAAGCAATAGTAAAAAACGGATATATAAATATGATTCAAAACACAAAAGGACTTTCCCTAAAGTGGCAAGATGATTTTAACTGGCTCGTTCATGATGAAACACTTTCCGGATAGAACCAATATGTGCCGTGCCCATCATGCAAGTGGACCGCATACGGCATGCGCAACCAAGTGCATGCGTGATGGTGAGCAGGAAATAGTGGAATGCAAGGTCATGAAAGTCAAACTACTCTTGAAGTTAGATGAAAAAGATCATGCATGCATGAAAGTACTATTCAATTGTGCTTACTGTATTGATTACAACAATAAACCATTTAGTGACATGATCATTCTGTTCAGACTCCTGAGGAAAAATGGCGTTGACATTGGTGAGAATTATGGTAATGATCACAGGGCCAGTGAATTCATATACTATTATATACTATGATGATGTTAAAAATAAAACTACATATAAAACTGTATATATATTTCTATTTCATAAACTTAACTAGTGTAAGCCATCATTCAACATTTAGCATGATAATTGGGGCAAGTCAAATTCACAGTGGGGCAAGTCAGTTTGCCAGTGTCACTTATCCCGGGCAAGTCAGTTTGAAAAGAATTTGTCGAGCCCTGGGTTAACCTTTGTTTCTGCAAGTTTTGGGTACCGGTATATCTGACAGTACTTTCAGAACAAGATTTTTATGTTCATCATGAAAGAGGAAAATTCATCCTGCCACTTTTAATTGAAATGTCCTTTCATGTTTTGAGTCAATAAAAAAATAATTATGAGCAAGATCCTTCATAGCATTTAATTTGCTAAACTTTTAATTTCAACTAGAACGGTGCAAAGGTCGTGTCAACATGTAAAATAGATCTATTAGCGTTTTCTTGATCAACAACAATTCTAGAGGAGAATTGTGCATTTTTTTGTTATAAATATTGATAAATATATTATACATAATATAGAAAATAAAATTACAAATATTTATAGATGTATTATCAGAATATAAAATGAAAACTAGGTTTCCATGCTTACAACATTTAATTATCTCCCTTTATCTGAATAAATCTGGCGAATAGAACAATTTACCAAACAATCCTAAAAGCAACATAAAAAGAATACAAGGTTTTGTCAACATTATGTAACATTTGCAAAATTCTAATTAAATACGAAAGAACTGCTGGAAAACGAAACAAGAACACGCTGGTGGTAATCCAGGGATCGCAGGTTCGATTCCCCGTCTGACCCTAATAAAATTAAGTCTTTCAAATGGGACTTTAAACCGCGGTCTCGTGTCAGTGCTTTACGCTGTGCACGTAAATCAACCAGAGGAGACCATTGCACTAACCTCCAAAATATCTAAAATGACTAATCTCTTCAGGAGGTGTCATTCATATGGGCAATCGGTAGCGACGATAAATAAACGTAAAACACACACATGTAACAAATGACAGACGGATCTGTAGTCCAGTGGTAACCACATTGGACTGGTAACCCAGGGATCACAGGACCCCTGTCTGACCCTAATCAAATTAACATTTTCAGATGGGTCTTTAAACCGAGGTCTCATGTCAGTGCTTTACATAGTACACGTGAAAGAGCCAGAGGAGATTCTGGAATAGGTCTCTGTATCATTGCACTATCCTCCAAAGAATCTAAAATGACTAATCACATCAGGAGGCGTCGCTCATACAGGTAACCGGCAGCGACGATAAATACAACGTTAACACACACAGCATGAAACAAATGAAGTGTAACTTCGAAAATTGTTTCTCGAGATGCCTGTCATTAATATTATGTAGTGGGTGGGGCTTACGATCGATAATTGGCTTGCCGCCGTGCATGGCAATAAACACTCTCGTTGGCTCGGATGAAAGCGTAAATGTGGTCATTCGTGTGGGAGGAAACCGGAGAAAACCCACCTGTCCGATCTGGCGACCATCGTACCATCTCACATACTTCCCTATCCGAGGATCGAACCCGGGTCAGTTCAAATATGTTGTTTCCTATATAACTTTTTAACATTTTTGATAATTCATCTTTTTTTTTCAACTCCAACCTGGCCTCTCTATTCACCAAGTGCATTGAGAAATGCATACCATTATGTTAGAGACATGGGTTTGCCAGTAAAAATAGCAGCCAGACTATGGTATGCCACCCTCTGCATTAAGTGACATTTCTCTCGTGTTTTAAGTTTATTTATCGTCGCTACCGGCTGCCCATTTGAGCGACGCCTCCTGAATAGATTAGTCATTTTAGATTTTTGGATAGAGACCCATTCCAGAATTTCCTTTGGTTCTTTTATGTGCACAGTGTAAAGCATCGATACAAGACCTCAGTTTAACGTCCCATCTAAAAGACTATTAATTTTATTAGGTTCGGATGAACCATGCAGACAGTAAACAAATAACATTTGATTTGGTCCTGTTTGACTTCGTACTAACCAAATTGCGCAGTGTATATAGATAGAAGAGAAGGCAGTTACGGTGTGTATATATTATATTAATTAATAATACGAATACAAACAAATTCATATTGCAGTCACACAAAATTGCTGACGAACTGTCAAAAATTGTAAACAAATTGAAGATTGTCCGAAATAAACAGCACTATGATTAAGAAAATACGATATAAGAATTGGCCATTGGTATTTATTATATATATATTTGGAATGATATGATGATAAAGGACAGCAAACATGAACATATGTTATTTTATTTGTCCTTTTTACTCCGAATTTCCCCTCGGTTTCAGCTGCTCGATGGCGCGCAAAAACGTCGATTTTAAAAATCGGGCCGCTTCGAACATTCTGCAACATTCCACTTACCAAATTACCTAATTGATGAATATGGTCTTTGCATTAATTGAGTTCATAATCTTTATATGCTCAACTCAGAATTAGCGTTCATTAATTAAAACACACGTGACAATTTATTTTAGCCAATTTCCGTGTTAAACAAAATGGCGACGAGATCCAACCCGCCGATGCTGTTGCTATATTGACGACATGAAAGGGGCACCTTGCAGGGAATAAGAGGGGTGATACAAATGTTACATGAAGGAGGAATATTTCGACAGTTGTAGAGCAGAGCGTTTTGAGAGGCTATGTATAATGTTCTACGGCATCTATATGCCCATCACACACGGATCTGTAGTCCAGTGGTGTGGTGTGGTGTGGCGTCCGTGGCCCAGTGGTAGAGCGTTGGATTTGGAATCGAACGGTCCCAGGTTCGATACTCGGTCAGGCCACGTATGTAGTGTCATTGAGCAAGGCACCTCACACACATTGCTTAGTACAGGTTAACCGCTATGGTCGGCTAAGCATGCCCAGGAAAACACGTCTAGGTCCCCGCAAGGGGTTTGACATTAATGGAACATACATACATACATACATACAGTGGTAATACGCTGGACTGGTAATCCAAGGATCGCAGGTTCGATGCCCCGTCTGACCCTAATAAAATTAAGTCTTTCAGGTGGGACATTAAACCGAGGTCTCGTGTCGGTGCTGTACATGTATCATGCAAGTAAAAGAACCAGAGGAGACTCTGGAATGGATCTCTGTCTATATCATTGCACTATCCTCCAAAAATCTAAAATGACTAATCTCTTCAGGAAGCGTCGCTCATATGGGCAACCGGTAGCGACGATAAATAATCGTAAAACACTCATATGCCCACCTCATTGTCTGCTCTGCCCACTGGACAGGTGTGAATAGCAGCTCGGACTGAACTTGAATGGGTGACGATACAAATGATTGTAATGTTTGTTAACACTAGCAGCTATATAACTGTTTCATTAGGGAGGACGTTCCACGTGGTCGAGTGGTTAATGTCCCGGACTTGTCTGGGAATCTCTCCAATAGAGACGATGATTGACTATAAGAAACTTATATTCCTGGGTCAGCTATGCCGATTACCTTGTCATTATCTGTCCAAACGGATGTTTATAATGCGCCTGTTCCACTATGGCAATGATGAAAGGCAGCTACATGGTTTTATACCAGACATCTACAGACTTCTTCTCAAATATAATCTGAAACCGTATTTGTCAAATTATGTCAGTGATGCACTGTTTCCAACAAAATTTCAATGGAGGTCAATTCTTCGGAAGCAACTTTTCGAAGCTGAGCATAATGAAAGGATGTCCAGGGTAACTATACGTTTTCCAGAAATAAATGCTGAAAACACATTCAACGTTAATAAACCATGTGAGCTGTGGTTACTAGGCAGACAATTCCCAAAATTAAAATCTAAATGTTATACTGCTGTTTCAACTATAAACAAATTATTTTGTTTTAGCAAGAGTGAAACTTGTCCTAAATGTGACATGTTTGTTAATAATAGCAAACTACACATAATATACTCATGTCCGAAAACTGAGCATCTCAGAACTGCCCTATGGACAACTGTTTTTGATCAAGCAGGAATAAACATGTATTTACGGTTCATCTCAAAGGATCCTATTACCCAAATCTGTGATTTGCTGTTAGGTATGTCTACTTATGAACTTGATGAAGCAAGCCGTGACAATATCCAAATTACAGCAGTGAATATATTACATACAATGTTCTATCGTGTGTATAACCATAGTGGGCTGTGGTACATGAATTAATATGAATAGAGCAGAACTGTCCAATAATGTAGATAAATTGGCGAATTAAAATATGCTTGCCTTTTTTGCAAAGCGCAAATGCCAAAACCCAAACATTATTCGAAGGTAATAAATATCTGCGTGTAATAAATTGTTTATTTACAAATAAAATTAGCTTGTAACTGTATAATAAATATACATGTCATTGTGATGGGAATTAGCATGGGTTCATCTCATATACTCTACATTATTCTAGTCTAGTGTAGGGCTGTGTTCTGAAACAGTTCGTCAACTTACGATTTTTAATATTTGAGTTCCTGTTTACACCTTATGTTTCTTTTCGGTAAGGTGTACGATCGGGATCCGATATTATAGTAAATTCAATGTTCGATTTTGTTATGCGACGCTGGCAATTCTTGTCACAATGTTACATATCTGTTATATTGTTTGTCGTGTTCTTTGTTTTTGTAATTACATGTATATAGTTTAATTACATGATATCACACTGTTTGTTCGTATTCGGTAATAGTTGTAATATTGTAAATGTATCTGTATTATACATGTATGTGATAGCTCTCCTATAATGGAGGATAATAAAGAATCTATCTATCTATCTATCTATCTATCTATCTATCATCTCTGATGGTCACGGGTTCGAGCCCCGCTAAGACCGTGTCTCATTTATATGAAAAAGTTGGCAGTTTGTTACGGAGGTTGGTGCACCAAGTACTGGTTAACCGCTGGAGCCTGCCCAGGAAAGGTGTTGTTAGGTAAACTGCCCGTCGCTCAAATGGGAAACCGGTAGCGACGTTAAATAAACTTAAATATAAAAAGGACGTTTCGCACATCTACCACCTTAAGCAAATGGAGTGTTTTCTTCGTTTAATTTTACATTGTTTCTTACGCAATACTATTTTAGACCATTTTTTCTTGATCTTGTGTACCCAGCTGGACAGAGGAGACTCGAGGGCTTATCATATGCATGGAGTATCTTGAATACTTGGATCATATGCGTACATGTATAGCCTTCTACACACTAGGGAAGGTAAACCAATATGTAATGATAGTTTATGATAATCATAGGACAAATGACTGATATTGCAAATTAGTCTTGTTACTCTGCTTTGTATAAATGATGTGTGCTGACATTTTAGGTGTGGAGTGCAGTGCTTGTATATGCTAAGTGTTGTCTGACAATTAGAGACTTGAATAGATGGAGCTATAAATGAATATTCTGAAGATGATGTCCAAATTACTGTATTACAACTTATGTTATAAAGGAGAGTTGGGTGTTAATTATACTATAAGTTCCTTTTTTTTCTTCATCCTTAGTTTGTATTTGTTCTCGTACACTGTTCGCATCTTTCATGAAGCAATAATCAATTGATTGATGCCCGCCTATATCTAGTATACTGCACTTTATTGCATTGGAACCAAGTTCCCAACTATTTCACCAATCGCTACTAAAGTATTCTACATAGTTTATTTTATACAAATTTATTTTAGCTCGATTGCGAACCAAGTTCTTTCAACTTATATTAATCACTCTCGAGACCTCATTCTTGATGGAATCCCTCGCCACGAGGGAGAGAGAAGAGGCAACGTGAAATTTAAATGCCTTGCCTAAGGGCACAATCGTAACGGCTCCAGCGAGGCTCGAACTCCGGACCTTTCGCACCTGAAGCGAACGCTCATCCACTGCGCTATCACGACTTCCACATAGTTGTCTACATAGTTGACAGTGTTGTATGGTTTTGTGTCATCTGCGAACAGTTTAACAACTGTTTCAACAATATATGGCATATCATATATGAAAATAAGAACAAAATTGGTCCTAATACATTGCCTTGTTGGACACCACAGTATACTTATTCGTATGTCGAGTTCACTCCAGTTACTATTACTTCTTGAGTTATATCACTTAGGACGTCCTTCAACAGGGTTTAATTCCGGTTAGTACATTACCTGTGATCACATAACCTTTTAGTTGAATACATGTATATAGAATAAGTGACTGTAAT
>CM026386.1:39519224-39540775 GCA_014843695.1 Archivesica marissinica | reverse complement strand
GACTGTAATTGTGAGCAGCATGGACCCAGACTGTAATTGTGAGCAGCATGGACCCAGACTGTAATTGGGAGCAGCATGGACCCAGACTGTAATTGGGAGCAGCATGGACCCAGACTGTAATTGGGAGCAGCATGGACCCAGACTGTAATTGGGAGCAGCATGGACCCAGACTGTAATTGTGAGCAGCATGGACCCAGACTGTAATTGGGAGCAGCATGGTCCCAGGCTGTAATTGGGAGCAGCATGGACCCAGACTGTAATTACAAGTTAGGAGTATAAAGTATTATTAACTTTATCATTAGATAATTAATTTATATAATTGACCATTGTTATATAATTGACCATTGTTATATAATTGACCATTGTTATATAATTGACCATTGTTATATAATTGACCATTGTTATATAATTGACATCAACGGTATTGTCTTTATTATTTCCATAATCTATACTACATACATGTAATTAGTTTGTGGTGGTCTGTTGTATATACTGTTTTTGTCGTATGTTGATTATATGTTTTTATTTGACAATAATCGATTACAAGTATATAATAAATAAAATAAAGTTATCTGGCGTGTTGGTTTTTCATTTCATTTTCATTTAATGCAGGTATTTATGGTCCAAGGGAAATAATCTAGCAAGTATTGTCCAGTTACACCGAACACGTATACATAATTGACCACCTGACCTCTGCCCATGTCTCGTTATACATTATATTAATATCTAACTAACTACTACACAAATGTTATAGAATAATGCAATGCTTCGTTGCATTCGCCATCACAATGTTGGTGTATCATGTTTTACATTTTGTGTAGCTAAATAAATCTACAAATAAATATATATATATATTATCTTGGATATATTGTTTTCATGTTAATTAAGTTATATTAGTATTTTGGTAATTTATTACACCCCAATGGCGTATTTGTATGTTCCATTAATGTCAAATCCCTTGCGGGGACGTATACATGTTTTCCTTGGCAAGCTTAGTCGATGTTAACCAGTACTAAACAGTGTGTGTGTGAGGTGCCTTGCTCAACGACACTACATACGTGGCCTGACCGAGTATCGAACCCGGGACCATTCGATTCCAAATCCGACGCTCTACTACTGGACCACGGATGCCACTGAACGAGTTGATGGCGTGTTTGTATTTTAAAGGAATATATACTGTACATTGTTTTGTTTTTGCATTAAATCCACCATCATTAGTCTATGTATCATGTTATACATTTTGTTTAGTTAAATAAATCTACAAATAAATAAATAAATATATATATCTTGGTTATATTGTGTTCAGTATCCTGCTGATCCGAAAGGACCCACGTCCTCGTGCATACATAGTTTGTCACGTACATCTGGCTGTGGCCACAGCAATAAAGTTGCTACGACTGAGCAGGCCGTGACACTTATAATAAATAATAGAACATGACGTAAAACACTTGTCCACAGTCAACTGCCTGATATCAGTCCTCTAAGGTTTATAGTAATTATAGTGAACACAATTTTATTTTCGTAATCTCATTTTGGTGTTTGGAAAATAAGTTATTTTCTATCATATGATTTATCATAAATATTATGATATTTCAGGATTCTTTGTATCCAATTTGAACACATTGGGCTGATATTTATTGGATTATAAATTTCAGATACTTTTTTGCTTCCTGATTTGAAAATTGCTGCAGCATTGGCAGTTTTCCTTTGTTTTGGTACAATAGATTCATGCAGTGATTGTCTGCAGATTATTGTCAATGGCCCAACAATTTCAGAACTATATTTGACAATGATTTTGGGGTACTTGTGCTTTGTTGCTGTTAGCTTCTTTATTTTTCTTAGATTTCATGACTGCTTCTTCTTCTGTGATACCACTAGTTTGCAGATTGGAAGAATAGCTTCTTAGACAAAAGTCAGACTGGCCTGAACTGTCATTCAAGATTATTAAAGACACTATTTAGTATTTGTTTAAAATATTTGCCTTTTCAAGCTGACCTAGATTTGTTTTTGTTTTGTATGTTGATCTAACACGGATCTACAATGTATGTGATTTATATCTAGGTTCCTGATAACATAATTCCACCATACCTTATTATACATGTGTATTTATTTTAGATGTTAAATCTTGTTCCTAATCATATTTTGCATATTTAATAGCATCTATTGCTTCATTTCTTGTGTTTTTGTATTTTTTTCATAATTCGGTGTATGCTTAAATAGTGCAGATAATGTCTGCCAATAAATATGTTTATTTAATTATGTGTTATTGTTAGCTTATTTACCGTATGTCTGTATTGGAGATTGATGTTGAAATTGGGACTACCTTTGCTCACTGGTATATTGTTATTTATAACGTGATTGAGTTGATCGGCAAAGGTGTCGAAGTTTTCAACAGTACTTTGTTCTCAAGCATTTCATCCCAATGTTAGATAACATCTCAACAAGCCTGGACAGGATCTGTAGTCCAGACTGGACTGGTAATCCAGGGATCGCAGGTTTGATCCCCTGTCTGACCCTAATACAATTAACTATGTAAAATGCTTCATTCACATATACATTGCCGGTGTCAAGTGACATTTGAAAGATGTATGTTAGTATGGGGGCAATTTCGCTGTGCAGTTGTTTAGGCGTTCTAGGTGAGAGTTCATCAGGATCTATCTATCTTCCTGTAATGTCAAACCCCTCTCGGGGATGTATACATGTGAGGCATTATTGGGGGTTAGACCTGACATGAGCATATCAACTCCTGTACTGTGATATTGATTTGTGGCATGGGTGACTGAGTAGGCATTGATGCTACACTTTGTGACAACATTTGAGACTGAGGGGGTTAGGACAAGAACAGATAGATTCAAACTATCTATTCAGGATATTGGCTTTTAACATTGGTTCAGAATGGATTTGACCATTCCTACTGAGTGGGGCTATTCCAGAGTTTTCAGTTTTGTTGTGCTTGATGAAGGAGTAGAACTTTTTCATTTGACCTGCATTACTGATGTCACTAAAGATGAGTCTAAGTTTGACCAATACGAATTTCTGATCTTTGTTTTTTATGATAGATCATGGATTTTAAAGATTTGGAATTTCTTGACATTTGCTGTTGGTGGCCTTTGAGTTTTGAATAAAGTGTGTCCGTTTTTCTAATGAGCTTTACTATGTCGTGTGACATCCATGGGAGGTCTGCATGCGACTTAGATGGGATGTACATTTTGGATAACCTATTTATTTCGGCATTGCAACTGTTTCAAGAGGTATTTGGATCCGTTTGGTTAATCCCAGATAATCCAAGATTCTTCTTGCAGCTTGACAAATCGGCCATTCTCTTTGCCTGGATAGGGCGCGGCCCCTGTTAAGTTCATGAAAAACAATGTCACGGTCTGAAGAGTTGCTTAGACGGTACGTTACGGTATATACCGGATTTTAAGATTTTTAAAAATAAAAATACTCTTCACGAAGAAGATATTCATCAAATGTCCAAACTTTACGAAAAACACAAGCCAGCCGCCAACAGTGGCCACCATTTATTTCCAGCAAGCATTAAGACCCGGAAAGGTGAAGAGTTCTCGCCCGTCTCGTAAAACGGTGTAATTTAACGGTGCGCAAAAGAAGCTAGCCGTCATACACGGAAACACGGTTTGGACACCGTCTTGACCCAGATTCTTATAAACAGGTAAACAAACATTAAAACCGTACGTTATAAAATCACTTGTTTAGCGTATTTTGGCAATATACTATTGTTTGGCAATATTAAACTGAGACATTTGCATATTCCGTGAACTTACTTCGTTAATAATCGGATTTCCGAAGTAATATATCAGCTTTAGATTATGGTGCACTTACTTACTGACTTGATTCAAATATTTACGGTAAAAACCTAAGGTATGTCCTGGTCGTAGTTCACGGAAACTTACGAAGGCTTTGGCGGAGATTAATGAGTCTCAGTTTAATGTTGCCAAGTAATACCCTCGACATACTCTGTTTACTTTGGTAGGTTGTTTTGTAACTGTATTCTATCCGTATTTATATAACTACTAATAACAGAAGTGAATATTAGAGAGTAAAAACGAATTCACGTACTAGTTTCGTCTAAAAAAACCTTTCATCTAACGATGATTTCGGGTAGTAACTTATTCATCCACATATACTGGTTACTCCCAGCACATACTACTGAGAATGACAGGGTGGCGCTTGTCGGGGACCGTTGATAAACATCTCAGTTGAGACACAGAATGTTGAATATAACCACATACTAAGGTCAAAAACAGTCCTGAGTGGTACAGTGGCCAGCCGCTCAGCAAAAATGGTAACGGCTAGGGCTGGACTGTACATAGTATCTTATACTAATCTAGCTATCTATCTATATATCCTTATCTACCTACCTTTATTTACCTACCTTTATCTACCTATCTTTATCTATCTTCCGCTAATACCGAACCCCTTGCGGGGATGTAGACATGTTGTGCGTCAAAAACCGCAAATAAGTTAACAGTATGAATAGTTAAAAGCATAATTTAAGAAAGTCATGAAAATAAGTTGTGGTAAAAGTTTAAAAGCAGCTGCGCAGAACAACTAGGGACTGACATGGTCAATATGGCAAACTGTCGTATTGAATTGCTCTGTGGTAGGGAGATGGACACTGTCAGGAGTGAGATGGTTCCAATGGTAGATTGTTCGTGGAAAAAAGGAACACTTGTAGTAGTGTGTAGTTGCTGTAATTAACATATAGCTTATGGAATGGCAATGGGGAGCAGGACGGGAGAGGGGAACTATGTAATTTTCAATGGGAATAGCAACAAGATCATTACGAATTTTATACAGAAGGGATAACCTATATTGTCAATACGCCGTTGATCTAGTCTGCATAGATTTAGGGAATGTAGCATGTCTGTAACACTAGATGTACGATAGAAGTCAGCCTTTATCCAACGGGCTGCTCTTTGCCGGACACCTTCATATGGTATATCAATGTTTGGGTATGGGGCAACCAGATCTCGGAGCCATATTCAAGCTGGGGTCTCACTAGTGTCTGGTAAGCCATGGACTTAAGGGTTCGGATTTGACCTGGAGGTTTCTACGTAGGAATCCTAATGTTTGGTTTGCTTTCTTAGTTGACCTTTTTATGTGAGTGTCCCACGACATGTTATTTGAGATATCCACGCCAAGGTATTTGGCTGAGGTGACCGACTCCAGTGGCGTTCATATTGACTGGGAATAGGATGTTTCCTTCTGGTGACGTGGATAACTTGATATTTGGAGGGGTTAAATTCCATGTCCCACTCCAACTCCCACTCTTCTAATCTCTTAAGATCATTTTGGAGTGTGACCGATTCATTTGCAGATGATAGATAGACTGCATTATCAGAAAGATACAGACTTTGGAACTGATGTTTTGTGGGAGGTCGTTTATATACAGTCACACCTGTGTTAAGCAGCCAGCCAAGGGAATCACATAAAGTGGCTGTTTAACACAGGTGGCTGCTTAATAGAGGTCAACTGTATAATAGAACAACATATTGGGAATCTGGAAACAGGCTGTTTAATACAGGTTGGCTGCTTAATAGAGGTGACCACTAGCACAGGTTTGACTGTAGGCTAGGAAAAGCAGTAGGCTAGGAAAAGCAGGGGTCCAAGTACGGATCCCTGTGGGACTCCAGAGGAATGGCATCTGAACTAATACTATTAAGGACAACTGACTGGAGTCTATTATCTAGAAAACTCTTAATCCATCTTAATGTTTGACCTCTGACTCCATAGTCATGCATTTTTAGTAGTACTTTCTCGTGATTGACCTTATCGAAAGTCTTACTGAAGTCTAATAGGATGCGATCTACCTGATGCTTATTGTAGACAGAGGTAACCAAGTCATTGATTAGCGTTACTAATTGGGTCAAGCATGGCCGTTTTTCTCTAACACCATGCTGCAAATGGTACAGAATACTGTATTTAGTGAAGTGTTTTACTATCGAGGAGGAAACTAAGTATATGTTCTAGAACCTTGCATAGAACACATGTCAGTGAGATAGGCCTATAGTTGGCGGGGTGTGACTTGTCCCCTTTTTGTAAATGGGAGCAACATTTGCTGACTTCCATTGGGCCGGCAGTGATCCTTCGTTGAGAGGAGGGAGGCCATTCCAATGGCATGCGTTAATATAGTTAATATGGTGCGTGTGACCTAAATGTTACTAATGCATTCAATTACTTACGTACATTGTATGTTTTATTGATGCCACTCACCTTGTGAGGACCTTGACATGTGTTTTGGACAGGCTTAGCAGACTTAAGTCACTAACCAGTACTGAGATGCCTCACTCAATGACACTATGTGTGCCCCAAACTAGTATCAAACCCGGGACCCTTTGAATCCAAATAAGACACTCTATAACTGTACCACTGGACAATGGACGACACACTAAGTAATTCTCTGAATCATATACATTCGTAGGAACAGATATTGCGTCTAACTACTGGTACATTTCAAGATTATGTGACACTTGGGTGTGTCATTCCTATACGAGTAATGCATAGTTACGTTTGTTTACCTGTTAGTCTCGTTTTGGCGAAAGTAGGTCAAAACGGTGCGCACTATATAATAAGCCAAACCGTGTTTCCGTGTATTAAGAAAACTTATTGTTGAAAATGGATATTTTAGGTCAAACGGTGTCATTGATACAGTCTGGGATTGGTTGAAAAAGCGTAGGGAAGCCCTTAAGAGTTATTGATACATGACTTGGTTGGTTGAGTAGGTATTGTCAGCAATAGTGAAAATGACTTCTAAATATTAAAATACAATATATGAGCTGCATTTTGGAATATTTTAGAATATTTGCATACTATTTGGTGACAAATAAACACAATATTATAAATGCAAATGTCATTGCAACATTCACCACCAAATTACCTTCAGAGTAGAGGGTGGGGCCTGGGTGCCTTTAGTGGGAAATAAAAAAACCCCGCACTTAGATAACTGACGACCACCCCTTCGAAAACCACACAAGTACTGTTCCGGGCCTTTTTGGTACTAAATAGCGAGCAAAGTAGGCGATGTGACCCAACACTACCGGATATACGTATGTAGCCTGGTATCATAGCTGCTTAGAAATACCAAGTATGACTTTCCATCTTGGCCTGGGTGGACCTTACACTTAGGCAACTGACGACCACCCCTTCGAAAACCACACAATTACTATTCCGGGCCTCTTTGGTACCGAATAGCGAGCAAAGTAGTCGATGTGACCCAACAAGACCGGGTATACGTATGTAGCCTGGTATCATAGCTACTTAGAAATACCAAGTATGACTTTCCATCTTTATTTTTAACTTTTTATTTTTAGGAAGGCATCATATTATAGATGTACATATATTTACAGCTAGCACAGAGAACAATACATATTATGCATTCATCTAACATTCCATTGAATATACATGGTAGTAGTAGTATATTAAAACTGTATTTAAGTACTATGGATACACTATTCTGTTCCCGGGCTTAATTTACAATGCCTTACCATATGGTTTTTAAATTTGTTTTAGACCATTGTAGACATACGCGTAACAAATAACTTTTTTGACGTTGTTAAAGGCCCACGGTCATTTAAAAGGGGGGGGGATTAATAAAAAAACAACAACATATACAACACAGGGAACATAACGGTGGTGGGTCTAAGCGTTCATACATGTGTATATATATCATTTGACTCATTTTGGTTTCTGGCTCTCTCTTGTAAAAACTGCAACATTATTCTGTGGATAAAACAGCGAAGGTATTCCATATTTTTTCAAATTTGTCTATTGACAACGATTTCTTAGATTGATATTTTGCAGTATTTATAAGCATTGAAACCTGTTGTTTTAAGGCCTGCAAGTTTGGAACGGAAGTTTTCATTTTGCTTTGGTATATGTGGTATTTTGCTGTTAGTATTATGCAGTTTAAGGCAGTTTGGAGTTCTTTATTTCCAAATATTATATCTGTGTTAGTCCAATTGATATTCATGTTATTACATTTTCCCTTTATCCAAGTTTTTATGTTTTGCCAGAAAGTTTGCACGATTTCACAATGCCAGAACAAATGCACTAGAGTTTCTGGTTGCTGATTACAAAAAGTACAAAGATTGTCATTTCTCAGTCCCATTTTTGACAACAGATAATTTGTTCCAAGAATTCTATGGTTTATCCTAAACTGGAACCATTGTAACTTAGAGTCCATGGTGACTTTAAATGGTAGGTTATATATTTTTCCCCAATTAAAATCGTTATTTAGGTTGAGATCATTCATCCATTTTCTTCTTGAGTTTGGTATGGTTGGTTTCCCTAAAATTGAGTCATATATATTTCTACACCCCTTCTCACTACTATTTATTAGTTTTACCGTAAAAGGCTGAATTGGGTTTGTTTGTTTTATTGCATAATGTGCAAATCTGAATCTGTCTAATACTTCTCTTAATGAGTGGAGTATGTTCTCGTATTGTAAAAAGTTTGTTTGAACTGCAAATACCTCCATGAAAATGTTGTAAGTATAAAAATTTCCATTCCTATCCATTAAATCGTTAACCGTCACTACTCCTTTTTCCAAGTACCTTTTATAGAAAAAACTAGTCCCTCCAATTTTAAACTTATGATTATACCAAATAGGCAGGGACAGAAATTCCTGCCATGAAGCAGGTTCCCTGACATTTGAAAGAGTTATGTAACCTTTAAAGACATCATTCCAGAAAACATTTTGTATAGTATTAATCTTACGCTTAACATAATCGCTACCAAAAGTAATAAACCTCGCTATAAATGGACATAATTCCTTTACAAGAACAAAGTATTTTGCTTTTTTTCCCAATACCGTCTAAGCCACGTTACTTTTGAAGCGATCATGAATTTTTCAAGGTCAATCATTCTTATGCCTCCTTTATCATAATCTTGTATAATATTATTTCTTTTAACTTTATCTGGACCGTTATTCCACAAAAAATTATAGAATATACTTTGTATTTGCTTAATAATATCTGCACTTGGATTAGGCAAACTAATGATTAAATGGTTAAGCTTTGATAAAGCTAGTGTTTTGATAACTACATTTTTACCAATGGGAGTAACTATCCTTCTTGACCATTGAAAGAACAGCTTCTTTATTTCTTTTATCTTATTTGCATAATTGATATTGACAATATTATTTAAATTAGTTGTGAAAGTTATACCAAGTAGTTTAAAGTTACCATGTTCCCAGTTGATGCCTAAATCAGAACACATGTTATTATCACTATTTTTCATTGAGCCTATCCAAACTGCCTTTGTTTTATCTATATTTAACCCTGAAATGTTTGCATAAAATGTTAACACCGCTATAGTGTTCCTTAGTGATGTTTCCGTTCCATCCAGAAGTAATGATGTATCATCAGCATATTGTGAAACTAAAAATTCTGTTGTATCTACTTTGATCCCAGTTATATTTTCATTCTGTTTAATTAGTAAAGCCAATATTTCAGCGCATAATATAAAGAGATATGGGGACAGGGGGTCTCCCTGGCGGCAGCCGCGATGTATATTGAACCAGTCTGAGAGGTGACCATTTACGGTGACGCAATTTTTTAGCAATAACTTGTCTTTATCTCCTTTCGGAATACAAGTTATGATTCCTTCTTTTTGAGTTATAGACAGTTCACCCGTTTCGAAAGCTTGATTTATAGATCTGACTAAGAAGTATCCTATGTCTTTCCAAAAGAATTTATAGAAGGCGGCAGTAAATCCACTGCTACCTGGTGAGGAGAAATTTGACATTTTTTTAAGGCTTACTAGCATTTCATCATATGTAACGTTTGACTCAATAATTTCTTTTTCTTCTTCGGATAGTTTTACTATGTTGTTATTCTTAATCAAATTATTTAGATCAATATCTTCGGTTTCTCTATGGGAGTACAATGTTTTATAATAATTCATAGTTTCATTTATAATATCCGTTTGCTTATTTAACAGGGTTCCTACACCAGAGTACAATTTGTTCATCATCTTTGATACATAATTTCTATTTTCTAAGTTACAGAAGTAGTTGGAGGGTTTCTCGCCTTCGAAAATCCACTTTACTCTTGATCGTATAAGTTTACCATCAAGTTTCTTTTTTCTCAGTTCATACAGTTCATTATTTTTTTGTTCTAATAAATGTATGTCCAAATTGTTCTGTTTTTCAATTATTTCTATTTCTTTTAAAATTTCTTCTTGTCTATTACGTTCCTGCTTCTTTTTATATGATGCGAATGAAATAGTGTTTCCTCTTATTTCCATCATTAGAGTTTCGAAAAAAAGTTGATCATTGATAACAAATTGAATATCTTTAACAGGAATATTTTCTAATGACAGATCTACTACTTGCTGTTCTGAAGCATATTGTTCCCTAACTTGCTTTATTTTTTCTTTAATTTGTTGTACATAATTGATATCTTTTAGTAAAGAGTTGTTAAACTTCCAATAAGATGTTCCTCTTTGAAATGTCCCCACTTCCAAACATAGCGTTATCATTGAGTGGTCTGTCCTGTAACCTGGAGTAATTGATGTACTATCTAAGTCATTAAAAAGTGAACTTGATATAAGAAAAAAGTCAAGTCGAGCTTTTTTAATTGGAGTTTTCTTTAGCCAAGTATAGTTCTGGACTTCAGTGTTTTCTTCGCGCCAACAGTCAATTAAGTCATATGTCATCATCATTTCTTGAACAACTTCTTTTGACCTAGGATTATTGACATTTACATAGTTATAATAATCGAGTTCTGGGTTCAAAACTAAGTTAAAGTCACCTACTAAAATACACGCATTATCAATATTTGCAAGCTTTGCTTTAATATTATTATAAAAGTGAGGCTCGTCTCTATTGGGCCCGTATACACATATTAATGTTAAGTCCATATTACACATACTTGCATGTAAAATAAGCAGATTCCCATTCTCATCTTTTTCAGTATTTTTTTATTTGAAATCAAAGTTGTTATTTATCAAAATAGCTACACCTCTGGACTGACTGTTGAAATTACTGAAGTAGCACTCGTAACCCCACTGACTTCTAATTCATTTTATTTCCTTTTCTGTAAAATGAGTGTCTTGTATACAGTATACATTTAAATTTTTACCTTTTAAAAAATTAAAGACATCTTTACGTTTCGATTTATCACCTAGGCCCGTACATTCAATGATGCAAATTTAATTTTTTCAGTCATTATTTACGTTAGCTTTATCATATTTTATGATTACAAAGTGTCTGCAATACCAGAGAAAACCACAAACACGAAAGTCACCACATTGCTCAGGCCCACCACTGTATGAAAAAACGTGTGTAAACATTTAGAACGACTATAGAAAAGGACACACAAAACAAATAAAAAACAAAACAAGAGAAGAAAAAAAAAAAACAGTAGGAAGACACAAAAATTATGGAGGTTTCTTTAAACGATATTTGGCTAATTATTTCTTTCTTAACAATAGTATGTTGGGGTTGTTTTGGAGGGGTGGGGTATGCTGCATTTGCATGTTTATTCGCACAGGTATTCAGGGGATGCCCCAGACCCCCCGGACTACTACTCCCCATCCACACGTCACAACCTCAACCAAAATCGAAACACATCGCAACACCCACCCAACATCACATCCAGCCCAAAACACACACACAAAATACAAACAGAAGTGATGTACGGTTGATGCCAAAATGCATCCAGACCATCCCTTCCGCAAACCAGGGCCTGGGAGCAGCAACTAGGGCGCAAGGGCACACACCGTATGTCTGCGTCTATTTGTTATACGATTTTACAAGTTACTTAGTCATAAACATTTTCAATTAACCGGTTGAGTAATATCTGTGACAAAGCAGTATTACTAAGAGGATATTTGTTTGTTTCAGTGCATGATCGAACCATATTTCACCGAACGAACACCGAAAGCATTACTATCACGAGTGGCGCTAGCCACGATTGATAATAATAGCTTTCCATGTTCACGAGTGAAACATAATTCGACCATTCACCCAAACAAACAAATCCTCTTTTTAATTTAAGCTGAAAAGTGGTTTTTATGACGCAAACGTGCTCTAATTGGCGCGAGAACTCATGATTAGATGACCATACATGACATTATAAAAGACGTTATTAATGACGTCACTTCAACATTTCAACATGTAGTGGCTAGGTACCACACGTGCAAAGCAGTGAGAAATAAAAATGTGCTCTTCCACTACTTTCAACCAGTGGAATAACACATTTTATTCCACCGATAAATTTCTATATTTCATTGCAAAGCATAAAATAAAAATTACGAAACGTTTAGAAGACTTATATAGCTGAATACAGAATTTAGAACTAATATGATTACAGGTTGGATCGCCCCAGACAGACGGATAGACAGACATGATGAAGATAACATCTCCCCCAAGATGGGGGTATATTATACCTGTATAAGAAAAGAAGACATTCAAAATAATTCAAATTCGAGTCACATATACATATAATAGTTCTTTAAAGTCTCTTTATGCTTTTGTTTTTCTTCATCAGTTGGAAAAATAATACTATAATTCATATGCAAATATATCATAGTGGCGACTCTAGCAAACCATACTTTTGCAAACGCACCGGTGATTTTGTATAAAGGGAGGTAATTTAAAAGATGGTACAAAAAATCAGGTTCGTTTGTGGGCATATTTTCCAATTGTTTTACTTTTTTACCGTAATAATTTATTATTGAAAAATGAAAATATTAGACAATAATCACAATATCCAATCATCCGCTCCTTACACTATCTTCGTGTGCAGCACATTGTATGTAAACGCATAGTGGGCCTCTAAGTATATGATTACTTGATTAGCCTTTATATTTATATATAGATTCGCAACTCTACTATTCCTATTTAAATGATGTAGAGTCCCCGTTTTGGAAAAGGGGTGACCCTACCACAAGTATGACATGCTCAGTAGTCAGAAACGGTGCAGAGTGTAACGAGCCCCACAGCCGACACAACCACCCGTGTAACACTAAGCCGGACAATGCAACAGAACATTCAAAACATTACATTGGACGAGGAAATAAAACCTCTGGAGCAAGGATCAGCATATATGCTGTATGTATACATAATTAAAAGGAAGTGCTACGGTGAAAATAACTCATATACTGTTAATATATATACTATTGTCAACTTAATTACAAATAATCTCTGATTTCTTCAATGATAGACAAAAATGTTATTAACGTCCGTGTAGCGATTAATAAATTGTCACTTATGAAAGGAACAGAAGAAATGAATACCCGCTTACACAGACTGTCAGCGCAGGTACACCACGGCTGACCAGTGACCAATCAGAACGTGTCATAGTGAATAACGCAGAATTAATTTGCATACAAGAGTAAATACGACCACGTGCTAATCTGACAGCTGGGGCCGCTTATGACATTAACCAAACTATGTAACAAGATTGTCACAACCTGTAAATCTATACATGTGGATTACAGTATGTCTATCGTATTTATGTACAATTTGTTTATGTGCAAAATAGAACTAGGCAAATTTAGAATAGGCACACACAAGACTGGGAAAAAAACAAAGCAAATACACACACAACATGCGATCTATACAACATAGTATCCTGCTTCTGGCCAGGTTTGAAGCCTATGTTTAGCTTTTACATATATAAATAGATTGACAAAAAGATATTAACATATTAAAGCCCCAATATATGACAATGATGTTTTGATATATTAAAGCCCCATATATGATAATAATGTTAGCATAGTAAACGGCATAGATGCGTCGTGATGATTCGGCGGCTTGTCCGTTTACAAAATCCCTCCCGCAACAAAGCAAAAGATAAACAATGTATATGAGATATAGCAATAAACGCCGGCCTATGCACCGTCCCACATCGAAGAGGTCCTCACAAGCTAACAAGACGGAACCATCACGACGAAATTATGACATAATTACTGCCCAAAATATTCACACCAAGTGTGGATATATATGGTAGATCAAGTAAACCACATCAAAACACATCAATCCTCCTTTGGCATTTAGCACAAATGTTATGTTCTGGATGAGGTTCTTGCTCCAGAGAGATGCTTGGCCATTTCACTTGCTGGTATAAGGGGTTTTGACAAGTCAGTGTTAAGATCTACCTTGATCTTTCTTCCGTTTTTCAGCAGTCCCAAGATTTTGCCATCATAAGACCAAGCGTTACTAATCTCCTCTTTGGATGACAGCTTCTCTAAAAGTTTAGCGTTTTTTAGGGTCAGATCCTCCCTGACAACCACAACTGAACCTTTTAGTCTTTTCCTTGCGCGGATGACCTTTATCTTCAGCCAGCGAGAAACAAATGTGCAGATGACAGGCCTATTTCCATCAACTCTGAAAGTACCTAGCCTGTGCACTATATCAACCTGAGATGGTGAAATATCGATGCCTAATTTATTTGTAAGAGTTTTGATAACTAAGGCACATGTTTCGTCTGTCGTTTCATTCGGTTTTGTATCGTCCAACCCATATATACGTATGCTGTTTCTGCGGGTATATTGCTCCAGCTCGTTTATCTGATGACTGTTGTGATGTATGGCTTTGTCTTTTTCCATAATCATTTCTTTTAACTGCTTATTCCTGGTAGCCAGGTTAGCATTATCCTCTGAAATTTTGTCCATCTGCACTGCCATACCACTCATGTTCTCCTTAAGATCCGTCAATTTATTGGCGGAGTCCAGTAGTTTAGATTTAATATTTCTAACCTGTTCATACACCTTATCAAAGTCTTCCTTGATCTCGCGACACAAATCTTCTTTTAGAGCCGACAATTTCTTAACTACAAAATCTTCACTCACCAACTTTTGCAGGCTTTTATCAATATAATCCTTCGAAGCCAGCTTGCTTATCTTTGCATCGAAAGCAGACATAATCTCTATCATTTCCTGTATGCTAGGTTCATTGTCTGATTTTTTCATATGCGTCAACATGGAATCTATCTTAACCTGTTTCTCTGTTTTACTTTTTCTCTCTCTCGATACACTGATCGCACTGCTCCTCTCCATCTTTACCTCTTTTGCTTTTTGGTTTATCCTTCAAACTCTCCCTTTCCTTCCTCGAAGCCATGCTGTCAATATCAAGATGTTAATAAATCCAACTTCTCAATGTGTTACAAAGTTACCCGGTACACACTACACGACTATTTAGTAACATACACGCTAAAACTGGTTTATGTACTACCATGCTACGGTGTGTATTTTAAGATAAGTTATGTCCATTTATCGATATATTTATATTTATTCCTCCATAATTTTCGAGATTTTTATATGTCCAACATAATCACTATAGTTTACACTTTGTTTAACATTACAGGAAAGTAATTTAACTTCAGAAATTGAAGAAATTTAGTTTTATTTTGTCAGACGGTAAAAACACGTCTGACCACTTCCAAACTGACCTTGACATTTATGATACGGTTGTTTGTGTAAACAATTGATGCGGCAAATACATTGACTAAATTATGTTCAGAAAACAATTATACACTTCTAAAATTCTGAATTTAGAGTTTTAGAAATCAGCCATTTTTACTACTGTCCCTACCAACGATAGTTACTGACACTCCACGTTTCCATGTACGGTAACCACGTGACCGCCTTTGACCAATGGAAATGATATAACTTAGTGGAAGGTGCAAAAACTACTACATATGAAACTACCAATAGGCTGCTTAGGCATACACTTCTTGATTTCTTGACATTTGTTAATGCACTCTTTTCATATAGCAACATACGTTCAAAGGTGCTTTACAATACATGTACATAGGATAAAACACAAAAAACACAAATAACAGAATCATACAATTGTCATCATTATTTAATCATACTTTATTGCAAATCAATAGTACATATATTATGTCATACACATAAAGATACAATACTGAGCATGAAAATACAAATGATTTGGGCCACACGTTTTAACAACATTAGACAACGGCCCGCACACATGTACCAGTAAAACCTGTGATATGCTAAAGACCATTTCATAATAAAAACCACACATAACCATTCAGTTTTCATTATGTTCTCAAACATGCTTTTAATCTTTCTACCAACAATTCTGAAGAAAGTGTCTACAGGACCACAAACGTTTGGTAAATTTTGATTCCACACCATGCCAATATCAGTTTAAGCCTGTTTTGACATGTTACTATAAATATATTATGTTTCATTTTTGGAATACCACTTGTAAATGAGATGTTTTATCTTACCTGTTTAAGAAGACTATCCGGTGCAAATATATAACCATTGGTTCCAATGTAGCCACCTTTATTACTATGAATAGTAATTAAAAACGCAATTAATCGGAGATAGCTAAGCAATAACACTGCCAGAACGGTAAGTAGTGGAGCAAAAATACGATGGGTGTCGTCTATCCTTTCAACCATTTATTGGCTGTTAGATAATAGCAGTAGTTATTAGCATATTCGCTTCTCACCAATGCAACATAGGTTCGATGGTATGTTGGCCGCCAATTCGGACAGGTGTGTTTTTCCGGGCACGCCAGTCTCACCCCATACGAATGAACACTTACTTACTTTCATCCGTGCCAACGAGCGTGATTAATATAAGTAGAGAAATATGTTCACATAATTGTCAGAAGACTGAAAAATGGCATACAAACAAATAAACACCAAAATGGATAGCGTTGTTATAATATACATTACACATATAATAATATCCACGTCAGGGCCTCCAATCCACAAACTCATAATTTATGATTGATTTGTAAATACTTAACTCATGGAAACACTTAATTCATGGAAGCACGATTTGCATAGTTTCAAATTAAACAATTATGAATTGTTTTATTCATTTAATTACAGACACATTTAGTTAAAACCTACAACCCCTTTTGTGGCCTCATAGAAAACAATAGTCTGCATTTTTCAGCTTGACTGCAAAGAATGGATCTAAACGAACATTTTGAGCTAGGATGCCATATTGTACTAAAAAAATACCGACACAATCGTTAACTTCTGAAAGTTCGCCTCCTCATTAAAGTAAATAAAGCGTGTTTGTTTATACAGTAAAGTACAGTAAAGTAGGGTTTCCTTGTTTAGCATTTCAATTGTCCGCATCACACATCTTTATGAAATTCTTTACAGAATCTTTTGCAGAATGTGTCTTGTCCTATCCAAAATGCTTCACATTATACTCGTGATATTCATCATGGAACATTACGGTACATCTATGCGAAAGAAATGCTGACAAGTTGCAATAACTTTTTATTTTTATTAAATCACCAATCATGATCATAGTTATGTTGTGTATTGAGATATTTAACAGCACAATAATATTGATGTATCCATCATGTTTTATATCTTAATCTGTTCGGTTGTGCGTGCTTAATATATTATGGAGAGCTTCTATGTCTGAGGACATCTAATATATAGTCAAATCTTAACAAAATTAATGATTTCTATATCCTTTAACTCACCTTTTGGTAATATGATCTAATATTCATAAATCTGTATGGCATGCATCACTGCAGACCATGACTAGGCAAATCCATGTAAAACATGACTGCATCTAGTTACAGATTGAAATGCAATAATAGATTTCTGACCACCAGTCCGCGCATTAAAAAATCGGTTTCATTCAAACCATCTGTATATCATCAAATAATGCCCAGAACGTTGTACAAATTCAAACAATTACTCATTGACTATTACACATCTGGTTAAAGTTTTATGAAAAGCTGGCTCGTATCCTGTGCATTCAAAACTCAGTACATAACGCATTTATATTAATTGATTTCCAGCTTTGTTTTTGCCTGACCCAGAGAACCCTGAAACAAAACGTACACGCTTGGAATTTATGAAAGCTGCTGCAAGATACATGAATGACCAATTTAAACAACGTAGACACCGGCTAATGGAACAACGACGACAGCAAAGAACAATTTGCATCAGCACAAGTGACAGTGACGTTATTGGACCCAAGAATAGAGTAGCATGTTATAGAGATGAATTTCCAGAAAGGTCTACGAAATCTTCTCGTAAACCTGGTGGTATTGATGATGTGTATAGCAAAGTACTAGATATACATAAAGATGGAAGTGAAGTTTCCGAAAATAAAAATACTCGGTATTCTATGTATCAACTTGAAGAGTGTGAGGGGAACACTAGAAGAGCATTTGTTAGCAGTAGTATTGGGTCTGTCAGTGAATCAAACCAAAGCAACCTCAATTCAGTAGAAACACACATAAGTGAACAAACGATACGAGAAGGTGACAATAACACAACAGATTTTTGTAATGTTGAAACGAATGAGGTAAAAGTTGATGCGATTCAGGAAGCCGACTTTAAGAACCACATCACTAATACTACTCCGAATCAGAGAAAGTTACAGAGTGATAGAGTTATGACTGATATCATATTAAATAAAATGCCCATAATTTCTACATGTAGTAGGTATGCTCAAAGCAGAGGAAAGACTGTTAAAATAAAGAACACTTGTGAGAATGAGGAATCAAGAAATGTAGTTAGAAAAAGAAGAGCTAATAGAAAGTGTAGAAAAAGACGTAAAACACAGGATAATACCACGGACAAACTTGAACTACGTGCGAATGCGGAATATACTGCAAATGAAGCAAAACTGGTTATTAAAACTGAAACTGAAAATTTTGTTGAGAGACCTAACAGAAAAAGATGTCATAGTGAGAAGCAAAGTAAAGAGATGTGTATGGGAGGAGAATATATTTTAAAGAATAGATCACACTGCAGAGATACATCAGAAATCTCAATTGTCAGTGCGGACACAATTCACAAACCTGCCAACAAACCACATGGAACCAGAAGCACAAGGAAAGGAATAACAGTTGATGCAAGCAGAGCAGAGAGAGTAGAATATTTTGAAAAATACGAAAACATAGATGGGAAACTTATTAGAAGAGGGACGCTAGGTTCAATAACGAACGATCAAGAAAAATGTATCTTTGATAGTAGGACTTGTAATTTCCCTGAATGCTATGTTATTCTAAGGAGGGTTAAAGTGTTGGACCATGCAATCACCAGATAGGTGTAACATCATCCACAATTGTATACTGCTTTAAGGGCACTAAGGCATACGTCTATTACCAATACCTGTTTGTTGTTTATTGTATTGTTGTCAGAACTGGGAATTGCATTGTTACAGGAATAACTATTCTAAGTGAAGTGTAGACAGGTGTGTGAGAGTATAGCTCTGGAAAGTTATAAGAGATGACACAAATACATTCAAGAGTGGTTAGCATATTGAATAATTCTGTATAGACAAGTGGAATTAAGAAATCATATTTGTATTTGCGTTATTAATTGGCGAATAAAACATGGTTTGTCGCTCTGAGTTCTGGAATTAACCACGCAGGCCTATGAACTCAGATCGAACTCCAAACCATGTTTTATTCGCCAATTGATAACGTCATACCATCACTAACTAAAATGCTCATAACTAGTTTGTGTTATTTTTATAGTGAAAACATGCTAGTAAAATGACGCCACATACTAAATAGTGTATTGTATTGTATTCGCATATACAGACAAATTGTCGAGCCGTGTTAGAATTGAAATTTGAAACCTGCATTGTGAACACTTAGTGTTAGAGAGTTTTAGAGGGAGCATTAACAATAGAAATGATTTGATTGCAATAAATGCAGATTCCACCAGGCATTGTCTCGCGAATTCGGATTTAACCCTTAAAATACTGAACAAATTGGAAGGAATGTACAAACAACATAAATCCAGTTTTTTTATCTTTTCATACTAAAGTGTTTTAGCTCCACAAACCAATTTGCAAACAACATAGAGCCTGATATGGCTCTTTACTGTTTGAAAAGCAGCTTTAGTGGTGATTAGCATATCAAGGGTTAAAGAACGTATTGTAACATTCGACACCTGTACATCATAAACCCAGTTGAGTTGCTCAATATCTCGTGGAATGTATGCATAATAGACATGCTAATTTTATTGTCCTATATTTTATGTACTGTTATGTTGTTTCACATTACCGAACAATGCTAGTACTTTCTTGTTAACATTTGCACTTCTTTACACATACATGTATATAATTGCTCTATTACACATCATCTATTGAACATTTCTCTCGTACATGCAATTTGTGTTGCAATCAATATCTTATGGCCCTCGAGGAGAGGTATGAATTACATATGTGAGAAATAATGCTATTAATATTGGTTATTTTCTTAATGGCATTGTATTTTGAGCACTTTATCTGTGTTATGTTCTATGGGCACTCGCCACCCTAAGTGATGGTCACAGACATATGTCCGTTTAAACTATGACACTCAAATTGGGGCTATATATAGCACATGTATAATGTAGAACTTGTGGTGTTGTTGAAATGTCTAAATGGTGACATAACCAACTATGTTCAAAGATGAATGTTGTTGATGGTATAATGTTAATAGTGTGTAGGTAAAATGCCTGTAAATTCAGGTTAATGTCATCCATGCAATTTTTATGTATCATTGAACATGAAAAATGAAGACTACATAATTATGACCAGAAAACCAGTAGTTGTCAGTATGTGTTTGATACATACCAAGTTTTGTTGTGGCGTAAAGGGTTAAATGACGTATGGGGTGAGGTCACACATACCAGTATATGTTGTAATTAATTACATACTGAGGAATGTATCAGTAGTAAGTATACATGTTATGCTGCACTAGCTGCATTTTATTTTTGTATATTTGATGGTAAGGAAATACTGCGTTTTATAATCAGTAGTTTACTGCATTTATTTTATTTGTCTACGCTTAGTGCTATTCGAGGGCTTAGTGCGAAACTAGTCTATCTGCATTTTTCAGAATTTTACAGGAGAAGCAAAAAACTTAATATCTTTCATATTTTGAAACTGGCAATAACTTTGACAAGAAATTCCCTTTATAAGAGCATACTGTAATCTTTATGAACATATTTTATTGAAGAATATTGAAAAATAAATAAATATGTCAAATAGACTAGTTTCGCGTTGAAATGCAGATGTGATGATCATAATTTTTAGGGAGAAACTAGTCTATTTGCAGGAAAAGCTGCTTTTGAACAATGTTTTTATTTCATTCAAAACCACTATTAATGACTTATGAGTTAATGAAGATTATTTCATCTTTTGGTTGAAAAAGTACTTTAAATCAGCATGTTAATACCCTAGATATTGTTTGAAAGCACTTAATTTAGTTACATGCACAATGAAAACTTCCTTTTCTAGTTTTCTGTAAGAATTTGATTCACTGAAACAGTCTTTACTTGGATATTTTAGTAAGATGCAAACTGGTGATCTTTACTGTCTTATGTTTTTATTATTTGTGAAACATGACAGTCACTAGATCTGGTTAGTACTCAAAAGAGGATGGATAAAAACGTTAGGTATTATGATAAGTCTCCTCCAAGTCATCAGTTTCACTTGACATGAAGGGTTCATCTTTATATCACATGAATTTATTTATTGCACATACAAGTTGCTGACCTATGGTTTAATTGATGATCTGACCTTCCAATCATGGGGTCATGAGTTTGGGTTTCACTGCATTATTA
>CM026386.1:39495512-39518224 GCA_014843695.1 Archivesica marissinica | reverse complement strand
TAGGAGATAGAGGAATATATATGAGATAGAGGAATCTATAGGAGATAGAGGAATCTATAGGAGATAGAGGAATCTATAGGAGATAGAGGAATCTATAGGAGATAGAGGAATATATATGAGATGGAGGAATCTATAGGAGATAGAGGAATCTATAGGAGATAGAGGAATCTATAGGAGATGGAGGAATCTACAGGAGATAGAGGAATATATAGGAGAGACAAGTATCTACAGGAGATAGAGGAATCTACAGGATATAGAGGAATATATAGGAGAGACAAGTATCTACAGGAGATAGAGGAATCTACAGGAGATAGAGGAATATATAGGAGAGACAAGAATCTACAGGAGATAGAGGAATCTACAGGAGATAGAGGAATATATAGGAGAGACAAGTATCTACAGGAGATAGAGGAATATATAGGAGAGACAAGTATCTACAGGAGATAGAGGAATCTATAGGAGATAGAGGAATCTATAGGAGAGACAAGTATCTACAGGAGATAGAGGAATCTACAGGAGAGACAAGAATCTACAGGAGATAGAGGAATCTACAGGAGATAGAGGAATCTATAGGAGAGACAAGTATCTACAGGAGATAGAGGAATATATTGGAGAGACAATATCTACAGGAGATAGAGGAATCTACAGGAGATAGAGGAATCTATATGAGAGACAAGTATCTATAGGAGATAGAGGAATCTATAGGAGAGACAAGTGTCTATAGGAGATAGAGGAATCTACAGGACCTAGATGAATCTATAGGAGAGGCAAGTATCTACAGGAGATATAGTAATCTATAGGAGAGACAAGAATCTACAGGATATAGAGGAATCTATAGGAGATAGAGGAATCTATAGGAGATAGAGGAATCTATAGGAGAGACAAGAATCTACAGGAGATAGAGGAATATATAGGAGAGACAAGAATCTACAGGAGATAGAGGAATGTACATGTGATAGAGGAATCTACAGGAGATAGAGGAATATATAGGAGATGGAGGAATCTACAGGAGATTGAGGAATATATAGGAGAGACAAGAATCTACAGGAGATAGAGGAATCTACAGGAGAGACAAGTATATACAGGAGATAGAGGAATCTATAGGAGATGAGGAATCTATAGGAGAGACAATATATACAGGAGATAGAGGAATCTATAGGAGATGAGGAATATAACGAGATAGAGGAATCTACAGGAGATAGAGGAATCTATAGGAGATAGAGGAATATATAGGAGATAGAGGAATATATAGGAGATGGAGGAATCTATAGGAGATAGAGGAATCTATAGGAGATGGAGGAATCTATAGGAGATAGAGGAATCTATAGGAGATAGAGGAATATATAGGAGATAGAGGAATCTATAGGAGATAGAGGAATCTATAGGAGATAGAGGAATTATAGGAGTGGAAGAATCTACAGGAGATAGAGGAATATATAGGAGAGACAAGTATCTACAGGAGATAGAGGAATCTACAGGATAGAGGAATATATAGGAGAGACAAGTATCTACAGGAGATAGAGGAATCTACAGGAGATAGAGGAATATATAGGAGAGACAAGAATCTACAGGAGATAGAGGAATCTACAGGATATAGAGGAATATATAGGAGAGACAGGTATCTACAGGAGATAGAGGAATATATAGGAGAGACAAGTATCTACAGGAGATAGAGGAATCTATAGGAGAGACAAGTATCTACAGGAGATAGAGGAATCTATAGGAGAGACGAGTATCTACAGGAGATAGAGGAATCTATAGGAGAGACAAGTATATACAGGAGATAGAGGAATCTATAGGAGAGACGAGTATCTACAGGAGATAGAGGAATCTATAGGAGAGACAAGAACCTACAGGAGATAGAGGAATATATAGGTGAGACAAGAACCTACAGGAGATAGAGGAATCTATAGGAGAGAAAAGTATATACAGGAGATAGAGGAATCTATAGGAGAGACGAGTATCTACAGGAGATAGAGGAATCTATAGGAGATAGAGGAATCTATAGGAGATAGAGGAATCTATAGGAGATAGAGGAATCTATAGGAGATAGAGGAATCTATAGGAGATAGAGGAATCTATAGGAGATAGAGGAATCTATAGGAGATAGAGGAATATATAGGAGATAGAGGAATCTATAGGAGATAGAGGAATCTATAGGAGATAGAGGAATCTATAGGAGATAGAGGAATCTACAGGAGATAGAGGAATATATAGGAGAGACAAGAATCTACAGGAGATAGAGGAATCTATAGGGATAGAGGAATCTACAGGAGATAGAGGAATCTATAGGAGATGGAGGAATCTACAGGAGATAGAGGAATATATAGGAGAGACAAGAATCTACAGGAGATAGAGGAATCTATAGGAGAGACAAGTATATACAGGAGATAGAGGAATCTATAGGAGATAGAGGAATCTACAGGAGAGACAATATATACAGGAGATAGAGGAATCTATAGGAGATGAGGAATTAAGGAGATAGAGGAATCTACAGGAGATAGAGGAATCTATAGGAGATAGAGGAATATATAGGAGATAGAGGAATATATAGGAGATGGAGGAATCTATAGGAGATAGAGGAATCTATAGGAGATGGAGGAATCTATAGGAGATAGAGGAATCTATAGGAGATAGAGGAATATATATGAGATGGAGGAATCTATAGGAGATAGAGGAATCTATAGGAGATAGAGGAATCTATAGGAGATGGAGGAATCTACAGGAGATAGAGGAATATATAGGAGAGACAAGTATCTACAGGAGATAGAGGAATCTACAGGATATAGAGGAATATATAGGAGAGACAAGTATCTACAGGAGATAGAGGAATCTACAGGAGATAGAGGAATATATAGGAGAGACAAGAATCTACAGGAGATAGAGGAATCTACAGGATATAGAGGAATATATAGGAGAGACAGGTATCTACAGGAGATAGAGGAATATATAGGAGAGACAAGTATCTACAGGAGATAGAGGAATCTATAGGAGAGACAAGTATCTACAGGAGATAGAGGAATATATAGGAGAGACGAGTATCTACAGGAGATAGAGGAATCTATAGGAGAGACAAGTATATACAGGAGATAGAGGAATCTATAGGAGAGACGAGTATCTACAGGAGATAGAGGAATCTATAGGAGAGACAAGAACCTACAGGAGATAGAGGAATATATAGGTGAGACAAGAACCTACAGGAGATAGAGGAATCTATAGGAGAGACAAGTATATACAGGAGATAGAGGAATCTATAGGAGAGACGAGTATCTACAGGAGATAGAGGAATCTATAGGAGATAGAGGAATATATAGGAGATAGAGGAATATATATGAGATGGAGGAATCTATAGGAGATAGAGGAATCTATAGGAGATGGAGGAATCTATAGGAGATAGAGGAATCTATAGGAGATAGAGGAATATATATGAGATGGAGGAATCTATAGGAGATAGAGGAATCTATAGGAGATGGAGGAATCTATAGGAGATGGAGGAATCTACAGGAGATAGAGGAATATATAGGAGAGACAAGTATCTACAGGAGATAGAGGAATCTACAGGATATAGAGGAATATATAGGAGAGACAAGTATCTACAGGAGATAGAGGAATCTACAGGAGATAGAGGAATATATAGGAGAGACAAGAATCTACAGGAGATAGAGGAATCTACAGGATATAGAGGAATATATAGGAGAGACAAGTATCTACAGGAGATAGAGGAATATATAGGAGAGTCAAGTATCTACAGGAGATAGAGGAATCTATAGGAGATAGAGGAATCTATAGGAGAGACAAGTATCTACAGGAGATAGAGGAATCTACAGGAGAGACAAGAATCTACAGGAGATAGAGGAATCTACAGGAGATAGAGGAATCTATAGGAGAGACAAGTATCTACAGGAGATAGAGGAATATATTGGAGAGACAATATCTACAGGAGATAGAGGAATCTACAGGAGATAGAGGAATCTATATGAGAGACAAGTATCTATAGGAGATAGAGGAATCTATAGGAGAGACAAGTGTCTATAGGAGATAGAGGAATCTACAGGACCTAGATGAATCTATAGGAGAGGCAAGTATCTACAGGAGATAGAGTAATCTATAGGAGAGACAAGAATCTACAGGATATAGAGGAATCTATAGGAGATAGAGGAATCTATAGGAGATAGAGGAATCTATAGGAGAGACAAGAATCTACAGGAGATAGAGGAATATATAGGAGAGACAAGAATCTACAGGAGATAGAGGAATGTACATGTGATAGAGGAATCTACAGGAGATAGAGGAATATATAGGAGATGGAGGAATCTACAGGAGATTGAGGAATATATAGGAGAGACAAGAATCTACAGGAGATAGAGGAATCTACAGGAGAGACAAGTATATACAGGAGATAGAGGAATCTATAGGAGATTGAGGAATCTACAGGAGAGACAATATATACAGGAGATAGAGGAATCTATAGGAGATTGAGGAATATAAACGAGATAGAGGAATCTACAGGAGATAGAGGAATTTATAGGAAATAGAGGAATATATAGGAGATAGAGGAATCTATAGGAGATAGAGGAATCTACAGGAGATAGAGGAATCTATAGGAGATAGAGGAATATATAGGAGATGGAGGAATCTACAGGAGATAGAGGAATATATAGGAGATAGAGGAATATATATGAGATGGAGGAATCTATAGGAGATGGAGGAATCTATAGGAGATGGAGGAATCTATAGGAGATGGAGGAATCTACAGGAGGTATAGGAATATATAGAAGAGACAAGAATCTACAGGAGATAGAGGAATCTACAGGATATAGAGGAATATATAGGAGAGACAAGTATCTACAGGAGATAGAGGAATCTACAGGAGATAGAGGAATATACAGGAGATAGAGGAATATATAGGAGAGACAAGTATCTACAGGAGATAGAGGAATCTATAGGAGATAGAGGAATCTACAGGAGATAGAGGAATCTATAGGAGAGACAAGTATCTATAGGAGATAGAGGAATCTATAGGAGATAGAGGAATCTATAGGAGAGACAAGAATCTACAGGAGATAGAGGAATCTACAGGAGATAGAGGAATATATAGGAGATAGAGGAATCTATAGGAGAGAGGAATCTACAGGAGATAGAGGAATCTATAGGAGATAGAGGAATATATAGGAGATAGAGGAATCTATAGGAGATAGAGGAATCTATAGGAGATAGAGGAATCTATAGGAGATAGAGGAATCTACAGGAGATAGAGGAATATATAGGAGAGACAAGAATCTACAGGAGATAGAGGAATCTACAGGATATAGAGGAATATATAGGAGAGACAAGTATCTACAGGAGATAGAGGAATATATAGGAGAGACAAGTATCTACAGGAGATAGAGGAATCTATAGGAGATAGAGGAATCTATAGGAGATAGAGGAATATATAGGAGAGACAAGAATCTACAGGAGATAGAGGAATATATAGGAGAGACAAGAATCTACAGGAGATAGAGGAATCTATAGGAGAGACAAGTATCTACAGGAGATAGAGGAATATATAGGAGAGACAAGAACCTACAGGAGATAGAGGAATCTATAGGAGAGACAAGTATCTACAGGAGATAGAGGAATCTACAGGAGAGACAAGAATCTACAGGAGATAGAGGAATCTACAGGAGATAGAGGAATCTATAGGAGAGACAAGTATCTACAGGAGATAGAGGAATATATTGGAGAGACAAGTATCTATAGGATATAGAGGAATCTATAGGAGATAGAGGAATCTATAGGAGATAGAGGAATCTATAGGAGAGACAAGAATCTACAGGAGATAGAGGAATATATAGGAGAGACAAGAATCTACAGGAGATAGAGGAATCTACATGATATAGAGGAATATATAGGAGAGACAAGTATCTACAGGAGATAGAGGAATCTATAGGAGATAGACGAATCTACAGGAGATAGAGGAATCTACAGGACATAGAGGAATATATAGGAGAGACAAGTATCTACAGGAGATAGAGGAATCTATAGGAGATAGAGGAATCTACAGGAGATAGAGGAATCTATAGGAGAGACAAGTATCTATAGGAGATAGAGGAATCTATAGGAGATAGAGGAATCTATAGGAGAGACAAGAATCTACAGGAGATAGAGGAATCTATAGGAGAGACAAGTATCTACAGGAGATAGAGGAATCTATAGGAGAGACGAGTATCTACAGGAGATAGAGGAATCTATAGGAGAGACAAGTATATACAGGAGATAGAGGAATCTATAGGAGAGACGAGTATCTACAGGAGATAGAGGAATCTATAGGAGAGACAAGAACCTACAGGAGATAGAGGAATATATAGGTGAGACAAGAACCTACAGGAGATAGAGGAATCTATAGGAGAGAAAAGTATATACAGGAGATAGAGGAATCTATAGGAGAGACAAGTATATACAGGAGATAGAGGAATCTATAGGAGAGACGAGTATCTACAGGAGATAGAGGAATCTATAGGAGAGACAAGAATCTACAGGAGATAGAGGAATATATAGGAGAGACAAGAATCTACAGGAGATAGAGGAATCTATAGGAGAGAAAAGTATATACAGGAGATAGAGGAATCTATAGGAGATAGAGGAATATATAGGAGAGACAAGTATATACAGGAGATAGAGGAATCTATAGGAGAGACGAGTATCTACAGGAGATAGAGGAATCTATAGGAGATGGAGGAATCTACAGGAGATAGAGGAATATATAGGAGAGACAAGTATATACAGGAGATAGAGGAATCTATAGGAGAGACAAGTATCTACAGGAGATAGAGGAATCTACAGGAGATAGAGGAATCTATAGGAGAGACAAGTATCTATAGGAGATAGAGGAATCTATATGAGATGGAGGAATCTACAGGAGATAGAGGAATATATAGGAGAGACAAGTATATACAGGAGATAGAGGAATCTATAGGAGAGACGAGTATCTACAGGAGATAGGGGAATCTATAGGAGATGTAGGAATCTACAGGAGATAGAGGAATATATAGGAGAGACAAGTATATACAGGAGATAGAGGAATCTATAGGAGAGACACGTATCTACAGGAGATAGAGGAATCTACAGGAGATGGAGGAATCTACAGGAGATAGAGGAATCTATAGGAGAGACAAGTATCTATAGGAGATGGAGGAATCTATAGGAGAGACAAGTATCTACAGGAGATAGAGGAATATATTGGAGAGACAATATCTACAGGAGATAGAGGAATCTACTGGAGATAGAGGAATCTATAGGAGAGACAAGTATCTACAGGAGATAGAGGAATCTATAGGAGAGACAAGAATGTACAGGAGATAGAGGAATCTATAGGAGAGACAAGTATCTACAGGAGATAGAGGAATCTATAGGAGAGACGAGTATCTACAGGAGATAGAGGAATCTACAGGAGATAGAGGAATATATAGGAGATAGAGGAATCTACAGGAGATAGAGGAATATATAGGAGAGACAAGAATCTACAGGAGATAGAGGAATCTATAGGAGATAGAGGAATCTACAGGAGATAGAGGAATATATAGAGAGACAAGAATCTACAGGAGATAGAGGAATCTACAGGAGATAGAGGAATATATAGGAGAGACAAGAATCTACAGGAGATAGAGGAATCTACAGGGATAGAGGAATCTATAGGAGATGAGGAATCTACAGGAGATAGAGGAATCTATAGGAGATAGAGGAATCTACAGGAGATAGAGGAATATATAGGAGAGACAAGAATCTACAGGAGATAGAGGAATCTACAGGAGATAGAGGAATATATAGGAGAGACAAGTATCTACAGGAGATAGAGGAATCTACAGGAGAGACAAGTATCTACAGGAGATAGAGGAATCTATAGGAGATGAGGAATCTACAGGAGAGACAATATCTACAGGAGATAGAGGAATCTATAGGAGATTGAGGAATCTACAGGAGATAGAGGAATCTACAGGAGATAGAGGAATCTATAGGAGATAGAGGAATATATAGGAGATAGAGGAATCTATAGGAGATAGAGGAATCTATAGGAGATAGAGGAATCTACAGGAGATAGAGGAATCTATAGGAGATAGAGGAATATATAGGAGATAGAGGAATATATAGGAGATAGAGGAATCTACAGGAGATAGAGGAATCTATAGGAGATAGAGGAATATATAGGAGATAGAGGAATCTATAGGAGATAGAGGAATCTACAGGAGATAGAGGAATCTATAGGAGATAGAGGAATCTACAGGAGATAGAGGAATCTATAGGAGATAGAGGAATATATATGAGATGGAGGAATATATATGAGATGGAGGAATCTATAGGAGATAGAGGAATCTATAGGAGATAGAGGAATATATATGAGATGGAGGAATATATATGAGATGGAGGAATCTACAGGAGATAGAGGAATCTATAGGAGATAGAGGAATATATATGAGATGGAGGAATCTATAGGAGATAGAGGAATCTATAGGAGATAGAGGAATCTATAGGAGATAGAGGAATCTATAGGAGATAGAGGAATATATATGAGATGGAGGAATCTATAGGAGATAGAGGAATCTATAGGAGATGGAGGAATCTATAGGAGATAGAGGAATCTATAGGAGATAGAGGAATATATATGAGATGGAGGAATCTATAGGAGATAGAGGAATCTATAGGAGATGGAGGAATCTATAGGAGATGGAGGAATCTACAGGAGATGGAGGAATATATAGGAGAGACAAGTATCTACAGGAGATAGAGGAATCTACAGGATATAGAGGAATATATAGGAGAGACAAGTATCTACAGGAGATAGAGGAATCTACAGGAGATAGAGGAATATATAGGAGAGACAAGAATCTACAGGAGATAGAGGAATCTACAGGATATAGAGGAATATATAGGAGAGACAAGTATCTACAGGAGATAGAGGAATATATAGGAGAGTCAAGTATCTACAGGAGATAGAGGAATCTATAGGAGATAGAGGAATCTATAGGAGAGACAAGAATCTACAGGAGATAGAGGAATATATAGGAGAGACAAGAATCTACAGGAGATAGAGGAATCTATAGGAGAGACAAGTATCTACAGGAGATAGAGGAATATATAGGAGAGACAAGAATCTACAGGAGATAGAGGAATCTATAGGAGAGACAAGTATCTACAGGAGATAGAGGAATCTACAGGAGAGACAAGAATATACAGGAGATAGAGGAATCTACAGGAGATAGAGGAATCTATAGGAGAGACAATATCTACAGGAGATAGAGGAATCTACAGGAGATAGAGGAATCTATAGGAGAGACAAGTATCTATAGGAGATAGAGGAATCTATAGGAGAGACAAGTGTCTATAGGAGATAGAGGAATCTACAGGACCTAGATGAATCTATAGGAGAGGCAAGTATCTACAGGAGATAGAGGAATCTATAGGAGAGACAAGAATCTACAGGAGATAGAGGAATCTATAGGAGATAGAGGAATCTATAGGAGATAGAGGAATCTATAGGAGATAGAGGAATCTATAGGAGATAGAGGAATCTATAGGAGATAGAGGAATCTATAGGAGAGACAAGAATCTACAGGAGATAGAGGAATATATAGGAGAGACAAGAATCTACAGGAGATAGAGGAATGTACATGTGATAGAGGAATCTACAGGAGATAGAGGAATATATAGGAGATGGAGGAATCTACAGGAGATAGAGGAATATATAGGAGAGACAAGAATCTACAGGAGATAGAGGAATCTACAGGAGATAGAGGAATATATAGGAGAGACAAGTATCTACAGGAGATAGAGGAATCTACAGGAGAGACAAGTATATACAGGAGATAGAGGAATCTATAGGAGATTGAGGAATCTACAGGAGAGACAATATCTACAGGAGATAGAGGAATCTATAGGAGATTGAGGAATCTACAGGAGATAGAGGAATCTACAGGAGAGACAAGTATCTATAGGAGATAGAGGAATCTATAGGAGAGACAAGTATCTATAGGAGATAGAGGAATCTACAGGAGAGACAAGTATCTATAGGAGATAGAGGAATCTACAGGAGATAGAGGAATCTACAGGAGATAGAGGAATATATAGGAGATGGAGGAATCTACAGGAGATAGAGGAATATATAGGAGAGACAAGAATCTACAGGAGATAGAGGAATCTACAGGAGATAGAGGAATATATAGGAGAGACAAGTATCTACAGGAGATAGAGGAATCTACAGGAGAGACAAGTATATACAGGAGATAGAGGAATCTATAGGAGATTGAGGAATCTACAGGAGAGACAATATCTACAGGAGATAGAGGAATCTATAGGAGATAGAGGAATCTACAGGAGATAGAGGAATCTACAGGAGAGACAAGTATCTATAGGAGATAGAGGAATCTATAGGAGAGACAAGTATCTATAGGAGATAGAGGAATCTACAGGAGAGACAAGTATCTATAGGAGATGGAGGAATCTATAGGAGAGACAAGAATCTACAGGAGATAGAGGAATCTATAGGAGAGACAAGTATCTACAGGAGATAGAGGAATCTACAGGAGATAGAGGAATCTATAGGAGAGACAAGTATCTACAGGAGATAGAGGAATCTATAGGAGATTGAGGAATCTACAGGAGATAGAGGAATCTACAGGAGATAGAGGAATCTATAGGAGATAGAGGAATCTATAGGAGATAGAGGAATATATAGGAGATTGAGGAATCTACATGAGATAGAGGAATCTATAGGAGAGACAAGTATCTACAGGAGATAGAGGAATCTATAGGAGATTGAGGAATATATAGGAGATAGAGGAATCTACAGGAGATAGAGGAATCTACAGAAGATAGAGGAATCTACAGGAGACAGAGGTACCAAAAATGAATGCCCAGATAACACTGCATTGATGTGCATGCTTGTCTGGGTTTTCTGTTTGTATCGGGAATAAGACACACTATTCATTCAATAGTAATGAACTTTCTTTCATTCAAATCATTTTTCTGTATTTTGATTATGTGTGATGTATGCATTGTTCAATATGTATTATATTGGGAAATACAATATGTTTAAACTAAATGCGATTATTGATAATAAACTACATGGAATTACAGAATGTGGCTGCTTAGCATAGTCATGTGGCTGCTTAGCATAGTCATGTGGCTGCTTAGCATAGTCATGTGGCTGCTTAGCATAGTCATGTGGCTACTTAGCATAGTCATGTTGCTGCTTATCATAGTCATATGGCTGCTTAGCATAGTCATGTTGCTGCTTAGCATAGTCATGTGGTTGCTTAGCATAGTCGTGTGGCTATTTAGCATATGTATGTGGCTGCTTAGCCTAGTCATGTGGTTGCTTAGCATAGTCATGTGGCTGCTTAGCATAGTCATGTGGTTGCTTAGCATAGTCATGTGGCTGCTTAGCATAGTCATGTGGCTACTTAGCATAGTCATGTTGCTGCTTAGCATATTCATATGGCTGCTTAGCATAGTCATGTTGCTGCTTAGCATAGTCATGTGGTTGCTTAGCATAGTCGTGTGGCTATTTAGCATATATATGTGGCTGCTTAGCCTAGTCATGTGGCTGCTTAGCATAGGCATGTGGCTGCTTAGCATAGTCATGTGGCTGCTTAGCATAGTCATGTGGTTGCTTAGCATAGTCATGTGGCTGCTTAGCATAGTCATGTGGCTGCTTAGCATAGTCATGTGGCTGCTTAGCATAGTCATGTGGCTACTTAGCATAGTCATGTTGCTGCTTAGCATATTCATATGGCTGCTTAGCATAGTCATGTTGCTGCTTAGCATAGTCATGTGGTTGCTTAGCATAGTCGTGTGGCTATTTAGCATATCTATGTGGCTGCTTAGCCTAGTCATGTGGCTGCTTAGCATAGGCATGTGGCTGCTTAGCATAGTCATGTGGCTGCTTAGCATAGTCATGTGACTGCTTAGCATAGTCATGTGGCTACTTAGCATAGTCATGTTGCTGCTTAGCATAGTCATATGGCTGCTTAGCATAGTCATGTTGCTGCTTAGCACAGTCATGTAGTTGCTTAGCATAGTCGTGTGGCTATTTAGCATATCTATGTGGCTGCTTAGCCTAGTCATGTGACTGCTTAGCATAGTCATGTGACTGATTAGTATAGTCATGTGGCTGCTTAGTATAGTCATATGGCTGCTTAGCATAGTCATGTGGCTACTTAGTATAGTCATGTGACTGCTTAGTATAGTCATGTGACTGCTTAGTATAGTCATGTGACTGATTAGTATAGTCATGTGACTGCTTAGCATAGTCATGTGGCTACTTAGCATAGTCATGTGGCTGCTTAGCATAGTCATGTGGCTGCTTAGTATAGTCATGTGGCTGCTTAGTATAGTCATGTGGCTGCTTAGCATAGTCATGTGACTGATTAGTATAGTCATGTGGCTGCTTAGTATAGTCATATGGCTGCTTAGCATAGTCATGTGGCTACTTAGCATAGTCATGTGACTGCTTAGTATAGTCATGTGACTGCTTAGTATAGTCATGTGACTGCTTAGTATAGTCATGTGACTGCTTAGTATAGTCATGTGACTGATTAGTATAGTCATGTGACTGCTTAGCATAGTCATGTGGCTACTTAGCATAGTCATGTGGCTGCTTAGCATAGTCATGTGGCTGCTTAGTATAGTCATGTGGCTGCTTAGTATAGTCATGTGGCTGCTTAGCATAGTCATGTTGCTGCTTAGCATAGTCATGTGGCTGCTTAGTATAGTCATGTGGCTGCTTAGTATAGTCATGTGGCTGCTTAGTATAGTCATGTGGCTGCTTAGCATAGTCATAGCATTTTATTCCACACCTATCTAGCCTATATACCTATCATTTGCTAGAGAAACAGCCCGGCAATAACATTCACTATATATCGAGGGTTGAACGCAAGACTGTCGTAACTAAGTTTTGGAAAACCTTTATGGAGACATCTGTCTGTTTTCTTTAACATTTTACCAAAACCCATAGGTTTTAAGTTTAAAATATGGTGTTACAGAACATAAAAACTATAATGACAGAGATATTGACTTACTACTACTGTATTGTGTGCTATTCCTATAAGTTTGGGATATATTTTGGCGGCAAGAAGATATATAGTAATTAGACGTACGACTATATTGCAGCCACATTCTTTAGCAAAGACTACATATTAACATGCGTGCAATATAGTAGTAAGTCTTGTGGTAAGGACAATTAACAAGCGTGCAACATAGTAGTAAGTCTTGTGGTTAGGACAATTAACATGCGTGCACTATATAGCAGTAAGTCTTGTGGTAAGGACAATTAACATGCGTGCAATATAGTAGTAAGTCTTGTGGTTAGGACAATTAACATGCATGCAATATAGTAGTAAGTCTTGTGGTTAGGATAATTAACATGCATTCAATATAGCAGTAAATCTTGTGGTAAGGACAATTAACAAGCATGCAATATAGCAGTAAGTCTTGTGATAAGGACAATTAACATGCATGCAATATAGCAGTAAATATTGTGGTAAGGACAATTAACAAGCGTGCAATATAGTAGTAAGTCTTGTGGTTAGGACAATTAACATGCGTGCACTATAGCAGTAAGTCTTGTGGTAAGGACAATTAACAAATATAGTAGTAAGTCTTGTGGTAAGGACAATTAACATGCGTGCAATATAGTAGTAAGTCTTGTGGTAAGGACAATTAACATGCGTGCAATATAGTAGTAAGTCTTGTGGTAAGGACAATTAGCATGCATGCAATATAGCAGTAAGTCTTGTGGTAAGGACAATTAACAAATATAGTAGTAAGTCTTGTGGTAAGGACAATTAACATACGTGCAATATAGCAGTAAGTCTTGTGGTAAGGACAATTAACAAATATAGTAGCAAATCTTGTGGTAAGTCTTGTGGTAAGGACAATTAACAAGCGTGCAATATAGCAGTAAGTCTTGTGATAAGGACACTTAACATGCATGCAATATAGCAGTAAATCTTGTGGTAAGGACAATTAACAAGTGTGCAATATAGTAGTAAGTCTTGTGGTTAGGACAATTAACATGCGTGCACTATAGCAGTAAGTCTTGTGGTAAGGACAATTAACAAATATAGTAGTAAGTCTTGTGGTAAGGACAATTAACATGCGTGCAATATAGTAGTAAGTCTTGTGGTAAGGACAATTAACATGCGTGCAATATAGCAGTAAGTCTTGTGGTAAGGACAATTAACAAATATAGTAGTAAGTATTGTGGTAAGGACAATTAACATGCGTGCAATATAGTAGTAAGTCTTGTGGTTAGGACAATTAACATGCGTGCACTATAGCAGTAAGTCTTGTGGTAAGGACAATTAACAAATATAGTAGTAAGTCTTGTGGTAAGGACAATTAACATGCGTGCAATATAGTAGTAAGTCTTGTGGTAAGGACAATTAACATGCGTGCAATATAGCAGTAAGTCTTGTGGTAAGGACAATTAACAAATATAGTAGTAAGTATTGTGGTAAGGACAATTAACATGCGTGCAATATAGTAGTAAATCTTGTGGTAAGGACAATTAACATGCATGCAATATAGCAGTAAGTCTTGTGGTAAGGACAATTAACAAATATAGTACTAAGTCTTGTGGTAAGGACAATTAACATGCGTGAAATATAGCAGTAAGTCTTGTGGTAAGGACAATAAACAAATATAGTAGTAAATCTTGTGGTAAGGACAATTAACAAGCGTGCAATATAGCAGTAAGTCTTGTGGTAAGGAAAATTAACAAATATAGTAGTAAGTATTGTGGTAAGGACAATAAACATGCGTGCAATATAGTAGTAAGTCTTGTGGTAAGGACAAATAACATGCATGCAATATAGTAGTAAGTCTTGTGGTAAGGACAATTAACAAATATAGTAGTAAGTCTTGTGGTAAGGACAATTAACATGCGTGAAATATAGCAGTAAGTCTTGTGGTAAGGACAATAAACATGCGTGCAATATAGTAGTAAGTCTTGTGGTAAGGACAATTAACAAGCGTGCAATATAGTAGTAAGTCTTGTGGTAAGGACAATTAAGATGCGTGCAATATAGCAGTAAGTCTTGTGGTAAGGACAATTAACAAATATAGTAGTAAGTCTTGTGGTAAGGACAATTAACATGCATGCAATATAGCAGTAAGTCTTGTGGTAAGGACAATTAACAAATATAGTAGCAAGTCTTGTGGTAAGGACAATTAACATGCGTGCAATATAGCTGTAAATCTTGTGGTAAGGACAATTAACAAATATAGTAGTAAGTCTTGTGGTAAGGACAATTAACATGCGTGCAATATAGTAGTACGTCTTGTGGTAAGGACAATTAACATGCATGCAATATAGCAGTAAGTCTTGTGGTAAGGACAATTAACAAATATAGTAGTAAGTCTTGGGGTAAGGAAAATTAATATGCGTGCAATATAGTAGTAAGTCTTGTGGTAAGGACAATTAACAAATATAGTAGTAAGTCTTGTGGTAAGGACAATTAACATGCGTGAAATATAGCAGTAAGTCTTGTGGTAAGGACAATAAACATGCGTGCAATATAGTAGTAAGTCTTGTGGTAAGGACAATAAACATGCATGCAATATAGCAGTAAGTCTTGTGGTAAGGACAATAAACAAATATAGTAGTAAATCTTGTGGTAAGGACAATAAACAAGCGTGCAATATAGCAGTAAGTCTTGTGATAAGGACAATTAACAAGCGTGCAATATAGCAGTAAGTCTTGTCGTAAGGACAATTAACAAGCGTGCAATATAGCAGTAAGTCTTGTAGTAAGGACAATTAACAAGCATGCAATATAGCAGTAAGTCTTGTGGCTAGGACAATTAACATGCATGCAATATAGCAGTACATCTTGTGGTAAGGACAATTAACAAGCGTGCAATATAGTAGTAAATCTTGTGGTTAGGACAATTGACATGCTTGCAATATAGTAGTAAGTCTTGTGGTAAGGACAATTAACATGCGTGCAATATAGTAGTAAGTCTTGTGGTTAGGACAAATAACATGCGTGCAATATATAGTAGTATGTCTTGTGGTAAGGACAATTAACATGCGTGCAACATAGTAGTAAGTCTTGTGGTAAGGACAATTAACAAGCGTGCAATATAGTAGTAAGTCTTGTGGTAAGGACAATTAACAAATATAGTAGTAAGTCTTGTGGTAAGGACAATTAACATGCGTGCAATATAGTAGTAAGTCTTGTTGTAAGGACAATTAACATGCGTGCAATATAGTAGTAAGTCTTGTGGTTAGGACAATTAACATGCGTGCAATCTATAGTAGTATGTCTAGTGGTAAGGACAATTAACATGCGTGCAAAATAGTAGTAAGTCTTGTGGTAAGGACAATTAACAAGCGTGCAATATAGTAGTAAGTCTTGTGGTAAGGACAATTAACAAATATAGTAGTAAGTCTTGTGGTAAGGACAATTAACATGCGTGCAATATAGTAGTAAGTCTTGTTGTAAGGACAATTAACATGCGTGCAATATAGTAGTAAGTCTTGTGGTAAGGACAATTAACAAATATAGTAGTAAGTCTTGTGGTAAGGACAATTAACATGCGTGCAATATAGTAGTAAGTATTGTGGTAAGGACAATTAACATGCGTGCAATATAGCAGTAAGTCTAGTGGTACGGACAATTAACAAATATAGTAGTAAGTCTTGTGGTAAGGACAATTAACTTGCGTGCAATATAGTAGTAAGTCTTGTGCTAAGGACAATTAACATGCATGCACTATAGCAGTAAGTCTTGTGGTAAGGACAATTAACAAATATAGTAGTAAGTCTTGTGGTAAGGACAATTAACATGCGTGCACTATAGCAGTAAGTCTTCTGGTAAGGACAATTAACAAATATAGTAGTAAATCTTGTGGTAAGGACAATTAACATGCGTGCAATATAGTAGTATGTCTTGTGGTAAGGACAATTAACATGCGTGCAATATAGCAGTAAGTCTTGTGGTAAGGACAATTAACAAATATAGTAGTAAGTCTTGTGGCAAGGACAATTAACAAGCGTGCAATATAGCAGTAAGTCTTGTGGTAAGGACAATTAACATGCGTGCAATATAGCAGTAAGTCTTGTGGTAAGGACAATTAACAAGCGTGCAATATAGCAGTAAGTCTTGTGATAAGGACAATTAACAAGCGTGAAATATAGCAGTAAGTCTTGTGGTAAGGACAATTAACAAGCATGCAATATAGCAGTAATTCTTGTGGCTAGGACAATTAACATGCATGCAATATAGCAGTACATCTTGTGGTAAGGACAATTAACAAGCGTACAATATAGTAGTATGTCTTGTGGTAAGGACAATTAACATGCGTGCAATATAGTAGTAAGTCTTGTGGTAAGGACAATTAACAAGCGTGCAATATAGTAGTACGTCTTGTGGTAAGGACAATTAACATGCGTGCAACATAGTAGTAAGTCTTGTGGTAAGGACAATTAACATGCATGCAATATAGCAGTAAGTCTTGTGGTAAGGACAATTAACAAATTTAGTGGTAAGTCTTGTGGTAAGGACAATTAACATGCGTGCAATATAGAGTAAGTCTTGTGGTAAGGACAATTAACAAATATAGTAGTAAGTCTTGTGGTAAGGACAATTAACATGCGTGCAATATAGTAGTAGGTCTTGTGGTAAGGACAATTAACATGCATGCAATATAGCAGTAAGTCTTGTGGTAAGGACAATTAACAAATATAGTAGTAAGTCTTGTGGTAAGGACAATTAACATGCGTGCAATATAGTAGTATGTCTTGCGGTAAGGACAATTAACATGCGTGCACTATAGCAGTAAGTCTTGTGGTACGGACAATTAACAAATATAGTAGTAAGTCTTGTGGTAAGGACAATTAACATGCGTGCAATATAGTAGTAAGTCTTGTGGTAAGGACAATTAACATGCATGCAATATAGCAGTAAGTCTTGTGGTAAGGACAATTAACAAATATAGTAGTAAGTCTTGTGGTAAGGACAATTAACATGCGTGCAATATAGCAGTAAGTCTTCTGGTAAGGACAATTAACAAATATAGTAGTAAATCTTGTGGTAAGGACAATTAACATGCGTGCAATATAGTAGTATGTCTTGTGGTAAGGACAATTAACATGCGTGCAATATAGCAGTAAGTCTTGTGGTAAGGACAATTAACAAATATAGTAGTAAGTATTGTGGTAAGGACAATTAACAAGCGTGCAATATAGCAGTAAGTCTTGTGGTAAGGACAATTAACATGCGTGCAATATAGCAGTAAGTCGTGTGGTAAGGACAATTAACAAGCGTGCAATATAGCAGTATGTCTTGTGGTAAGGACAATTAACATGCGTGCAATATAGTAGTAAGTCTTGTAGTAAGGACAATTAACAAGCGTGCAACATAGTAGTAAGTCTTGTGGTTAGGACACTTAACAAGCATGCAATATAGTAGTAAGTCTTGTGGTAAGGACAATTAACAAGCGTGCAATATAGTAGTAAGTCTTGTGGTAAGGACAATTAATATGCATGCAATATAGTAGTATGTCTTGTGGTAAGGACAATTAACATGCATGCAATATAGCAGTAAATCTTGTGGTAAGGACAATTAAACATGCGTGCAATATAGTAGTAAGTCTTGTGGTAAGGACAATTAACATGCGTGCAATATAGTAGTAAGTCTTGTGGTTAGGACATTTATCATGCGTGCAATATAGCAGTAAGTCTTGTGGTAAGGACAATTAACAAATATAGTAGTAAGTCTTGTGGTAAGGACAATTAACAAGCGTGCAATATAGCAGTAAGTCTTGTGGTAAGGACAATTAACATGCGTGCAATATAGCAGTAAGTCTTGTGGTAAGGACAATTAAACATGCGTGCAATATAGTATTAAGTCTTGTGGTAAGGACAATTAACATGCGTGCAATATAGTAGTAAGTCGTGTGGTAAGGACAATTAACATGCGTGCAATATAGTAGTAAGTCTTGTGGTAAGGACAATTAACAAATATAGTAGTAAGTCTTGTGGTAAGGACAATTAACATGCGTGCAATATAGCAGTAAGTTTTGTGGTAAGGACAATTAACAAATATAGTAGTAAGTCTTGTGGTAAGGACAATTAACAAGCGTGCAATATAGCAGTAAGTCTTGTGGTAAGGACAATTAACATGCGTGCAATATAGCAGTAAGTCTTGTGGTAAGGACAATTAACAAGCGTGCAATATAGCAGTAAGTCTTGTGATAAGGACAATTAACAAGCGTGCAATATAGCAGTAATTCTTGTGGTAAGGACAATTAACAAGCGTGCAATATAGCAGTAAGTCTTGTGGTAAGGACAATTAACAAGCGTGCAATATAGCAGTAAGTCTTGTGGTAAGGACAATTAACAAGCATGCAATATAGAAGTAAGTCTTGTGGCTAGGACAATTAACATGCATGCAATATAGCAGTACATCTTGTGGTAAGGACAATTAACAAGCGTGCAATATAGTAGTATGTCTTGTGGTAAGGACAATTAACATGCGTGCAATATAGTAGTAAGTCTTGTGGTAAGGACAATTAACAAGCGTGCAATATAGTAGTACGTCTTGTGGTAAGGACAATTAACATGCGTGCAATATAGTAGTAAGTCTTGTGGTAAGGACAATTAACATGCATGCAATATAGCAGTAAGTCTTGTGGTAAGGACAATTAACAAATATAGTAGTAAGTCTTGTGGTAATGACAATTAACATGCGTGCAATATAGCAGTAAGTCTTGTGGTAAGGACAATTAACAAATATAGTAGTAAGTCTTGTGGTAAGGACAATTAACATGCGTGCAATATAGTAGTAGGTCTTGTGGTAAGGACAATTAACATGCATGCAATATAGCAGTAAGTCTTGTGGTAAGGACAATTAACAAATATAGTAGTAAGTCTTGTGGTAAGGACAATTAACATGCGTGCAATATAGTAGTAGTCTGGGTAAGGACAATTAACATGCGTGCATATAGCAGTAAGTCTTGTGGTAAGGACAATTAACAAATATAGTAGTAAGTCTTGTGGTAAGGACAATTAACATGCGTGCAATATAGTAGTAAGTTTGTGGTAAGGACAATTAACAAGTCTTGTGGTAAGGACAATTAACAAATATAGCAGTAAGTCTTGTGGTAAGGACAATTAACATGCGTGCAATATAGCAGTAAGTCTTGTGGTAAGGACAATTAACAAGCGTGCAATATAGCAGTAAGTCTTGTGATAAGGACAATTAACAAGCGTGCAATATAGCAGTAAGTGGTTTTGGTTCTTGTGGTAAGGACAATTAACAAGCGTGCAATATAGCAGTAAGTCTTGTGGTGCATGCAATATAGCAGTATCTTGTGGTAAGGACAATTAACAAATATAGTAGTATGTCTTGTGGTAAGGACAATTAACATGCGTGCAATATAGTAGTAAGTCTTGTGGTAAGGACAATTAACAAGCGTGCAATATAGTAGTACGTCTTGTGGTAAGGACAATTAACATGCGTGCAATATAGTAGTAAGTCTTGTGGTAAGGACAATTAACATGCATGCAATATAGCAGTAAGTCTTGTGGTAAGGACAATTAACAAATATAGTAGTAAGTCTTGTGGTAAGAAATTAAATGCGTGCAATATAGAGTAAGTCTTGTGGTAAGGACAATTAACAGGACAATTAACATGCGTGCAATATAGTAGTAGGTCTTGTGGTAAGGACAATTAACATGCATGCAATATAGCAGTAAGTCTTGTGGTAAGGACAATTAACAAATATAGTAGTAAGTCTTGTGGTAAGGACAATTAACATGCGTGCAATATAGTAGTATGTCTTGCGGTAAGGACAATTAACATGCGTGCACTATAGCAGTAAGTCTTGTGGTACGGACAATTAACAAATATAGTAGTAAGTATTGTGGTAAGGACAATTAACATGCGTGCAATATAGTAGTAAGTCTTGTGGTAAGGACAATTAACATGCATGCAATATAGCAGTAAGTCTTGTGGTAAGGACAATTAACAAATATAGTAGTAAGTCTTGTGGTAAGGACAATTAACATGCGTGCAATATAGCAGTAAGTCTTCTGGTAAGGACAATTAACAAATATAGTAGTAAATCTTGTGGTAAGGACAATTAACATGGGTGCAATATAGTAGTATGTCTTGTGGTAAGGACAATTAACATGCGTGCAATATAGCAGTAAGTCTTGTGGTAAGGACAATTAACAAATATAGTAGTAAGTCTTGTGGTAAGGACAATTAACAAGCGTGAAATATAGCAGTAAGTCTTGTGGTAAGGACAATTAACATGCGTGCAATATAGCAGTAAGTCGTGTGGTAAGGACAATTAACAAGCGTGCAATATAGCAGTATGTCTTGTGGTAAGGACAATTAACATGCGTGCAATATAGTAGTAAGTCTTGTAGTAAGGACAATTAACAAGCGTGCAATATAGCAGTAAGTCTTGTGGTAAGGACAATTAACAAGCGTGCAATATAGTAGTAAGTATTGTGGTTAAGACAATTAACAAGCATGCACTATAGTAGTAAGTCTTGTGGTAAGGACAATTAACAAGCGTGCAATATAGTAGTAAGTCTTGTGGTAAGGACAATTAACATGCATGCAATATAGTAGTATGTCTTGTGGTAAGGACAATTTACATGCGTGCAATATAGCAGTAAATCTTGTGGTAAGGACAATTAAACATGCGTGCAATATAGTAGTAAGTCTTGTGGTAAGGACAATTAACATGCGTGCAATATAGTAGAAAGTCTTGTGGTTAGGACATTTAACATGCGTGCAATATAGCAGTAAGTCTTGTGGTAAGGACAATTAACAAATATAGTAGTAAGTCTTGTGGTAAGGACAATTAACAAGCGTGCAATATAGCAGTAAGTCTTGTGGTAAGGACAATTAACATGCGTGCAATATAGCAGTAAGTCTTGTGGTAAGGACAATTAACAAGCGTGCAATATAGCAGTAAGTCTTGTTTGTGGTGGTTTGTGTTGGTGTTTTGGTGGTTTTGTGTGTGGTAAGGACAATTAACATGCGTGCAATATAGCAGTAAGTATTGTGGTAAGGACAATTATACATGCGTGCAATATAGTAGTAAGTCTTGTGGTAAGGACAATTAACATGCGTGCAATATAGTAGTAAGTCGTGTGGTAAGGACAATTAACATGCGTGCAATATAGTAGTAAGTCTTGTGGTAAGGACAATTAACAACTATAGTAGTAAGTCTTGTGGTAAGGACAATTAACAAGCGTGAAATATAACAGTAAGTAAATGATCTCGACCATTATAAACCAGCACAACGTGTATCATGCTTGTTTTCAAGAATTTGAGTTCCAACATGAGAACAGTGGTCTTACAGCATTTGCGAAATGTGCATACCTAGAATAGTCAGCGCATACTCACAGTCTGATCACAGTCTTCGCACCACTTGCTAGCCTGGGTTCCAGTCTGTCGATTTTTCACTTTTTAACTGCTGGCAAAATGACGTTGATATGATCAGAAGCTCAATCGGCCCAATTAATAGTATCGGTGTTAAACTATATTTATTTGACTGACCAGGCAAAAGATACTGGTTAACCAAACTCAAGTTCATTAAAGTGGAAGTCGTGATAGCGCAGTGGATGCGCGTTCGCTTCAGGTGCGAAAGGTCCGGATTTCGAGCCCCGCTGGAGCCATTACGATTGTGCCCTTAGGCAAGGCATTTAAA
>CM026386.1:39470512-39490512 GCA_014843695.1 Archivesica marissinica | reverse complement strand
CTACAGCTGGGCGCGAACACTCTTGTTTGACTGTATTAATCAGTGTTATCATAATATATGGTGCTTAGTTTTAAATATTATCACACTATTTGCATTTTTTATTTTATGATAGAAAAATTACCTCCCTTACATTACGTTATTTATTTTCTGTGTCAACAATGATGTTAATGAATACACATGCACCTAATTGCATCTTCTATAATGTTGTAAAGGTTATTTGTATATAATAATATGTCTGTTATAAGCTTACTGACGAGATACATAGCTTTCCAACAGTTTTCAAGAAAAAGTGAGAACATTGGCATGTTACAAATTAATTCATAAAAGAAAAACGAAGTACCAATTTTATTTAATGTTTTACTCAGGCATACATTGAACTAATGATATACACCATTTGAAGACATTCTATTATTGTAAAAAAAAAAATACAAACAATCTCAGCAAAATCAAGTACTCGAACATGGAAAATTCATGATTTAGGATTATTGTATTCTAAATATGCATATTTTATGTTTGTAGCTATATGCAGTTATGATTAATACTAATATGTAACACATACTAATTGCAAATATTTTTTTATTTTACTTTTGTCGCCAAAATGAGAAATTATTGGCCGAAATGGAAAATAGGCATGTTATAAAAAAATTAATTTAAAAAAAACGAAGTCATTAGCATATCAATTTTATTTCATAGTTTGGTTAGCAATACATAGTACTAGTGATGTATCAAGTATGAACACATTCTATTATTGTAAACTGTTTTTACAAAACTGTAGAGAACGCCTTTACTATGTTTCCAGTATCACATAAAATGCTGAAAATGACATTCATATACATATATAATAGTACTCAACACAGATGCTACTAACTAATCTCCCTCCCTCCCTCTCTCTCTATAGTAAGTTAACACATTTCGCAGATGTATCAAAATAAAGGAGGTTACCCGATAGGGGCCTCAAAAAAAAGAACAAAAAAGAAATGTCATTCATAGAGAAGCCTTGAATTGTTAAGCAAATACCAAGAAATCGTATATCATCTAAGAATCACTGCCTTTCTGACAAATGGACACGTAACAATGTGAGCTGAACTATCAACAACATACCGTAGCAGTCTTTTCAATTTCACATTTTCCTTACGAAAATGCAACCAAAATGCCACTAACAGATTCCACAATTGGTTAAAACACACACAATTAATATCAAATTTAACAATTAACGAATGGGTGTTCTTTATTTCACTTTAATTGATTGTAGGTACAGTTTTTTTGGGTAGATCACACATGTGCTGCATGGTTCAGGACAGTACATTGCTGATGTTAGATGTAAATCGTATGGACGAATTCAACAGGCGGCCATACTGTCCGTGATTTGCATGTTGGGAAAAACAACGCAGACGACACACCAAACTGAAAAAAACAAATTAAATTAAACACTGAAAACGTGGAATATGGAAATAATATCGCTATTTACAAATGGAATACTGGCGTTTTGATCGGTTTAGATACTAGAACAAACAGAGTTATTCTAAGTATATTCTTGACATATTCGCGAGGTCCCCATTCTCATTCTTGGTACAAGATTCACCTAAATGTTGCATTGTGGCTTGCATGCTGGCTATTTAAATCAGATAACAAAAGATTCACTTAAATGTTGCATGGTGGCTTGCATGCTGGCTATTTAATTCAGATTCTGATGCTGCATAATTGTGTACACTATCCATTACTCTTCACGTACGTTAACCAGTATGGAATACCAAACAATCACACATGGCAATCGCGTAAATATTCCGGGAGATTATGTACAATATAGTTATCTTTGCTTTAACCCTTTCCCTCATTACCAATACGACATACATTAACCCTTTCCCTCATAGAAGCACCTTTTGACGCAATTACCAATACAACATACACTTACAATGTAGTAGCCAAACCAATGTTCATAATGCTGGCCAGAATCGCATGTAGTCCCAGTAATATCTACGGAGGTGGGATAGATATGACGACTACTTATCCACTGCATGATAGCTAAATGGCTGTCGTTTGTATGGATATAATTATAATAGTATATTAACTTAAATCTCTATGAAGGAAAGGGTTAAGTCAACCTATTATTAATGTAATTTGTGTATATTACATTTTGTTTCTCATGCCATGTATACTATTATGTATGTATATTGTATTGCCAACGGCAAGGTTATTGCCGATTTTGCAATAAAACATTGTTGTATTATATATATTAAGATGTGTACTTACATCTTGCGTTCACAGATCGGATCGCTCTGTTATTGTGGGTAACTGAGTTTCGTGTTACAAATCTGGACTCGTAGTCATTGCAAAAGCTAGCGATCTTTTCACCAAACAATGCATTCAGCATCCCTTTAGGGATCGGTTGGTTCTGGCAAGTCCAGTAGTACTCTTCAAGGCTCTCGTTCTGTGCTTTCTGAAGATTGCAGATAAAAGAAGTGTACAGTGCACATAAACGTTCGTATTTAGAATGAACACTATTATATAAATATAAACCCTGCCCGCCGGCGATATAGCCCAAAATGGTGCTGATGCAGGCGTAAAACCCGAAATATAAATATATAAACCGGCATTCTAAATGAGAGAGTCCACACATACTTATCGGTGAGTTTTAAATTTTGTCGGCATTCTGTAAATTGTGAATATAAGATATGTCAACAACAGTTAGTATTTTGACTGAAGAATAGAATAATAAAAATTCGTATGCCAAAATGCCAGCATACTAAATGCGAAAGTCAGCAAAGACTTTACCAGAATGTTTTAAATCAACGTGTGTTTTACGTTTATTTATCGTCGCTACCGGTTGCCCATATGAGCGACGCCTCCTGAAGAGATTAGTCATTTTAGATGTTGGAGGATAGTGCAATGATACAGACAGAGACCCATTCCAGAGTCTCATCTAGTTCTTTTACGTGCACAGTGTAAAGCACCGACACGAGACCTCGGTTTAACGTCCCATCTGAAAGACTGTTAATTTTATTACGGTCCAGTTACCAGTCCAGCGTAAAACCACTGGAATACAGATCCGTCTGTTTTAAAGCAGAAAGGATGGTATCTTTGCCGATGTATAAACTTCAGTCAGGTGACTAGCTGTGGCCAATGAAATCATATTTTAAAAGAGGCAGTCACGTGACCCGTTATGACCAATGAAAAACAGATTTGAAAATACCTGTAGAATTCGCTGCACGGCATCCCGGATGTCCTGCATAGTATGGTTCGTTTGTTGTATATAGCACTTGCCACCGGACACATCCTTTATTGCTGTGTAGCCCTAACGAGGAAAAGATAGATAGATGTCAATCAAAAGATCTTTCCCTAACGTAACCATAACCTAACACTAAAATAGCACCATATTTTAATATTAATATCGGGATTGATCCGTCTACGGTAACGTGCAGGAGCACCAAGTTCCATATAGGTTGTATATACGTAAATAGGCAGAAATGCACCCGAGGTCGAATGTAGTACCAATAACGAATATAGTTCAGTTTTCTTTTTGGAAACATGCATTTTCATAACAGGCAGTGTATAGTTTTTGTGATTTTTGAGAAATTATGTGACTTGAGAATACTTCAGACTGACGTGTTGATGTGTAGAAAAGATGTGGTATAATAATTCAGGCCATTGCAAACTGAAGGTTGGTGTACTGTATTATTTGGCGGAGGAATACAGTGTGTAATCACAGTGAGGTTATTAACAGGTGAGCACTGGCTATGTGACACATTACATTTGGAATATATTTGCTGTTTTACAGTTTGATTTGAATACCTCTTCACAGTGGATGTGGTATCAGAAGAAATGAATATTGGAAATATAAACGAACTGTTTGTATGTTTTTACGTTTTACTATGTATTTAATAGGCAATTTATTTGTTATTTTATAACCTATTGTCTGCATAACAAAGAATCGTAAATTTCAGGCTTGTTAACAAGTAAGGTATCAATATTCTCATGCAGTAAGTGTTGTTATTTGTTCTCTAGATATTTAATAAAAAAAGTGAAATTCAGGATTACCCTCCCCCGAAGAAAATTGTGCATGTAATACTGTTAGTTATTATACAATTAATTATAAAACATTATTTATTTGTAAATCATGTTAACAGTTGTATGTTACAAGTTGCCTGGTTGTATCGTGATTTGTTGTGTACCTCATATTGTCGTGTTTACATGAACTGAGAGAAATAAATTGAATTGAAACTTGTTGGAAAACCAATATTTCAGAATAAAGTCAAACAAGATTGTACATACATGTATCACAAAACACATAATTGGTTATTTAATAATAGGCATACTTACATTGTTTAGTAACAGCGTTTCGTCTTTTAATTTTTGATATAGTAGTTTATTGTTTGGTAGCTCTGAACTGATAGCATTACCAATTGAATTAATGTCGTGTGTGTGTTTTACGTTTATTTATCGTCGCTACCGGTTGCCCATATGAGGGACGCCTCCTGAAGAGATTAGTAATTTTAGATTTTTGGAGGATAGTGCAATGATACAGACAAAGACCCATTCCAGAGTCTCCTCTGGTTCTTTTTCGTGCACAGTGTAAAGCACCGACACGAGACCTCGGTTTAATGTCCCATCTTAGGGTCAGACGGGGGGTCGAACCTGCGATCCATGGATTACCAGTCCAGCGTGTTACGACTGGACTACAGATCCGTCTGTAGTAATGTCGTTGAATCAACTACCTATGTTATAGACAATAAGTACGCCCGGTTTGAACAGTGAAGAGATCTGGTTTGAACAAGGTCCGGTTTGAACGCACACCTTGGTGTGGCAACTGTAGCATTGTAATGCCTCTTTTCAAATGTATTATTGTGTGAGTTGCGTTTTATTTATCGTCGTTACTGGTTTCCCATATGGGAAACGCCTCTTGAAGAGATTAGTCATTTTAGATTTTGGAGGATGGTGTAATGATGCAGACGGAGATCCACTACTAAACTTGAAAAAACCCACCTGTGTTTATCTAACTGATTATGCTAGTAAAGCACTAGCGGATTAGGGAGGGTGCGCCAGGTGTGTGCCCACCCTAGGTTTGTCCAGTATTGGTTTAATACGCGACGATACACACTTACGACTAATATATATTACATTTGTATTATGTTGATGATCGATTCCCCTTTGATGCAATGCCTTAGTCCATATTAGTAATACGCCAGAAACACTCTATACATAGTTGGATAGTCCGTATGAGTTACGAAATTCAAAAGTTCACTGCTCATATAATGGAGAGCTCATAATTGCAGAAGAACGAATCTCCCTTTTTGTCTAAAATGGCAAGTTGGTACAACTGTGGCCCCGCTTGTGTCTCAATGTCATTGTGTGTCGGTTAGTGATATTGTTGTAGAAAGGAAAAAGTGAATTTAGAGAAAGTTGCTATTGATTTACAGGACTTGTATTCTTACATGCATTCTGTATAGTGTATTATTTGGGTGTGCCATTTGACAGTACTCGGAAGTAAATTACCATACCTTTCAATTGTCTTTCAGTTATCTAGTGGAGAATAAAACATTGTTTTGTTACTTGCTTCGCCTCAGACACGAAACCATGTTTTATTCGTCACTAGATAACTGAAATACAAATATTATATCGATTCCAATATGACAAAACTATCAGAAATGCACAACAATAGTTGGTGTTATTTCTAGAGTGAGTTAATGACGTCACAAAACTACAAAAATGATAGTTATATTACGTCACGCGTGACATCACGCACTAAGCAATGTTTTAATTAGCAATAATATGCGTCTTTCAGTTATTTATTGACGAATAAAACATGGTTTGGTTTCTGAGGTGTAGGAATTAACCACGCAGGCAGTAGGTTGCGGCGCTCACAACGATAATCCAAGGTGTCTTTGACTATAAGCAATGCAAATACAAATAGTATTTCGATTCTAACCAGTGGCGGCCGGTCCATGGGGAGTGGTTGGCTAATAACCAGGGGCGCCGGGCCCAAACGAGACCCCCGAGGACCAGAAGGAAAATAATAAATTAGGAGTTTTCTGAGGCCCCTTCTGGAAATGTGCGCCTCAGGATGCACAATCTGAGAACTGAAAAATGTTTGAAAACTGAGAACTGAAAAATGTTTGCGCGCTTTGCGTGGTGAAATATCGATTTTTCTACCAAATCTCTGTTCCGTACTTTTCAGGGATTTCAAGAGAGACTTGATGGATTAGCTATTATAGCTATTGAAACTGACGAAGTTCGAGAACTCAAAACCGACCAAATCATAGACTCATTTGCCAATCAAAAATTGCGAAAGGTTTCTTTTTGATATGGTTCGCGATGTTATTCACTCGTACATATTATTAGTTCCATTCTCATCCTAGATTCAGTGATCCACGTGCTAGTTAAGTCTCCGAGACACCATGCATGCACACCGTCGTTTTGTTATATATTTCGAGGTTGGTACCCAAATTCGAAACATATAACAAAACGACTTTGTTAAAGTACTTTTGATGTCTCCATCTCCATGTTTTTTTTTATGGTTTTATATAATTTTAATTTTACTGGATAATGTTCTCATTTATTTTTATAATTTTGTTATATGTCAGTGAAGTACACTGTTGTTTCTGTTTCTGTTGTTCTAATAGTTTTTTTATTTTATTTTATTTCCTTATTAAAGAACCTACCTCAACCTAGCGTCACTTGGATATGTTATCATATGTATACTTCAAAACCCGAGTTCCCAGAAAAAACAATGGCCGCGGTCGATTCATGCAGCCATATATGAGAAGACCTTCAATTAATGAACAACTGAATTATTGTCCAATTCCACTCTAGAGTGAAGGATTTGGCGTTTTTCTTCCCCAATTTCCAAAATGTTCTCCCACCGGGCCGAACCATGGTCGGCCCTGTGCGTTTTGTGTCCGAGGGTGGTATAATAAGTATAGCCAGGGGCCCCAGAAGGTGTCCGGCCGCCACTGATTCTAACCTGACCAAAATATCCTAAGAACGCAACCATATTTGGTGTTATTCTTTAGAGCGCATAAATAACGTCACAAAACTACAAACATGCTGGTAGCCCTACGTCACACTTTAGCATGCAGATTTAAACACAGTAAATTCCTTGATTTCGTAATATGATTCTTTACCATTGTGGGATAGGGCAAACATGGACATTATAGCAGGGTTGCTCTCTCGGATTACTCATGTTGTCGTGTGTACGGATCTTGGGCTGCTACTGTACACACTTAAAGTCACTAATATCAACAGTACATCATTACCAGTTGCAATATCACACATTGGAAAAGGCTTACCGTCTGTGTATCATGTAGGTTAATAGATGGCATGCCGGATCCGTTGATACTGGAGACAGTTGTGATGGCATAGTTCTGATCGACATCGATCAAAATATCCTCGTCGGCGTACATGTCGTCGTGATAGACCCTCACTTTCCGGAACTGCAACATCAGCATTGTATAACTATGAACATCCGGTACTAATGTTATAGGCATGCTTCCAACCTCTTTTCAAATATAGTTTTCATTGGTCACAGCATTTTTAATATACATGGACGAAACGTTGAATGACTTTATTGAATCATTGCATTATTCATTCATTCATTCATTCATTCCAAATATGTAAAATGGAAATGAGGACTTCCGGTTAAAATAAGTAATGGAGGTATTTTGACTTCCGGTTAAAATAAGTAATGGAGGTATTTTGACTTCCGGTTAAAATAAGTAATGGAGGTATTTTGACTTCCGGTTAAAATAAGTAATGGAGGTATTTTAGATCACCGACGCAAAAACGGCGAACATATGAAATAGTGATTTGTGTGAGGGATTGTAGACAGAAACATGTTTCTAACATCATCAGAAATAGTATAACAGACAAGATTGTGATTTGACAACTTAGTAATTAGACTAATATAATATATTACAGTGCCTAAATATCCCTGTATCCAAATATCCCGGTATTATATCCACGTACCCAAATACGCTGCTCCCAAATACCCCATACACATATACACCATGCCGAAATACCTGTGCCAAAGTAGTACCGTACCTAAAGGCGCAACATCCAATATACCACTTACCCAAATACATCGTACCCAAATACCATGTACCCAAATACCCCGTACACATTTTGGTGTGGTTGTTGGTTTTTTGTTGTTTTGGTTGTGGTGTGTTGGGTTTTTTATCGTACCCAAATACCATGTACCCAAATACCCCGTACACATGCAACATGTACCCATATACTACGTTCCCAAATACTCCGTACCAAGTACAATACATATGATTGTATATTTGGTTCAACCATTTCATCGTACAATTGAATGGGTCGAGCTAGCAGGGTACAAACAAGTCATCGTACAATGGAATGGCTCGAGCTAGCAGGGTACAAACAATTCATCGTACAATGGAATGGGTCGAGCTAGCAGGGTACAAACAAGTCATCGTACAATGGAATGGGTCGAGCTAGCAGGGTACAAACAAGTCATCGTACAATGGAATGGGTCGAGCTAGCAGGGTACAGTGGGGTACAAACAATTCATCGTACAATGGAATGGGTCGAGCTAGCAGGGTACAAACAATTCATCGTACAATGGAATGGGTCGAGCTAGCAGGGTACAAACATTTCATCGTACACTGGAATGGGTCGAGCTAGCAGGGTACAAACCTTTCGTCGTACAATGGAATGGGTCGAGCTAGCAGGGTACAAACATTTCGTCGTACAATGGAATGGGTCGAGCTAGCAGCTTAAAACAATTACAACATGTAGGTGGATTATTCGATTTCGAATCCGGCCAGAGCAACTGTTGTGTTGGTCTTAGGGAAGACAGGTATATCTACACCATCCGCTTCTCTCACCCTAATGGCTATGGATTTCATCAGGAATTAGGCATTATCTGAACAATGATGACATCGTGCTGCATGGACAAGCATGTGCACAGCAATGGCCGTGAAATATAATTATATATCATTACTGACCCCCACCCATTAATTATACGCCACATCGAATTTCCGATGATAAGTTGATTAACAATTGTCGATGTATCTATATTAACCATGTTAACAATTGTCGATGTATCTATATTAACCATGTTAACAATTGTCGATGTATCTATATTAACCATGTTAACAATTGTCGATGTATCTATATTAACCATGTTAACAATTGTCGATGTATCTATATTAACCATGTTAACAATTGTCGATGTATCTATATTAACCATGTTAACAATTGTCGATGTATCTATATTAACCATGTTAACAATTGTCGATGTATCTATATTAACCATGTTAACAATTGTCGATGTATCTATATTAACCATGTTAACAATTGTCGATGTATCTATATTAACCATGTTAACAATTGTCGATGTATCTATATTAACCATGTTAGCAATCGCCACTGTCCATAGGGCTTGCGGAAGTTCGGTGGTTATACCCGGGTGCCCACCATGTATGTTCTATTAATGTCAAATCCCTTGCGGGGACGTATGCATGTTTTCCTGGACAGGTTTAGCGGTTAATCAGTACTAAGCAATGAGGTGCTCTGCTCAATACATACATAGCCTGACCGAGTATCGAACCCGGGACCGTTCGAATCCAAATCCGACGCTCTACCACTGGACCACGGATGCCACATTGTAGCCGATGTCTTGTTCCACCAATAATAGCTAGACAGTAGCCATATGATCTGAGATGTTGGTGTGCATTGAACTCCCCAAAACAAAACACAGCAATTGCCCGACTGGAATCCAGGTTACTCGCTGACTTGCAAACACTGTATATTAAGAAAACTAAAGTTCTGCTTACCTCAGGCAATGCACTGATAACAGCAACACAGAGAGCAACACCCAGTAACAATCTCATCTTCATCTTAGTTTCTGTAACATGCAACGCAGACAAAACCACTTTAGATGCAGTATCGTTACCAAATTCAACAATGCATTCGAACATTGCGTTGATTATAAAGACAACCTGTCTCTACAAACAACAATCTCGATTTCCAATCAGGCCATTATTAATGCGAAAAGTTGGTGGTTCTACCTTTTGATCGTCCATGCCTGAACTACTGCTCGGGTGGGCTTCCTCCATCAATAATAGCTGGAGAGTTAATACACCAAAATACAATAATAGCTGGAGAGTTAATACACCAAAATACAATAATAGCTGGTTAGTTAATACACCCAAATACAATAATAGCTGGAGAGTTAATACACCAAAATACAATAATAGCTGGTTAGTTAATACACCAAAATACAATAATAGCTGGAGAGTTAATACACCAAAATACAATAATAGCTGCAGAGTTAATACACCAAAATACAATACTAGCTGGAGAGTTAATACACCAAAATACAATAATAGCTGGAGAGTTAATACACCAAAATACAATAATAGCTGCAGAGTTAATACACCAAAATACAATACTAGCTGGAGAGTTAATACACCAAAATACAATAATAGCTGGAGAGTTAATACACCAAAATACAATAATAGCTGGAGAGTTAATACACCAAAATACAATAATAGCTGCAGAGTTAATACACCAACATACAATAATAGCTGGAGAGTTAATACACCACAATACAATAATAGCTGGAGAGTTAATACACCACAATACAATAATAGCTGGTTAGTTAATACACCAAAATACAATAATAGCTGGAGAGTTAATACACCAAAATACAATAATAGCTGGAGAGTTAATACACCAAAATACAATAATAGCTGGAGAGTTAATACACCAAAATACAATAATAGCTGGAGAGTTAATACACCAAAAACAATAATAGCTGGAGAGTTAATACACCAAAACAATAATAGCTGCAGATTAATACACCATATACAATAATAGCTGGAGAGTTAATACACCAAAATACAATAATAGCTGCAGAGTTAATACACCAAAATACAATAATAGCTGCAGAGTTAATACACCAAAATACAATAATAGCTGCAAAGTTAATACACCAAAATACAATAATAGCTGCAGAGTTAATACACCAAAATACAATAATAGCTGGAGAGTTAATACACCAAAATACAATAATAGCTGCAGAGTTAATACACCAATATACAATAATAGCTGGAGAGTTAATACACCAAAATACAATAATAGCTGCAGAGTTAATACACCAAAATACAATAATAGCTGGAGAGTTAATACACCAAAATACAATAATAGCTGCAGAGTTAATACACCAATATACAATAATAGCTGGAGAGTTAATACACCAAAATACAATAATAGCTGCAGAGTTAATACACCAAAATACAATAATAGCTGCAGAGTTAATACACCAAAATACAAACAAGCAAACAAAAAGTAGAATACATCAAACTACTGCGTAAGAAATGTTAATAAAGTTGACTTGATTTACAACATTTTTATATCTGACTACAGAAAATGGTTTCCCATCGACAGTTTGGCAGTTTAATCATGCTGCAAGATAGACATGTTAACCTTCAAATTAAATTAGAGAGCTATTACTGGCTAAGCTTCTATTTAATAATGGTGTTTGCTGCCAATGAGACATTGACTAACTATATATTATTAGCCATATATTGAAACGTCACGACCTGCTAAATAGGTACTCGTGCACGTGTGTCTGTGAAGTATATATAGTAATGTTTCTACTTACATCTCATCATTGTACATACCGTATTTACAATAACATTGCAATTCCTACGATCCTGTCATACCCTTTCGCTCATACCTAACTGACAGGACTCAATAGGTTCATGTATTAATGACAAGTCGGATTTCAGCTCGATTGTGTGTGTGGCGTACCTCAGGGGAGTATTCTTTGGCCCTTTTGTTTTTAGCTTACGTTAATGGTATGAAAACTAGCATTAGTTTATCATGCAAGTTAATACTCTATGCTTATGATAGTGCAATTTTATTTTCTCATAAAGACCAACTACTACCAGTCAGGTTCTTAGTAAAGAATTAAAAATTGTAGCAAATGGCTTGTCGATAATAAACTTTCACTCCATATAGATACGACAGAGTGCAGTCTCTTTGGTTCAACGCGTACCTTAGTAAAGTAGAGAATTTAGTATAACATGTAATGAACATATAATTAAACCTCACGCTGGACTGGTAATCCAGGCATCGCATGTTCGATCCCCCGCCTGACCCTAATAAAATTAACAGTCTTTCAGATGGGACTTTAAACCGAGGTCTCGTGTCGGTGCTGTACACCGTGCACGTAAAAGAACCAGAGGAGACTCTGGAATGGGTCTCTGTCTGTATCATTGCACTATCCTCCAAACATCTAAAATGACGAATCTCTTCAGGAGGCGTCGCTCATATGGGCAACCGGTAGCGACGATAAATAAACGTAAAACACACACAAATTAAACCTCAGAATTCAGTGAAGTATTTAAGATCAATCTTAGATGCAGATCCGTCACGGTCATCAATTGTAAATGGTATTGTCAAGAAAGGTAATTCTAGGGTTAAATTTGTATATAGACAAAATACATTTTTAAACAAATCTTTGAGGATATCTCGTTAATGCAATGCCACCTGGATTATGCTTCATCATATTGGTACAGTGGACTAACTAAACAACTAAACAGTAAGCTACAGATTGCTCAAAATAAAGTTGTCCGTTTTATACACAATGTTCATTGCACAACCTCATTAACATTATCTGACTTCAAAGATCTTGGGTTCTTAAATATTGAGAAAAAATGTAAACTACTCAAGGTTAAATCACGTCCACAACATCTTCTACAGGACATGTCCAAGTTACGTGAGAGGTATGTTTGTAAAATGTTGCCATGTCCATTCTTATGGCAGTAGATCCAATTAAAATTGTATGTACCACAGGTTGATGAATTTACCACAGGTTGATGGATTTACAGCCACTTCTTTTATTACAATGGCATTATTTATTTCAGTATGTGTACATGTAATCAAGAAATGAACAGCTTACATATAATTTAACAGCAGTAGACTGAAAGGGATTAGAACGAAACAAAACTTATATAGTTCTTCTCTCAATAGGCAATATAATAGGCAGGAGAATTATATATATATAAAACAATGAAAATACGTGAAATCTATTCTAGGTATAATTATGCTAAAGAATTTAAGAACTTATTGTATTAGTGAGTCAATAGTTTTGGATATTAAAAAGAAAATGGTTACTACCATACCTTTTCAAATCAAATCACTCTACCATACCGTTTCAAAACAATGACATTAGAGATTCAAATACTACGATCCTACAATACCGTTTCAATTCTAAGCACTCTACCATACCGTTTCAAATACTACGATGCTACCATACCGTTTCAATTCTAAGCACTCTACCATACCGTTTCAAATACTACGATCCTACCATACCGTTTCAATTCTAAGCACTCTACCATACCGTGTCAAATCCTACGATCCTACAATACCGTTTCAAATATAAGTCCTCTACCGTACCGTTTCAAATACTACGATCCTACAATACCGTTTCAATTCTAAACACTCTACCATACCGTGTTAAATACTACGATCCTACAATACCGTATCAACTCTAAGCACTCTACCATACCGTATCAAATACTACGATCCTACAATACCGTTACAATTCTAAACACTCTACCATACCGTGTCAAATCCTACGATCCTACCATACCTTTTCAATTCTAACCACTCTACCATACCGTTTCAAATACTACGATCCTACAATACCGTTTCAATTCTAAGCACTCTACCATACCGTGTTAAATACTACGATCCTACAATACCGTATCAACTCTAAGCACTCTACCATACCGTTTCAAATACTACGATCCTACAATACCGTTTCAACTCTAAACAGTCTACCATACCGTGTCAAATCCTACGATCCTACCATACCTTTTCAATTATAACCACTCTACCATACCGTTTCATATACTACGATCCTACAATACCCTTCCAATTCTAAGCACTCTACCATACTGTTTCAAATACTACGATCCTATCATACCTTTTCAATTCTAAGACTCTACCATACCGTTTCAAATACTACGATCCTACAATACCGTTTCAATTCTAAGCACTCTACCATACCGTTTCAAATACTACGATCCTACAATACCCTTTCAATTCTAACCACTTTACCATACCGTTTCAAATACTACGATCCTACAATACCGTTTCAATTCTAAGCACTCTACCATACCGTTTCAAATACTACGATCCTACCATACCTTTTCAATTCTAAGCACTCTACCATACCTATTCTGTATCCTGGTGAACGTCCAGTAGATGTGTTTCGTGGATCAGATTGCCTGCTGCTTTTATACTTATAGGGATTGTGTTGATGGTTGAACGGGTGTATACCCGGCCTACATACCATGATGACAGGTTCACCCGGTCTCGTAAGCAACTCATGATAAGAGGTATTCATATTACAAACAAGCGTCATACTAATCTAATACCAGTGGTATCAATCAGGCCAGGTGTCCGTGCGACAGATTAAAGGGATGTATCCATGATAAAATGACAAACATTTTTAAAATTCTAAATGAACCATTTCAGCGTAACTACACGAATAGTTATCTTAGTTTATACACATTTATTTTAGCTCGATTGCGAAACAATTTTTACAACATTAGATTAATCGCTCTCGAGACCTCATTCCTGATAGAATCCATCGTCATGACGGAGAGAGAAGAGGCGATGTGGAATTCCAATGCCTTGTCTAGGGGGAAAGTCGTAACGGCTACGACTGGGAGCGAACTCCAGGCCTTTCGCCCCTGAAACGAAAGTGATACCACGACTTCCATGGTATAGTTGGTACGCAGCGTCGGTACTACAGCCAATGGTGTTTAACAACATATCTTTGAAACTGTGAATATCGTTTAAAAAACTAGGGAGGTGTTTAATTGACTGGCTCCGCCTCCGTGGTCGAGTGGTTAAGGTCGATGACTTGTATACAACTGTAACCTATCATCACTGATGGTCACTGGTTCGAGCCCCGCTCAGGCCGTGTCTCTTTATATGGAAAAGTTGGCAGTTTCATACGGAGATTTGTGCATCAAGTACTGGTTAACCGATGGAGCCTGCTGCCCAGGAAATGTGTTGCTATTTAAACTGCCCGTCGCCCATATGGGCAACCAAAAAAAGAGTTTTATGTAACTTAGAACCTAGTGGGTATACTGACAATCACAGGCGTCGGTACAACGTTCAAAATGTGAATATATTGTTTAAGAACGAGAAGGGGATTTAGTTGACTGGTTTATGTAACTTAGAACATATAGGTTATACTGGCAATCCCACGTGTAGTACGCAGCAATAGGTATGAGTTACTCAATTCAAATGCTCTTACACCAAACACCAGATGATGGCAGAAGAAAGAATCAGTTCTTTTTTTGACTAAATCGGTAAGGTGTACATTTGATGTGTCTCACTGTGTGGTTTAATTTCATGGTGTATTCTCTAGTGACAGCTTGGTAACATTATTTAGGCTGAGAGTTAGTCTGGGAACAGCAGATATATTTTGCCTGGTCAGTCATATATTTTAACACCGAGACCATTAATTTGGCCGTATTGAGTTTCTGATAATATCAACGCCTGTGGAAACTCGACATGTTTTCTGTGTAATGATTAATTATCATTAATCCTATTAATAGACCTATTAGCACGTGACTCAATTAATGACCTACTTGAATCGTAAGCGACGCACTGCAATATTGATAACACTTTATAATTGGCTGCCATTGTTTACGGGTCAACGGAACGATAAATAGTTTTAAAAAGTACAATGTGCGTCTGATTTGACATATTTACTCATGATTTAAGTCGTCCTTACTTCAATTACGCCGAATCGACTCTTTACTACCTAAACGTAATAGTTAAAATCCGCCATCTCGTCGATATAACAAAGTAACGGGAAATGATATGTTTGCAATGTAAATAAGGCTACGGGAGCATTCGTGTATATTCGGAAATGGTCGTGTATAATCGTGTATGTTCGGCGATTTCCGACAGAATTCCGTTTCTATATTTAGCGATAGTATCTTGTAGAGAAGAGTTGTCGTTCTTCAAATATACACCCTGAAAACTGAGGGTGTAAGTAGATGGCGCTGCGATCGGAAATCAAGTTTCCCCAAGCTGTCATTTTGCTAGAAGTTAAAAATCGACAAACTGGAACCCAGACTAGCTGAGAGTGACAACTCCGCCCAACGTAAGTGTCGGCATTGATAATCAGGTAGTGAAGTAAAGCATGATGTAAAATGTAACATTCATTTGGTTTATTTGGCAAAATATGCGTAGATAAAAGTATGGATAAATTCCTTTAAGTCGAAGGTCAAACATAGCTATGTAGCACAATAAATGAACAAGCTGCACCCTGGGCATACCACGAGAACCGGATCTGCTTATGTGACTGTGTCAATAATAATAATATATCTCACCAGGAGATAAACAAGCAAACACAGAGAGTCGGCTATGTTGAAATACAACATGTGATGTATTTATGATGTGTTGGTTTACAATGACAGAACGTTATGTTGCTATCAGGATATGGGACTATGTTTTGTATTGTGGGGTCTAAAGTCGCACCAGCAGTTCCGGTCAGGTCATATGTAGCATCTACATGTATACCAATAATGGTCATGTTACGTAATTTAACAGCAACAAATATGGCGATTATCCAGCTATTATTGGTGGTTGAAGACCCAGGGCGCCCCTACGACCAGTATTTCAGCCACAGTATAGCACCCTGAAAGGACCACCGACCTTCCGTAAGCCAGCTGGATAGCTTCCTTAAATGAAGCAACTCGACACCCATATCGGGATTCGAACCTACAGAGGTGAGTGGCAAGCGGTTTGATCACCCGTTGATGGAGGCCGTTATGGAACTAAACTGTACCAGATATTGAACTAAGATAACTACTGTTTGTAAATAAACAACTACCCCAGTGTGGTGGCACAATATCAACCCGAGAGCAGTAGGACCCCACTACTTCCTTCCTATGTAGGCTGTAGTGTTCACTACACCACGGTCAATCGCACAGGTAGCAATTCTACAATTTCTCCGAGAAAATATTCTGCGCACAGACTTGAAAGAAAGAAATCATTCAAGTATTACCACAGTGACTACAGCTTCACAAAACATGACAGAAATATACCAATTGAAACTTGTTCCTATTTTCACTTTTGATGTGTTGTCATTTTCAGACCGCAAATACAGACCACAGCCCAGGCTATTTTCCATTCCTTCAACCCATCGTCGCCTTAATGCTAAAACCGTTTAACTACAAATTTGCAAAATATGAGTATTTGGTATCCCTGGATTCGTCTCGCCTCGCTCTACACAATGCAACAAATGCCCTGTTTATAGCACGAATGTGAATGTGCAAAGCCTAATCATTCATGCAAATAACGTCTAACTCATTATGTTCGTTTGATTTGAGATCAGAAAACATCTATGCTATCAGCCAATTAAATGCAGTCTTACATACCACGTGATGTATGAACAACAACAACAACAACAACAACAGGAAAACATGAACATGAATGTCTGCAAAATATTTTCCCTGTTCCTCAATATGTTATCAATATCAAGTAATGTAAGTATGTTCACTCAGGCCTTATATCTTTTGAAGTTTTCATTTCCATCATAATTACAATTGATTTATTACCCGACCTAACAACATCCACTCTGTTTGCTAATTGGATTCATATTCGGATATAACTGAAGTTTCGGATACATCAATAATGTGTAATCCATTGATATAAAGGACCCACCTACACAGTACTTAGTCAATACTGTGTAATCCATTGATAAAGGGCACCCAACTACACAGTACTTAGTCAATAATGTGTAATCCATTGATAAAGAGGGCCCAACTACACAGTACTTAGTCAATAATGTGTAATCCATTGATACAGGGCACCCACCTACACATTACTTAGTCAATATTGTGTAATCCATTGATAAAGGCCACCCAACTACACAGTACTTAGTCAATATTGTGTAATCCATTGATAAAGGCCACCCAACTACACAGTACTTAGTCAATAACGTGTAATCCATTGATAAAGAGGACCCAACTACACAGTACTTAGTCAATAATGTGTAATCCATTAATAAAGATGACCCAACTACACAGTACTTAGTCAATAATGTGTATTCCATTAATAAAGAGGACCCAACTACACAGTACTTAGTCAATAATGTGTAATCCATTGATAAAGAGGGCCCAACTACACAGTACTTAGTCAATATTGTGTAATCCATTGATAAAGGCCACCCAACTACACAGTACTTAGTCAATAATGTGTAATCCATTGATAAAGAGGACCCAACTACACAGTACTTAGTCAATAATGTGTAATCCATTGATAAAGAGGGCCCAACTACACAGTACTTAGTCAATATTGTGTAATCCATTAATAAAGAGGGCCCAACTACACAGTACTTAGTAATATATCCACCAGCCCCGCGTCACACAGTGTAGTAATATATCCACCATCCCGCGTCACACACTGTAGTAATATACCCACCAACCCCGCGTCACACATTGTAGTGACATATCAACCAGACCCGAGTCACACAGTGCTAGTGACATATCCACCAGCCCGCGTCACACATTGTAGTAATATATCCACCAGCCCCGCGTCACACAGTGCTAGTGACATATCAACCAGACCCGCGTCACACAGTGCTAGTGACATATCCACCAGCCCCGCGTCACACAGTGTAGTAATATATCCACCAGCCCCGCGTCACACAGTGCTAGTGACATATCAACCAGACCCGCGTCACACAGTGCTAGTGACATCCACCAGCCCCGCGTCACACAGTGTAGTAATATATCCACCAGCCCCGCGTCACACAGTGCTAGTGACATATCCACCAGTCCCGCGTCACACAGTGTAGTAATATACCCACCAACCCCGCGTCACACAGTGTAGTAATATATCCACCAGTCCCGCGTCACACAGTGTAGTAATATACCCACCAACCCCGCGTCACACAGTGTAGTGACATATCCACCAGTCCCGCGTCACACAGTGTAGTAATATATCCACCAACCCCGCGTCACACAGTGTAGTAATATATCCACCAGCCCCGCGTCACACAGTGTAGTAATATATCCACCATCCCCGCGTCACACAGTGTAGTAATATACCCACCAGCCCCGCGTCACACAGTGTAGTAATATATCCACCAGCCCCGCGTCACACAGTGTAGTAATATATCCACCATCCCCGCGTCACACAGTGTAGTAATATATCCACCATCCCCGCGTCACACAGTGTAGTAATATATCCACCATCCCCGCGTCACACAGTGTAGTAATATATCCACCATCCCCGCGTCACACAGTGTAGTAATATATCCACCATCCCCGCGTCACACAGTGTAGTAATATCCACCAGCCCCGCGTCACACAGTGTAGTAATATATCCACCATCCCCGCGTCACACAGTGTAGTAATATATCCACCAGCCCCGCGTCACACAGTGTAAATATCCACCAGCCCCGCGTCACACAGTGTAGTAATATATCCACCAGCCCGCGTCACACAGTGTAGTAATATATCCACCAGCCCCGCGTCACACAGTGTAGTGACATATCCACCAGCCCCGCGTCACACAGTGTAGTAATATATCCACCAGCCCCGCGTCACACAGTGTAGTGATATATCCACCAGCCCCGCGTCACACAGTGTAGTAATATATCCACCAGCCCCGCGTCACACAGTGTAGTAATATATCCACCAGCCCCGCGTCACACAGTGTAGTAATATATCCACCAGCCCCGCGTCACACAGTGTAGTAATATATCCACCATCCCCGCGTCACACAGTGTAGTAATATATCCACCATCCCCGCGTCACACAGTGTAGTAATATATCCACCAGCCCCGCGTCACACAGTGTAGTAATATATCCACCAGCCCCGCGTCACACAGTGTAGTGATATATCCACCATCCCCGCGTCACAAAGTGTAGTAATATATCCACCATCCCCGCGTCACACAGTGTAGTAATATATCCACCATCCCCGCTTCACACAGT
>CM026386.1:39457848-39469512 GCA_014843695.1 Archivesica marissinica | reverse complement strand
TATTCCAGCAGTGAGTAGGGTATTCCAGCAGTGAGTAGGGTATTCAAGCAGTGAGTAGGGTATTCCAGCAGTGAGTAGGGTATTCAAGCAGTGAGTAGGGTATTCCAGCAGTGAGTAGGGTATTCCAGCAGTGAGTAGGGTATTCCAGCAGTGAGTAGGGTATTCCAGCAGTGAGTAGGGTATTCAAGCAGTGAGTAGGGTATTCCAGCAGTGAGTAGGGTATTCCAGCAGTGAGTAGGGTATTCCAGCAGTGAGTAGGGTATTCCAGCAGTGAGTAGGGTATTCAAGCAGTGAGTAGGGTATTCCAGCAGTGAGTAGGGTATTCCAGCAGTGAGTAGGGTATTCCAGCAGTGAGTAGGGTATTCCAGCAGTGAGTAGGGTATTCCAGCAGTGAGTAGGGTATTCCAGCAGTGAGTAGGGTATTCAAGCAGTGAGTAGGGTATTCAAGCAGTGAGTAGGGTATTCCAGCAGTGAGTAGGGTATTCAAGCAGTGAGTAGGGTATTCCAGCAGTGAGTAGGGTATTCCAGCAGTGAGTAGGGTATTCCAGCAGTGAGTAGGGTATTCCAGCAGTGAGTAGGGTATTCCAGCAGTGAGTAGGGTATTCCAGCAGTGAGTAGGGTATTCCAGCAGTGAGTAGGGTATTCAGCAGTGAGTAGGGTATTCCAGCAGTGAGTAGGGTATTCAGCAGTGAGTAGGGTATTCAAGCAGTGAGTAGGGTATTCCAGCAGTGAGTAGGGTATTCCAGCAGTGAGTAGGGTATTCCAGCAGTGAGTAGGGTATTCCAGCAGTGAGTAGGGTATTCCAGCAGTGAGTAGGGTATTCCAGCAGTGAGTAGGGTATTCCAGCAGTGAGTAGGGTATTCCAGCAGTGAGTAGGGTATTCCAGCAGTGAGTAGGGTATTCCAGCAGTGAGTAGGGTATTCAAGCAGTGAGTAGGGTATTCCAGCAGTGAGTAGGGTATTCCAGCAGTGAGTAGGGTATTCCAGCAGTGAGTAGGGTATTCCAGCAGTGAGTAGGGTATTCAAGCAGTGAGTAGGGTATTCCAGCAGTGAGTAGGGTATTCCAGCAGTGAGTAGGGTATTCCAGCAGTGAGTAGGGTATTCCAGCAGTGAGTAGGGTATTCCAGCAGTGAGTAGGGTATTCAAGCAGTGAGTAGGGTATTCCAGCAGTGAGTAGGGTATTCCAGCAGTGAGTAGGGTATTCCAGCAGTGAGTAGGGTATTCCAGCAGTGAGTAGGGTATTCCAGCAGTGAGTAGGGTATTCCAGCAGTGAGATGGGTATTCCAGCAGTGAGTAGGGTATTCCAGCAGTGAGTAGGGTATTCCAGCAGTGAGTAGGGTATTCCAGCAGTGAGTAGGGTATTCCGGCAGTGAGTAGGGTATTCCAGTAGTGAGTAGGGTATTCAAGCAGTGAGTAGGGTATTCCAGCAGTGAGTAGGGTATTCCAGCAGTGAGTAGGGTATTCCAGCAGTGAGTAGGGTATTCCAGCAGTGAGTAGGGTATTCTAGCAGTGAGTAGGGTATTCTAGCAGTGAGTAGGGTATTCCAGCAGTGAGTAGGGTATTCAAGCAGTGAGTAGGGTATTCCAGCAGTGAGTAGGGTATTCAAGAAGTGAGTAGGGTATTCCAGCAGTGAGTATGGTATTCAAGCAGTGAGTAGGGTATTCCAGCAGTGAGTAGGGTATTCAAGCAGTGAGTAGGGTATTCCAGCAGTGAGTAGGGTATTCAAGCAGTGAGTAGGGTATTCCAGCAGTGAGTAGGGTATTCCAGCAGTGAGTAGGGTATTCAAGCAGTGAGTAGGGTATTCCAGCAGTGAGTAGGGTATTCCAGCAGTGAGTAGGGTATTCCAGCAGTGAGTAGGGTATTCCAGCAGTGAGTAGGGTATTCCAGCAGTGAGTAGGGTATTCCAGCAGTGAGTAGGGTATTCCAGCAGTGAGTAGGGTATTCCAGCAGTGAGTAGGGTATTCCAGCAGTGAGTAGGGTATTCCAGCAGTGAGTAGGGTATTCCAGCAGTGAGTAGGGTATTCCAGCAGTGAGTAGGTATTCCAGCAGTGAGTAGGGTATTCAGGTAGTGAGTAGGGTATTCAAGTAGTGAGTAGGGTATTCCAGCAGTGAGTAGGGTATTCCAGCAGTGAGTAGGGTATTCAAGCAGTGAGTAGGGTATTCCAGCAGTGAGTAGGGTATTCCAGCAGTGAGTAGGGTATTCCAGCAGTGAGTAGGGTATTCCAGCAGTGAGTAGGGTATTCCAGCAGTGAGTAGGGTATTCCAGCAGTGAGTAGGGTATTCCAGCAGTGAGTAGGGTATTCCAGCAGTGAGTAGGGTATTCCAGCAGTGAGTAGGGTATTCCAGCAGTGAGTAGGGTATTCCAGCAGTGAGTAGGGTATTCCAGCAGTGAGTAGGGTATTCCAGCAGTGAGTAGGGTATTCCAGCAGTGAGTAGGGTATTCCAGCAGTGAGTAGGGTATTCCAGCAGTGAGTAGGGTATTCCAGCAGTGAGTAGGGTATTCCAGCAGTGAGTAGGGTATTCCAGCAGTGAGTAGGGTATTCCAGCAGTGAGTAGGGTATTCCAGCAGTGAGTAGGGTATTCCAGCAGTGAGTAGGGTATTCCAGCAGTGAGTAGGGTATTCCAGCAGTGAGTAGGGTATTCCAGCAGTGAGTAGGGTATTCCAGCAGTGAGTAGGGTATTCCAGCAGTGAGTAGGGTATTCCAGCAGTGAGTAGGGTATTCCAGCAGTGAGTAGGGTATTCCAGCAGTGAGTAGGGTATTCCAGCAGTGAGTAGGGTATTCAAGTAGTGAGTAGGGTATTCAAGCAGTGAGTAGGGTATTCAAGCAGTGAGTAGGGTATTCCAGCAGTGAGTAGGGTATTCCAGCAGTGAGTAGGGTATTCAAGCAGTGAGTAGGGTATTCCAGCAGTGAGTAGGGTATTCCAGCAGTGAGTAGGGTATTCCAGCAGTGAGTAGGGTATTCCAGCAGTGAGTAGGGTATTCCAGCAGTGAGTAGGGTATTCCAGCAGTGAGTAGGGTATTCCAGCAGTGAGTAGGGTATTCCAGCAGTGAGTAGGGTATTCCAGCAGTGAGTAGGGTATTCCAGCAGTGAGTAGGTATTCCAGCAGTGAGTAGGGTATTCAAGTAGTGAGTAGGGTATTCAAGCAGTGAGTAGGGTATTCCAGCAGTGAGTAGGGTATTCCAGCAGTGAGTAGGGTATTCCAGCAGTGAGTAGGGTATTCCAGCAGTGAGTAGGGTATTCCAGCAGTGAGTAGGGTATTCCAGCAGTGAGTAGGGTATTCCAGCAGTGAGTAGGGTATTCCAGCAGTGAGTAGGGTATTCCAGCAGTGAGTAGGGTATTCCAGCAGTGAGTAGGGTATTCCAGCAGTGAGTAGGGTATTCCAGCAGTGAGTAGGGTATTCCAGCAGTGAGTAGGGTATTCCAGCAGTGAGTAGGGTATTCCAGCAGTGAGTAGGGTATTCCAGCAGTGAGTAGGGTATTCCAGCAGTGAGTAGGGTATTCCAGCAGTGAGTAGGGTATTCCAGCAGTGAGTAGGGTATTCCAGCAGTGAGTAGGGTATTCCAGCAGTGAGTAGGGTATTCCAGCAGTGAGTAGGGTATTCCAGCAGTGAGTAGGGTATTCCAGCAGTGAGTAGGGTATTCCAGCAGTGAGTAGGGTATTCCAGCAGTGAGTAGGGTATTCCAGCAGTGAGTAGGGTATTCCAGCAGTGAGTAGGGTATTCCAGCAGTGAGTAGGGTATTCAAGCAGTGAGTAGGGTATTCCAGCAGTGAGTAGGGTATTCCAGCAGTGAGTAGGGTATTCCAGCAGTGAGTAGGGTATTCCAGCAGTGAGTAGGGTATTCCAGCAGTGAGTAGGGTATTCCAGCAGTGAGTAGGGTATTCCAGCAGTGAGTAGGGTATTCCAGCAGTGAGTAGGGTATTCCAGCAGTGAGTAGGGTATTCCAGCAGTGAGTAGGGTATTCCAGCAGTGAGTAGGGTATTCAAGCAGTGAGTAGGGTATTCCAGCAGTGAGTAGGGTATTCCAGCAGTGAGTAGGGTATTCAAGCAGTGAGTAGGGTATTCCAGCAGTGAGTAGGGTATTCCAGCAGTGAGTAGGGTATTCCAGCAGTGAGTAGGGTATTCATATCATCATAAGTATCGACCCGAGATATTAGACTGAGTCCGAAGTAATAACATCTTTATTAGTTTGATATGAATTTGAACATGTAACTCCGTTATCCATTTATCTGAAATAAATCACAATTACTGAATTCGATACATGAAAACGATTGAAATATTACCACGAAGCTTCAAAATTATGTTATCTGTCAAATTTGAGACGCGTGCGCGTGCGCTTGAGCATGCGTTATTTTCTCAGGAAGTAGTTATGATACTGCTTTTTCTGGTTTGCTACGGGCACGTGACCGTAAATTTGACAATCTGTTGAAAAATGTACCAATTATAATGAAACTGTTGAACTTCCAATATGTTGATAGTGTTTGATTAGTGTACACATTATCATTTGTCATCGTCGCTGTCATCATCATCGTCGTCATCATCATCGTCGTCATCATCGTCATTATCCGTGCGTATTATTATTATATTGTCTGACGTGCCATCGTTGCCACCGCTACTGCCACCATCACCACCACCATTACCGACGTCGACTCTGTAAAACAAACAGCCATTATTATTGTTATTTAATTTCTAGCACTTGATATATTTATTCAACTGCCAAACCTATTTAACATTTGGTCTCTCTTTTCAGATATCGACAACATTTTTCTTTAATTTAAATTTATTTAATGTCGATAACGGGGTTGCCCATTTGAGCAACGGACAGTTTACCAAACATAACCAGTACTTTGTGCACCAATCACCATTAGAAATTGCCAACTGTTTTCATATAAAGAGACACGGTCTGAGCTGGGCTCAAACCCGTGACCATCAGCGATGATCAATTACGGTGGTATACAAGTCAGCGACCTAAACCACTCGATCAAGGAGGCGGTAGTATATCGATAATCATATCTAAGACTTAATATATCTTTACAGATATCAACACCAATATTTAACATTTGATGTCGCTTTACAGATATCAACAATCATATCTAACATTTGATGTCGCTTTACAGATATCAACAATCATATCTAACATTTTATGTCGCTTTACAGATATCAACAATCATATCTAACATTTTATGTCGCTTTACAAATATCAACAATCATATCTAACATTTTATGTCGCTTTACAGATATCAACAATCATATCTAACATTTTATGTCGCTTTACAGATATCAACAGAAACACAAGCACATACATCATTTGATTGTCTATACACTCAACTCAACATCTTGTCCTTGAAACACAAGCACGTACATCATTTGATTGTCTATACACTCAACTCAACATCTTGTCCTTGAAACACAAGCACGTACATCATTTGATTGTCTATACACTCAACTCAACATCTGGTCCTTGAAACACAAGCACGTACATCGTTTGATTGTCTATACACTCAACTCAACATGTTGTCCTTGAAACACAAGCACGTACATCATTTGATTGTCTATACACTCAACTTAACATCTTGTCCTTGAAACACAAGCACGTACATCGTTTGATTGTCTATACACTCAACTCAACATCTTGTCCTTGAAACACAAGCACTTACACCATTTGATTGTCTATACACTCAACTCAACATCTGGTCCTTGAAACACAAGCACGTACACCATTTGATTGTCTATACACTCAACTCAACATCTGGTCCTTGAAACACAAGCACGAACATCATTTGATTGTCTATAAACTCAACTCAACATCTTGTCCTTGAAACACAAGCACGTACATCATTTGATTGTCTATACACACAACTCAACATGTATCCTTGAAACACAAGCATGTACATCATTTGATTTTCTATACACTTAACTCAACATATTGTCCTTGAAACACAAGCACGTACATCATTTGATTGTCTATACACTCAACTCAACATGTATCCTTGAAACACAAGCACGTACATCATTTGATTTTCTATACACTTAACTCAACATATTGTCCTTGAAACACAAGCACGTACATCATTTGATTGTCTATACACTCAACTCAACATGTATCCTTGAAACACAAGCACGTACATCATTTGAATTTCTATACACTCAACTCAACATATATCCTTGAAACACAATCACGTACATCATTTGATTTTCTATACACTTAACTCAACATATTGTCCTTGAAACACAAGTACGTACATCATTTGATTGTCTATACACTCAACTCAACATGTATCCTTGAAACACAAGCACGTACATCATTTGATTGTCTATGCACTCAACTCAACATGTATCATTGAATCACAAGCACGTACATCATTTGATTGTGTATACACTCAACTCAACATCTTGTCCTTGAAACACAAGCACGTACATCATTTGATTGTCTATACACTCAACTCAACATATGGTCCTTGAAACACAAGCACGTACATCATTTGATTGTCTATGCACTCAACTCAACATCTGGTCCTTGAAACACAAGCACGTACATCATTTGATTGTCTATGCACTCAACTCAACATCTGGTCCTTGAAACACAAGCACGTACATCATTTGATTGTCTATGCACTCAACTCAACATCTGGTCCTTGAAACACAAGCACGTACACCATTTGATTGTCTATACACTAAACTCAACATCTTGTCCTTGAAACACAAGCACGTACATCATTTGATTGTCTATACACTCAACTCAACATCTGGTCCTTGAAACACAAGCACGTACACCATTTGATTGTCTATACACTCAACTCAACATCTGGTCCTTGAAACACAAGCACGTACATCATTTGATTGTCTATACACTCAACTCAACATCTGGTCCTTGAAACACAAGCACGTACACCATTTGATTGTCTATACACTCAACTCAACATCTGGTCCTTGAAACACAAGCACGTACACCATTTGATTGTCTATACACTCAACTCAACATCTGGTCCTTGAAACACAAGCACGTACACCATTTGATTGTCTATACACTCAACTCAACATCTGGTCCGTGAAACACAAGCATATACACCATTTGATTGTCTATACACTCAACTCAACATCTGGTCCTTGAAACACAAGCACGTACACCATTTGATTGTCTATACACTCAACTCAACATCTGGTCCTTGAAACACAAGCACGTACATCATTTGATTGTCTATACACTCAACTCAACATCTGGTCCTTGAAACACAAGCACGTACATCATTTGATTGTCTATACACTCAACTCAACATCTGGTCCTTGAAACACAAGCACGTACACCATTTGATTGTCTATACACTCAACTCAACATCTGGTCCTTGAAACACAAGCACGTACACCATTTGATTGTCTATACACTCAACTCAACATCTGGTCCTTGAAACACAAGCACGTACACCATTTGATTGTCTATACACTCAACTCAACATCTGGTCCTTGAAACACAAGCACGTACATCATTTGATTGTCTATACACTCAACTCAACATCTGGTCCTTGAAACACAAGCACGTACATCATTTGATTGTCTATACACTCAATTCAACATCTGGTCCTTGAAACACAAGCACGTACACCATTTGATTGTCTATACACTCAACTCAACATCTTGTCCTTGAAACACAAGCACGTACACCCTTTGATTGTCTATACACTCAACTCAACATCTGGTCCTTGAAACACAAGCATATACACCATTTGATTGTCTATACACTCAACTCAACATCTGGTCCTGGAAACACAAGCACGTACATCATTTGATTGTCTATACACTCAACTCAACATCTTGTCCTTGAAACACAAGCACGTACACCCTTTGATTGTCTATACACTCAACTCAACATGTATCCTTGAAACACAAGCACGTATATCATTTGATTGTCTATACACTCAACTCAACATGTATCCTTGAAACACAAGCACGTACACCATTGGTTTGTCTATACACTCAACTCAACATGTATCCTTGAAACACAAGCACGTACATCCTTTGATTGTCTATACACTCAACTCAACATGTATCCTTGAAACATAAGCACGTATATCATTTGATTGTCTATACACTCAACTCAACATGTATCCTTGAAACACAAGCACGTACATCATTTGATTGTCTATACACTCAACTCAACATCTGGTCCTTGAAACACAAGCACGTACACCATTTGAGTGTCTATACACTCAATTCAACATCTGGTCCTTGAAACACAAGCACGTACATCATTTGATTGTCTATACACTCAACTCAACATCTAGTCCTTGAAACACAAGCACGTACACCATTTGATTGTTTATACACTCAACTCAACATCTGGTCCGTGAAACACAAGCATATACACCATTTGATTGTCTATACACTCAACTCAACATCTGGTCCGTGAAACACAAGCATATACACCATTTGATTGTCTATACACTCAACTCAACATCTGGTCCTGGAAACACAAGCACGTACATCATTTGATTGTCTATACACTCAACTCAACATCTGGTCCTTGAAACACAAGCACGTACATCATTTGATTGTCTATACACTCAACTCAACATCTGGTCCTTGAAACACAAGCACGTACATCATTTGATTGTCTATACACTCAACTCAACATCTGGTCCTTGAAACACAAGCACGTACACCATTTGATTGTCTATACACTCAACTCAACATCTTGTCCTTGAAACACAAGCACGTACACCATTTGATTGTCTATACACTCAACTCAACATCTGGTCCTTGAAACACAAGCATATACACCATTTGATTGTCTATACACTCAACTCAACATCTGGTCCTGGAAACACAAGCACGTACATCATTTGATTGTCTATACACTCAACTCAACATCTGGTCCTTGAAACACAAGCACGTACATCATTTGATTGTCTATACACTCAACTCAACATCTGGTCCTTGAAACACAAGCACGTACACCATTTGATTGTCTATACACTCAACTCAACATCTGGTCCTTGAAACACAAGCACGTACACCATTTGATTGTCTATACACTCAACTCAACATCTGGTCCTTGAAACACAAGCACGTACATCATTTGATTGTCTATACACTCAACTCAACATCTGGTCCTTGAAACACAAGCACGTACACCATTTGATTGTCTATACACTCAACTCAACATCTGGTCCTTGAAACACAAGCACGTACATCATTTGATTGTCTATACACTCAACTCAACATCTGGTCCTTGAAACACAAGCACGTACACCATTTGATTGTCTATACACTCAACTCAACATCTTGTCCTTGAAACACAAGCACGTACACCATTTGATTGTCTATACACTCAACTCAACATCTGGTCCTTGAAACACAAGCATATACACCATTTGATTGTCTATACACTCAACTCAACATCTGGTCCTGGAAACACAAGCACGTACATCATTTGATTGTCTATACACTCAACTCAACATCTTGTCCTTGAAACACAAGCACGTACACCATTTGATTGTCTATACACTCAACTCAACATGTATCCTTGAAACACAAGCACGTACACCATTTGATTGTCTATACACTCAACTCAACATGTATCCTTGAAACACAAGCACGTACATCATTTGATTGTCTATACACTCAACTCAACATCTGTCCTTGAAACACAAGCACGTACATCATTTGATTGTCTATACACTCAATTCAACATCTGGTCCTTGAAACACAAGCACGTACATCATTTGATTGTCTATACACTCAACTCAACATCTAGTCCTTGAAACACAAGCACGTACACCATTTGATTGTTTATACACTCAACTCAACATCTGGTCCGTGAAACACAAGCATATACACCATTTGATTGTCTATACACTCAACTCAACATCTGGTCCGTGAAACACAAGCATATACACCATTTGATTGTCTATACACTCAACTCAACATCTGGTCCTGGAAACACAAGCACGTACATCATTTGATTGTCTATACACTCAACTCAACATCTGGTCCTTGAAACACAAGCACGTACATCATTTGATTGTCTATACACTCAACTCAACATCTGGTCCTTGAAACACAAGCACGTACACCATTTGATTGTCTATACACTCAACTCAACATCTTGTCCTTGAAACACAAGCACGTACACCATTTGATTGTCTATACACTCAACTCAACATCTGGTCCTTGAAACACAAGCATATACACCATTTGATTGTCTATACACTCAACTCAACATCTGGTCCTGGAAACACAAGCACGTACATCATTTGATTGTCTATACACTCAACTCAACATCTGGTCCTTGAAACACAAGCACGTACATCATTTGATTGTCTATACACTCAACTCAACATCTGGTCCTTGAAACACAAGCACGTACATCATTTGATTGTCTATACACTCAACTCAACATCTGGTCCTTGAAACACAAGCACGTACATCATTTGATTGTCTATACACTCAACTCAACATCTGGTCCTTGAAACACAAGCACGTACACCATTTGATTGTCTATACACTCAACTCAACATCTTGTCCTTGAAACACAAGCACGTACACCCTTTGATTGTCTATACACTCAACTCAACATCTGGTCCTTGAAACACAAGCATATACACCATTTGATTGTCTATACACTCAACTCAACATCTGGTCCTGGAAACACAAGCACGTACATCATTTGATTGTCTATACACTCAACTCAACATCTTGTCCTTGAAACACAAGCACGTACACCCTTTGATTGTCTATACACTCAACTCAACATGTATCCTTGAAACACAAGCACGTATATCATTTGATTGTCTATACACTCAACTCAACATGTATCCTTGAAACACAAGCACGTACACCATTGGTTTGTCTATACACTCAACTCAACATGTATCCTTGAAACACAAGCACGTACACCCTTTGATTGTCTATACACTCAACTCAACATGTATCCTTGAAACATAAGCACGTATATCATTTGATTGTCTATACACTCAACTCAACATGTATCCTTGAAACACAAGCACGTACATCATTTCATTGTCTATACACTCAACTCAACATCTGGTCCTTGAAACACAAGCACCAACATCATTTGACATCTATACACTCGCAAACTGTCCATAAGTTAATAAGTGCATAGTAAATTCTGCAAATTTTCTCAATTGACCTCTAAACTGATCTATCGGAGCAATAATTATGAATTTGAAGATTGTGTTCAATATTGCTGCCAAATCATGAAAACGGTCTATTATTACAACGTTCCGAAAAGTGTTGATATGTCATATATAGTTTAACAGAGATCATATTCTTTTTAAACTAGGCTACTCAACTGTCTGATAAAAAATAACTAAAATATATACTACATGGCTTGCAGTCATTTATGAACCGCGTTTATGGAAACATGATGTGACAGGTTCCGGAAATGACGTCATCATTATGGCAACTATTCTTGATATCATATTATTAACACATACATGTACATGCTTATTTCCGGTTAGCATTCTGAAGTTATAGTATGCTCTTCAACAAAATATGACGCAATGCTTACAATTGGGGCCATATTTCTTTTCACATTGCATCATGATTTGTCATTTCCACATCCGTTTTAAAACAATTGTTTATTGACCAAACGTGCTTTAAACCTGAACATGAGTGTATGGAAGATATATCACACCTAGCAGGAAGTGAT
>CM026386.1:39430348-39455348 GCA_014843695.1 Archivesica marissinica | reverse complement strand
GTATGTATTGTATTGTATTGTATGGTATGGTATTGTATGGTATTGTATGGTATTGTATTGTATTGTATGGTATTGTATGGTATTGTATGGTATTGTATTGTATGGTATTGTATTGTATTGTATGGTATGGTATTGTATGGTATTGTATGGTATTGTATGGTATTGTATGGTATTGTATGGTATTGTATGGTATTGTATGGTATGGTATGGTATTGTATTGTTATGTATGGTATCATGGTATTGTATGTATGTATGTATTGCATGTATTGTATGGTATTGTATGGTATTGTATTGTTGTTTGGTATTGTATTGTATTGTATGGTATTGTATTGTATTGTATGGTATGGTATTGTATGGTATTGTATTGTATTGTATGGTATTGCATTGTATGGTATTGTATGGTATTGTATGGTATTGTATGGTATTGTATTGTATTGTATTGCATTGTATTGTATTGTATGGTATGGTATTGTATTGTATTATATTGTATTGTATTGTATTGTATGGTATTGTATTGTATTGTATTGTATGGTATGGTATTGTATTGTATTGTATTGCATGGTATTGTATTGTATTGTATTGTATTGTATGGTATTGTATTGTATATGTGCATTAATGCTAGATAGTATTACGAAATTTAAGAAGGCAGTACGTAAGATTAGTTCAGAGCTAATTAGGTCACCCTCTATAAATAAAGAAATCTATATATTTATGTCGCATTACAAGTATTAACTCGTGTCAATTTATTTTCTCGGAATGTCTTTAACATTTTCGAAATAGTTTTTAGCTGAATAGAGCAATATACAGCCATTATAAATGTTATTAAATAAAATATAACCAGATAATGAGTTATAAAACATATATTACAACAGTCAACATTAAAAACAAAATTATTAAATTTGCATTTATTTTTTTATAAACAATGTAAAATGTTTATCAAAGATATTAAGAAAAGTACACTATAGAATAAAGGTTTAAGAATTAAAAATACATAATGTGTTTAGTTGTCCACATGCGTAAAGGTGGCGACTTCAAGTAAGTAAGTACATTTTATTATAGTGACATTGTGTTATGTACATTTACAAGCAATATTACATAGTTACAACACCCAATATTACATAGTTACAACACCCAATATTACATAGTTACAACACCCAATATTACATAGTTACAACACCCAATATTACATAGTTACAACACCCGGCCGCGTTGGGCATACACGTCACTTAAACTATTTAAACAATTTTGAATATCAAATATATACAAACTTAATATATATTATACATGCGTAGATATAGTAATACATACATAAATATTACAATCTATTTAACAGGGTATTTATAAGGAACACTATTTTGTTTCTGTGTTTAGAAATACATTGAAACATACATATATAGTACTAGTAACTATGCATGTACTCATGCATCTATCCCCAATACTCAATTTTATTAAGCCAATGTTAAGCACTATTTTCGCGAATATTCAATTCATATAGGACTGTAATTACACTATAACTTTGGAGGAGAGGTACGAGTACACGTAGACGTCGTGATGCTTCAGATATGAACGGTCCGGAGTTCGAGCCCCGAGCCTCGAGCCGTTACAATTGTGCCCTTAGGCAAGGCATTTAAATTTCACGTTGCCTCTTCTCTTCTTCTCTCTCCCTCGTAGCGATGGATTCCATCAGGAATGAGGTCTCGAGAGTGATTAATATAAGTTGTAAGAACTTGTTTCGCAATCGAGCTAAAATAAATTTGTATAAGCTAAAATATTTTAAATATATTTATCAATGAATCACCAATTTGTCACAAATTTACAGTTTCACATGTTCACAATAGCCTACTTATAGTCAATATTCCACAATGATGGCTTTCGGGCAGGTCTGTATATTTCAATAATGTCTTTGATGTATTTCGGAGAGTGTGTTTTGCGTTTATTTATCGTCGCTACCAGTTGCCCATATGTGCTATGCCTCCTGGTGAGATTAGTCATTTTAAATATGTTGAGGATAGTGCAATGGCACAGACAGAGACATATTCCGGTTCTTTGACGTATATGGTGTAAAGCACCGACACGAGACATCGGTTTAAATTCCCATCTGAAAGACTGTTAATTTTATTAGGGACAGACGGGTGATCGAACATGCGATCCCTGGATTACCAGTCCAACGTGTTAACCACGACTAAGATCCGTCTGTATCCCTCTGTATTTCGGGGCTTGATCATGTAGAGCCTGTATTGGTGTTGGTGATAATGTTGAATCTCCAAAACTCTATACTGTACAGGAAGTTCCTTGAATACTGGTTATGTGCTCCTAACGGCGAGCTTTTTTTGTGATGATTCGTTATGATTCGTGATGCACTGTTTTGAACATTTTGAAGTTTGTTCAAACTGTACTTTGGAACACCGTACAGAAGTTCAATACAGTAGTCCAAGCGTGACGTAACTAGGGCGTTCACTAATGATGTCATGGCATCGGAAGTGATGTACACTTTGATGTGTCCTATCTGATTGAACTGGGCATAACAAGAATGACAAGTTATTTAAATGACCCATTAATGAGAGAACTAGAGAGGCTCTCTGCACATCATCTGGTATGTGTACCTCTGTATGTGTACCTCTGTGTACATTTGTATACCTCTGTATGTGTACCTCTGTATACCTATGCATGAGTACCTCTGTGTACCTCTGTATGTGTACCTCTGTGTTACTATGTATGTGTACCTCTGTGTATATCTGTATACTTCTGTATGTGTACCGCTGTATGTGTACCTTTGCATATCTCTGTATGTGTACCTCTGTATACATCTGTACATGTACCTCTGTACCCCATTTGCACTTATGTGTACCACTGTATACATCTGTGCACCTCTGTATACATATATATGTGTACCTCTGTACCCATGTGCACCCCTGTGTACCTCTGTGTACCTCTGTATACCCCTGTATGTTCAACTTTGTGTACCTCTGTATACATCTGTGTACCTCTGTATACCTCTGTGTATCTCTGTATATCTCTGTATGTATACCTCTGTACCCCTATGTACCTCTCTGTACCTCTGTATACCTATGTGTACCTCTGTGTACCTCTGTATACCTATGTGTACATATGTGTACCTATGTGCATCTCTGTGTATCTCTGTGCACATCTATGTACCTCTGTGCACCTCTGTAATCCGAGTATGCGTAATATATACCGTTTCTCACAAACGGATTTCTCAGAATTCCAGATCAATTATAGTATCACTTGAAGATCCAATAACGAGTCAGTCAAAATACACAATATGGTGATGATTTACAGAAAATAATAAGATGACGTTTTCATTAACTTAAACGTCTTACGAGGAATGACGTTGACCTAAATATTGCCAACACAAATCTACATCTCTATTTTGAAATCATGGATACACCCCTGTCCAACATGTTGTCATTTTTATTATCACGTTCATTAATAAACCCGTGCCGGAACGCCAGGAGAGGTTACTGGAGTCACGGACTGGAGCTAGATCCACCCATACGTTTTCATAAACGCATAGTATTGTCTACACAATCACATATCATATTCGCTCTACGTTCATCATCCGATATCTTCCTTCCTAGCAGCTGAATAGTCCTCATAGAACCTCCATGATCTACTGTATAGATGCACTTGTTTAACTTAACCCCAAAACAAGAATACAAACGCATCAGCCGTAGAAGCGTTTAAAGATATCAGCTCAAATATAGTAAACATTAGAAGCGGTTGTCGATATCAGCAAAAATACAGTAAACATTAGAAGCGGTTGTCGATATCAGTATAACTATAGTAAACATTAGAAGCGGTTGTCGATATCAACGCAAATATAGTAAACATTAAAAGCGGTTGTCGATATCAGCTCAAATATAGTAAACATTAGAAGAGGTTGTCGATATCAGTACAAATATAGTAAATATTAGAAGCGGTTGTCGATATCAGTACAAATATAGTAAACATTAGAAGCGGTTGTCGATATCAGCAAAAATATAGTAAACATTAGAAGCGTTTAACGATATCAGCTAAAATATAGTAAACATTAGAAGCGGTTGTCGATATCAGAAAAAAATATAGTAAACATTAGCTTGAAGCGATTGTCGATATCAGTACAAATATAGTAAACATTAGAAGTGATTGTCGATATCAGTACAAATATAGTAAACATTAGAAGAGATTGTCGATATCAGTACAAATATAGTAAACATTAGAAGCGAGTGTCGATATCAGAACAAACATAGTAAACATTAGAAGCGATTGTCGATATCAGTATAACTATAGTAAACATTATAAGCGGTTGTCGATATCAGCAAAAATATAGTAAACATTAGAAGCGGTTGTCGATATCAGCTCAAATATAGTAAACATTAGAAGCGGTTGTCGATATCAATACAAATATAGTAAATATTAGAATATGTTGTCGATATCAGTACAAATATAGTAAACATTAGAAGCGATTGTCGATATCAGTACAAATATAGTAAACATTAGAAGCGATTGTCGATATCAGTACAAATATAGTAAACATTAGAATCTGTTGTCGATATCAGTACACATATAGTAAACATTAGAATCGAGTGTCGATATCAGTACAAATATAGTAAACATTAGAAGCGATTGTCGATATCAGAACAAATATAGTAAACATTAGAATCTGTTGTCGATATCAGTACACATATAGTAAACATTAGAATCGAGTGTCGATATCAGTACAAATATAGTAAACATTATAATCTGTTGTCGATATCAGTACAAATATAGTAAACATTAGAAGCGATTGTCGATATCAGTACACATATAGTAAACATTAGAAGCGATTGTCGATATCAGTACACATATAGTAAACATTAGAAGCGTTTAACGATATCAGCTCAGATATAGTAAACATTAGAAGCGGTTGTCGATATCAGTACACATATAGTAAACATTAGAATCGAGTGTCGATATCAGTACAAATATAGTAAACATTAGAAGCGGTTGTCGATATCAGTACAAATATAGTAAACATTATAATCTGTTGTCGATATCAGTACAAATATAGTAAACATTAGAATCGAGTGTCGATATCAGTACAAATATAGTAAACATTAGAAGCGGTTGTCGATATCAGCAATCATATAGTAAACATTAGAAGCGATTGTTGATATCAGTACAAATATAGCAAACATTAGAAGCGGTTGTCGATATCAGTACAAATATAGTAAACATTAGAATCGAGTGTCGATATCAGTACAAATATAGTAAACATTAGAAGCGGTTGTCGATATCAGCAATCATATAGTAAACATTAGAAGCGATTGTCGATATCAGTACAAATATAGTAAACATTAGAAGCGGTTGTCGATATCAGCAAAAATATAGTAAACATTTGAGGCGATTGTCGATAACAGTACAAATATAGTAAGCATTAGATGCGAGTGTCGATATCAGTACAAATATAGTAAACATTAGAAGCGAGTGTCGATATCAGTACAAATATAGTAAATATTAGAATATGTTGTCGATATCAGTACAAATATAGTAAACATTAGAAGCGATTGTCGATATCAGTACAAATATAGTAAACATTAGAAGCGATTGTCGATATCAGTACACATATAGTAAACATTAGAAGCGTTTAACGATATCAGTACAAATATAGTAAACATTAGAAGCTGTTATCGATATCAGTACACATATAGTAAACATTAGAAGCGTTTAACGATATCAGTACAAATATAGTAAACATTAGAAGCGAGTGTCGATATCAGTACAACTATAGTAAACATTAGAAGCGAGTGTCGATATCAGTACAAATATAGTAAACATTAGAAGCGGTTGTCGATATCAACGCAAATATAGTACACATTAGAAGCGGTTGTCGATATGAGCTCAAATATAGTAAACATTAGAAGCGGTTGTCGATATCAATACAAATATAGTAAACATTAGAATATGTTGTCGATATCAGTACAAATATAGTAAACATTAGAAGCGATTGTCGATATCAGTACAAATATAGTAAATATTAAAAGCGAGTGTCGATATCAGTACACATATAGTAAACATTAGAAGCGAGTGTCGATATCAGTACAACTATAGTAAACATTAGAAGCGAGTGTCGATATCAGTACAAATATAGTAAACATTAGAAGCGATTGTCGATATCAGTACAAATATAGTAAACATTAGAAGCGATTGTCGATATCAGTACAAATATAGTAAACATTAGAATCTGTTGTCGATATCAGTACACATATAGTAAACATTAGAATCGAGTGTCGATATCAGTACAAATATAGTAAACATTAGAAGCGATTGTCGATATCAGTACAAATATAGTAAACATTAGAAGCGATTGTCGATATCAGTACACATATAGTAAACATTAGAATATGTTGTCGATATCAGTACACATATAGTAAACATTAGAATCGAGTGTCGATATCAGTACAAATATAGTAAACATTATAATCTGTTGTCGATATCAGTACAAATATAGTAAACATTAGAAGCGATTGTCGATATCAGTACACATATAGTAAACATTAGAAGCGTTTAACGATATCAGCTCAGATATAGTAAACATTAGAAGCGGTTGTCGATATCAGTACACATATAGTAAACATTAGAATCGAGTGTCGATATCAGTACAAATATAGTAAACATTAGAAGCGGTTGTCGATATCAGTACAAATATAGTAAACATTATAATCTGTTGTCGATATCAGTACAAATATAGTAAACATTAGAAGCGGTTGTCGATATCAGTACAAATATAGTAAACATTAGAATCGAGTGTCGATATCAATACAAATATAGTAAACATTAGAAGCGGTTGTCGATATCAGCAATCATATAGTAAACATTAGAAGCGATTGTCGATATCAGTACAAATATAGTAAACATTAGAAGCGGTTGTCGATATCAGCAAAAAAAAACTGTCGATACAGTACAAATATAGTAAACATTAGAAGCGAGTGTCGATATCAGTACAAATATAGTAAACATTAGAAGCGAGTGTCGATATCAGTACAAATATAGTAAACATTAGAATATGTTGTCGATATCAGTACAAATATAGTAAACATTAGAGGCGAGTGTCGATATCAGTACAACTATAGTAAACATTAGAATATGTTGTCGATATCAGTACAAATATAGTAAACATTAGAAGATATTGTCGATATCAACGCAAATATAGTAAACATTAGAAGAGGTTGTCGATATCAGCTCAAATATAGAAAAACATTAGAAGCGGTTGTCGATATCAGCAAAAATATAGTAAACATTATAAGCGTTTAACGATATCAGCTCAAATATAGTAAACATTAGAAGCGGTTGTCGATATCAGAAAAAAATATAGTAAACATTAGCTTGAAGCGATTATCGATAGCAGTACAAATATAGTAAACATTAGAAGCGATTGTCGATATCAGTACAAATATAGTAAACATTAGAAGCGATTGTCGATATCAGTACAAATATAGTAAACATTAGAAGCGAGTGTCGATATCAGAACAAACATAGTAAACATTAGAAGCGATTGTCGATATCAGTACAACTATAGTAAACATTAGAAGCGGTTGTCGATATTAGAAAAAATATAGTAAACATTAGCTTGAAGCGATTGTCGATATCAGTACAAATATAGTAAACATTAGAATCTGTTGTCGATATCAGTACAAATATAGAAAACATTAGAAGCGGTTGTCGATATCAGCTCAAATATAGTAAACATTAGAGACGGTTGTCGATATCAGTACAAATATAGTACACATTAGAAGCGATTGTCGATATCAGTACAAATCTAGTAAACATTAGAAGCGATTGTAGATATCAGTACAAATATAGTAAACATTAGAAGCGAGTGTCGATATCAGAACACATATAGTAAACATTAGAAGCAAGTGTCGATATCAGAACAAATATAGTAAACATTAGACGCGGTTGTCGATATCAGTACAAATATAGTAAACATTAGAAGCGGTTGTCGATATCAGCAAAAATATAGTAAACATTAAAAGCGATTGTCGATATCAGCAAAAATATAGTAAACATTAGAAGCGAGTGTCGATATCAGTACAAATATAGAAAACATTAGAAGCGAGTGTCGATATCAGTACAAATATAGTAAACATTAGAATATGTTGTCGATATCAGTACAAATATAGTAAACATTAGAAGCGGTTGTCGATATCAGCAATCATATAGTAAACATTAGAAGCGATTGTCGATATCAGTACAAATATAGTAAACATTAGAAGCGGTTGTCGATATCAGCAAAAATATAGTAAACATTAGAGGCGAGTGTCGATAACAGTACAAATATAGTAAGCATTAGAAGCGAGTGTCGATATCAGTACAAATATAGTAAACATTAGAAGCGAGTGTCGATATCAGTACAAATATAGTAAACATTAGAATATGTTGTCGATATCAGTACAAATATAGTAAACATTAGAAACGGTTGTCGATATCAGCAAAAATATAGTAATCATTACAAGCGAGTGTCGATATCAGTACAAATATAGTAAACATTAGAGGCGAGTGTCGATATCAGTACAACTATAGTAAACGTTAGAATATGTTGTCGATATCAGTACAAATATAGTAAACATTAGAAGATATTGTCGATATCAACGCAAATATAGTAAACATTAGAAGAGGTTGTCGATATCAGCTCAAATATAGAAAAACATTAGAAGCGGTTGTCGATATCAGCAAAAATATAGTAAACATTATAAGCGTTTAACGATATCAGCTCAAATATAGTAAACATTAGAAGCGGTGGTCGATATTAGAAAAAAATATAGTAAACATTAGCTTGAAGCGATTGTCGATATCAGTACAAATATAGTAAACATTAGAAGCGATTGTCGATATCAGTACAAATATAGTAAACATTAGAAGCGATTGTCGATATCAGTACAAATATAGTAAACATTAGAAGCGAGTGTCGATATCAGAACAAACATAGTAAACATTAGAAGCGATTGTCGATATCAGTACAACTATAGTAAACATTAGAGGCGGTTGTCGATATCAGCAAAAATATAGTAAACATTAGAAGCGTTTAACGATATCAGCTCAAATATAGTAAACATTAGAAGCGGTTGTCGATATCAGAAAAAATATAGTAAACATTAGCTTGAAGCGATTGTCGATATCAGTACAAATATAGTAAACATTAGAATCTGTTGTCGATATCAGTACAAATATAGTAAACATTAGAAGCGGTTGTCGATATCAGCTCAAATATAGTAAACATTAGAAGCGGTTGTCGATATCAGTACAAATATAGTACACATTAGAAGCGATTGTATATATCAGTACAAATATAGTAAATATTAGAAGCGATTGTCGATATCAGTACAAATATAGTAAATATTAGAAGCGATTGTCGATATCAGTACAAATATATTAAACATTAGAAGCGATTGTAGATATCAGTACAAATATAGTAAACATTAGAAGCGAGTGTCGATATCAGAACACATATAGTAAACATTAGAAGCAAGTGTCGATATCAGAACAAATATAGTAAACATTAGAAGCGGTTGTCGATATCAACGCAAATATAGTAAACATTAGACGCGGTTGTCGATATCAGTACAAATATAGTAAACATTAGAAGCGGTTGTCGATATCAGCAAAGATATAGTAAACATTAAAAGCGATTGTCGATATCAGCAAAAATATAGTAAACATTAGAAGCGAGTGTCGATATCAGTACAAATATAGAAAACATTAGAAGCGAGTGTCGATATTATAGTAAACATTAGAATATGTTGTCGATATCAGTACAAATATAGTAAACATTACAAGCGATTGTCGATATCAGTACAAATATAGTAAACATTAGAAGCGATTGTCGATATTAGTACAAATATAGTAAATATTAGAAGCGGTTGTCGATATCAGCAAAAAATAGTAAACATTAGAAGCGAGTGTCGATATCAGTACAAATATAGTAAACATTAGAAGCGAGTGTCGATATCAGTACACATATAGTAAATATTAGAAGCGAGTGTCGATATCAGTACACATATAGTAAACATTAGAAGCGAGTGTCAATATCAGTACAAATATAGTAAACATTAGAAGCGGTTGTCGATATCAGCAAAAAATAGAGTAAACATTAGAAGCGATTGTCGATATCAGTACAACTATAGTAAACATTAGAATCTGTTGTCGATATCAGTACAACTATAGTAAACATTAGAAGCGAGTGTCGATATCAGTACAACTATAGTAAACATTAGAATATGTTGTCGATATCAGTACAAATATAGTAAACATTAGAAGATATTGTCGATATCAACGCAAATATAGTAAACATTAGAAGAGGTTGTCGATATCAGCTCAAATATAGAAAAAAATTAGAAGCGGTTGTCGATATCAGCAAAAATATAGTAAACATTATAAGCGTTTAACGATATCAGCTCAAATATAATAAACATTAGAAGCGGTTGTCGATATCAGAAAAAATATAGTAAACATTAGCTTGAAGCGATTATCGATATCAGTACAAATATAGTAAACATTAGAAGCGAGTGTCGATATTAGAACAAACATAGTAAACATTAGAAGCGATTGTCGATATCAGTACAACTATAGTAAACATTAGAGGCGGTTGTCGATATCAGCAAAAATATAGTAAACATTAGAAGCGTTTAACGATATCAGCTCAAATATAGTAAACATTAGAAGCGGTTGTCGATATCAGAAAAAAATATAGTAAACATTAGCTTGAAGCGATTATCGATATCAGTACAAATATAGTAAACATTAGAAGCGATTGTCGATATCAGTACAAATATAGTAAACATTAGAAGCGATTGTCGATATCAGTACAAATATAGTAAACATTAGAAGCGAGTGTCGATATCAGAACAAACATAGTAAACATTAGAAGCGATTGTCGATATCAGTACAACTATAGTAAACATTAGAGGCGGTTGTCGATATCAGCAAAAATATAGTAAACATTAGAAGCGTTTAACGATATCAGCTCAAATATAGTAAACATTAGAAGCGGTTGTCGATATCAGAAAAAATATAGTAAACATTAGCTTGAAGCGATTGTCGATATCAGTACAAATATAGTAAACATTAGAATCTGTTGTCGATATCAGTACAAATATAGAAAACATTAGAAGCGGTTGTCGATATCAGCTCAAATATAGTAAACATTAGAGGCGGTTGTCGATATCAGTACAAATATAGTACACATTAGAAGCGATTGTCGATATCAGCAAAAATATAGTAAACATTAAAAGCGATTGTCGATATCAGCAAAAATATAGTAAACATTAGAAGCGAGTGTCGATATCAGTACAAATATAGAAAACATTAGAAGCGAGTGTCGATATCAGTACAAATATAGTAAACATTAGAATATGTTGTCGATATCAGTACAAATATAGTAAACATTAGAAGCGGTTGTCGATATCAGCAATCATATAGTAAACATTAGAAGCGATTGTCGATATCAGTACAAATATAGTAAACATTAGAAGCGGTTGTCGATATCAGCAAAAATATAGTAAACATTAGAGGCGAGTGTCGATAACAGTACAAATATAGTAAGCATTAGAAGCGAGTGTCGATATCAGTACAAATATAGTAAACATTAGAAGCGAGTGTCGATATCAGTACAAATATAGTAAACATTAGAATATGTTGTCGATATCAGTACAAATATAGTAAACATTAGAAACGGTTGTCGATATCAGCAAAAATATAGTAATCATTACAAGCGAGTGTCGATATCAGTACAAATATAGTAAACATTAGAGGCGAGTGTCGATATCAGTACAACTATAGTAAACATTAGAATATGTTGTCGATATCAGTACAAATATAGTAAACATTAGAAGATATTGTCGATATCAACGCAAATATAGTAAACATTAGAAGAGGTTGTCGATATCAGTCAAATATAGAAAACATTAGAAGCGGTTGTCGATATCAGCAAAAATATAGTAAATATAAGCGTTAACGATATCAGCTCAAATATAGTAACATTAGAAGCGGTGCGATATAGAAAAAAATATAGTAAACATTAGCTTGAAGCGATTGTCGATATCAGTACAAATATAGTAAACATTAGAAGCGATTGTCGATATCAGTACAAATATAGTAAACATTAGAAGCGATTGTCGATATCAGTACAAATATAGTAAACATTAGAAGCGAGTGTCGATATCAGAACAAACATAGTAAACATTAGAAGCGATTGTCGATATCAGTACAACTATAGTAAACATTAGAGGCGGTTGTCGATATCAGCAAAAATATAGTAAACATTAGAAGCGTTTAACGATATCAGCTCAAATATAGTAAACATTAGAAGCGGTTGTCGATATCAGAAAAAATATAGTAAACATTAGCTTGAAGCGATTGTCGATATCAGTACAAATATAGTAAACATTAGAATCTGTTGTCGATATCAGTACAAATATAGTAAACATTAGAAGCGGTTGTCGATATCAGCTCAAATATAGTAAACATTAGAAGCGGTTGTCGATATCAGTACAAATATAGTACACATTAGAAGCGATTGTATATATCAGTACAAATATAGTAAATATTAGAAGCGATTGTCGATATCAGTACAAATATAGTAAATATTAGAAGCGATTGTCGATATCAGTACAAATATATTAAACATTAGAAGCGATTGTAGATATTAGTACAAATATAGTAAACATTAGAAGCGAGTGTCGATATCAGAACACATATAGTAAACATTAGAAGCAAGTGTCGATATCAGAACAAATATAGTAAACATTAGAAGCGGTTGTCGATATCAACGCAAATATAGTAAACATTAGACGCGGTTGTCGATATCAGTACAAATATAGTAAACATTAGAAGCTGTTGTCGATATCAGCAAAGATATAGTAAACATTAAAAGCGATTGTCGATATCAGCAAAAATATAGTAAACATTAGAAGCGAGTGTCGATATCAGTACACATATAGAAAACATTAGAAGCGAGTGTCGATATCAGTACAAATATAGTAAACATTAGAATATGTTGTCGATATCAGTACAAATATAGTAAACATTACAAGCGATTGTCGATATCAGTACAAATATAGTAAACATTAGAAGCGATTGTCGATATTAGTACAAATATAGTAAATATTAGAAGCGGTTGTCGATATCAGCAAAAAATAGTAAACATTAGAAGCGAGTGTCGATATCAGTACAAATATAGTAAACATTAGAAGCGAGTGTCGATATCAGTACACATATAGTAAACATTAGAAGCGAGTGTCGATATCAGTACACATATAGTAAACATTAGAAGCGAGTGTCGATATCAGTACAAATATAGTAAACATTAGAAGCGGTTGTCGATATCAGCACAAAATAGAGTAAACATTAGAAGCGATTGTCGATATCAGTACAACTATAGTAAACATTAGAATCTGTTGTCGATATCAGTACAACTATAGTAAACATTAGAATCGAGTGTCGATATCAGTACAAATATAGTAAACATTAGAAGCGGTTGTCGATATCAACGCAAATATAGTAAACATTAGAAGCGGTTGTCGATATCAGCTCAAATATAGTAAACATTAGAAGCGGTTGTCGATATCAATACAACTATAGTAAACATTAGAATATGTTGTCGATATCAGTACAAATATAGTAAACATTAGAAGCGATTGTCGATATCAGTACAAATATAGTAAATATTAAAAGCGAGTGTCGATATCAGTACACATATAGTAAACATTAGAAGCGAGTGTCGATATCAGTACAACTATAGTAAACATTAGAAGCGAGTGTCGATATCAGTACAAATATAGTAAACATTAGAAGCGGTTGTCGATATCAACGCAAATATAGTAAACATTAGAAGCGGTTGTCGATATCAGCTCAAATATAGTAAACATTAGAAGCGGTTGTCGATATCAATACAAATATAGTAAACATTAGAATATGTTGTCGATATCAGTACAAATATAGTAAACATTAGAAGCGATTGTCGATATCAGTACAAATATAGTAAACATTAGAAGCGAGTGTCGATATCAGTACACATATAGTAAACATTAGAAGCGATTGTCGATATCAGTACAAATATAGTAAACATTAGAATCTGTTGTCGATATCAGTACACATATAGTAAACATTAGAATCGAGTGTCGATATCAGTACAAATATAGTAAACATTAGAAGCGATTGTCGATATCAGTACAAATATAGTAAACATTAGAATCTGTTGTCGATATCAGTACACATATAGTAAACATTAGAATCGAGTGTCGATATCAGTACAAATATAGTAAACATTATAATCTGTTGTCGATATCAGCTCAGATATAGTAAACATTAGAAGCGGTTGTCGATATCAGTACACATATAGTAAACATTAGAATCGAGTGTCGATATCAGTACAAATATAGTAAACATTAGAAGGATTGTCGATATCAGTACAAATATAGTAAACATTAGAAGCGATTGTCGATATCAGTACAAATATAGTAAACATTAGAATCTGTTGTCGATATCAGTACAAATATAGTAAACATTAGAATCTGTTGTCGATATCAGTACAAATATAGTAAACATTAGAAGCGATTGTCGATATCAGTACACATATAGTAAACATTAGAATCGAGTGTCGATATCAGTACAAATATAGTAAACATTAGAAGCGATTGTCGATATCAGTACAAATATAGTAAACATTAGAAGCGATTGTCGATATCAGTACAAATATAGTAAACATTAGAAGCGAGTGTCGATATCAGTACACATATAGTAAACATTAGAAGCGATTGTCGATATCAGTACAAATATAGTAAACATTAGAATCTGTTGTCGATATCAGTACACATATAGTAAACATTAGAATCGAGTGTCGATATCAGTACAAATATAGTAAACATTAGAAGCGATTGTCGATATCAGTACAAATATAGTAAACATTAGAATCTGTTGTCGATATCAGTACACATATAGTAAACATTAGAATCGAGTGTCGATATCAGTACAAATATAGTAAACATTATAATCTGTTGTCGATATCAGCTCAGATATAGTAAACATTAGAAGCGGTTGTCGATATCAGTACACATATAGTAAACATTAGAATCGAGTGTCGATATCAGTACAAATATAGTAAACATTAGAAGCGGTTGTCGATATCAGTACACATATAGTAAACATTAGAATCGAGTGTCGATATCAGTACAAATATAGTAAACATTAGAAGCGATTGTCGATATCAGTACAAATATAGTAAACATTAGAAGCGATTGTCGATATCAGTACAAATATAGTAAACATTAGAATCTGTTGTCGATATCAGTACAAATATAGTAAACATTAGAAGCGATTGTCGATATCAGTACACATATAGTAAACATTAGAATCGAGTGTCGATATCAGTACAAATATAGTAAACATTAGAAGCGATTGTCGATATCAGTACAAATATAGTAAACATTAGAAGCGATTGTCGATATCAGTACAAATATAGTAAACATTAGAATCTGTTGTCGATATCAGTACACATATAGTAAACATTAGAATCGAGTGTCGATATCAGTACAAATATAGTAAACATTAGAAGCGATTGTCGATATCAGTACAAATATAGTAAACATTAGAATCTGTTGTCGATATCAGTACACATATAGTAAACATTAGAATCGAGTGTCGATATCAGTACAAATATAGTAAACATTAGAAGCGATTGTCGATATCAGTACACATATAGTAAACATTAGAAGCGATTGTCGATATCAGTACACATATAGTAAACATTAGAAGCGTTTAACGATATCAGCTCAGATATAGTAAACATTAGAAGCGGTTGTCGATATCAGTACACATATAGTAAACATTAGAATCGAGTGTCGATATCAGTACAAATATAGTAAACATTAGAAGCGGTTGTCGATATCAGTACAAATATAGTAAACATTATAATCTGTTGTCGATATCAGTACAAATATAGTAAACATTAGAATCTGTTGTCGATATCAGTACACATATAGTAAACATTAGAATCGAGTGTCGATATCAGTACAAATATAGTAAACATTAGAAGCGATTGTCGATATCAGTACAAATATAGTAAACATTAGAAGCGATTGTCGATATCAGTACAAATATAGTAAACATTAGAATCTGTTGTCGATATCAGTACAAATATAGTAAACATTAGAAGCGATTGTCGATATCAGTACACATATAGTAAACATTAGAAGCGATTGTCGATATCAGTACACATATAGTAAACATTAGAAGCGTTTCGATATCAGCTCAATATAGTAAACATTAGAAGCGGTTGTCGATATCAGTACAAATATAGTAAACATTATAATCTGTTGTCGATATCAGTACAAATATAGTAAACATTAGAATCTGTTGTCGATATCAGTACACATATAGTAAACATTAGAATCGAGTGTCGATATCAGTACAAATATAGTAAACATTAGAAGCGATTGTCGATATCAGTACAAATATAGTAAACATTAGAAGCGATTGTCGATATCAGTACAAATATAGTAAACATTAGAATCTGTTGTCGATATCAGTACACATATAGTAAACATTAGAATCGAGTGTCGATATCAGTACAAATATAGTAAACATTAGAATCGTTGTCGATATCAGTACAAATATAGTAAACATTAGAAGCGATTGTCGATATCAGTACAAATATAGTAAACATTAGAATCTGTTGTCGATATCAGTACAAATATAGTAAACATTAGAATCTGTTGTCGATATCAGTACACATATAGTAAACATTAGAATCGAGTGTCGATATCAGTACAAATATAGTAAACATTAGAAGCGATTGTCGATATCAGTACAAATATAGTAAACATTAGAAGCGATTGTCGATATCAGTACAAATATAGTAAACATTAGAATCTGTTGTCGATATCAGTACACATATAGTAAACATTAGAATCGAGTGTCGATATCAGTACAAATATAGTAAACATTAGAAGCGATGTCGATATCAGTACAAATATAGTAAACATTAGAATCTGTTGTCGATATCAGTACACATATAGTAAACATTAGAATCGAGTGTCGATATCAGTACAAATATAGTAAACATTAGAAGCGATTGTCGATATCAGTACAAATATAGTAAACATTAGAATCTGTTGTCGATATCAGTACAAATATAGTAAACATTAGAAGCGATTGTCGATATCAGTACACATATAGTAAACATTAGAAGCGATTGTCGATATCAGTACACATATAGTAAACATTAGAAGCGTTTAACGATATCAGCTCAGATATAGTAAACATTAGAAGCGGTTGTCGATATCAGTACACATATAGTAAACATTAGAATCGAGTGTCGATATCAGTACAAATATAGTAAACATTAGAAGCGGTTGTCGATATCAGTACAAATATAGTAAACATTATAATCTGTTGTCGATATCAGTACAAATATAGTAAACATTAGAATCTGTTGTCGATATCAGTACACATATAGTAAACATTAGAATCGAGTGTCGATATCAGTACAATATAGTAAACATTAGAAGCGATTGTCGATATCAGTACAAATATAGTAAACATTAGAAGCGATTGTCGATATCAGTACAAATATAGTAAACATTAGAATCTGTTGTCGATATCAGTACAAATATAGTAAACATTAGAAGCGATTGTCGATATCAGTACACATATAGTAAACATTAGAAGCGATTGTCGATATCAGTACACATATAGTAAACATTAGAAGCGTTCGATATCAGCAATATAGTAAACATTAGAAGCGGTTGTCGATATCAGTACAAATATAGTAAACATTATAATCTGTTGTCGATATCAGTACAAATATAGTAAACATTAGAATCTGTTGTCGATATCAGTACACATATAGTAAACATTAGAATCGAGTGTCGATATCAGTACAAATATAGTAAACATTAGAAGCGATTGTCGATATCAGTACAAATATAGTAAACATTAGAAGCGATTGTCGATATCAGTACAAATATAGTAAACATTAGAATCTGTTGTCGATATCAGTACACATATAGTAAACATTAGAATCGATTGTCGATATCAGTACAAATATAGTAAACATTATAATCTGTTGTCGATATCAGTACAAATATAGTAAACATTAGAAGCGATTGTCGATATCAGTACACATATAGTAAACATTAGAAGCGATTGTCGATATCAGTACACATATAGTAAACATTAGAATCGAGTGTCGATATCAGTACAAATATAGTAAACATTAGAAGCGGTTGTCGATATCAGTACAAATATAGTAAACATTATAATCTGTTGTCGATATCAGTACAAATATAGTAAACATTAGAATCGAGTGTCGATATCAGTACAAATATAGTAAACATTAGAAGCGATTGTCGATATCAGTACAAATATAGTAAACATTAGAAGCGATTGTCGATATCAGTACAAATATAGTAAACATTAGAATCTGTTGTCGATATCAGTACACATATAGTAAACATTAGAATCGAGTGTCGATATCAGTACAAATATAGTAAACATTATAATCTGTTGTCGATATCAGTACAAATATAGTAAACATTAGAAGCGATTGTCGATATCAGTACACATATAGTAAACAGTAGAAGCGATTGTCGATATCAGTACACATATAGTAAACATTAGAAGCGTTTAACGATATCAGCTCAGATATAGTAAACATTAGAAGCGGTTGTCGATATCAGTACACATATAGTAAACATTAGAATCGAGTGTCGATATCAGTACAAATATAGTAAACATTAGAAGCGGTTGTCGATATCAGTACAAATATAGTAAACATTATAATCTGTTGTCGATATCAGTACAAATATAGTAAACATTAGAATCGAGTGTCGATATCAGTACAAATATAGTAAACATTAGAAGCGATTGTCGATATCAGTACAAATATAGTAAACATTAGAAGCGATTGTCGATATCAGTACAAATATAGTAAACATTAGAATCTGTTGTCGATATCAGTACACATATAGTAAACATTAGAATCGAGTGTCGATATCAGTACAAATATAGTAAACATTATAATCTGTTGTCGATATCAGTACAAATATAGTAAACATTAGAAGCGATTGTCGATATCAGTACAAATATAGTAAACATTAGAAGCGATTGTCGATATCAGTACAAATATAGTAAACATTAGAATCTGTTGTCGATATCAGTACACATATAGTAAACATTAGAATCGAGTGTCGATATCAGTACAAATATAGTAAACATTAGAAGCGAGTGTCGATATCAGTACAAATATAGTAAACATTAGAATCTGTTGTCGATATCAGTACACATATAGTAAACATTAGAATCGAGTGTCGATATCAGTACAAATATAGTAAACATTAGAAGCGATTGTCGATATCAGTACAAATATAGTAAACATTAGAATCTGTTGTCGATATCAGTACAAATATAGTAAACATTAGAAGCGATTGTCGATATCAGTACACATATAGTAAACATTAGAAGCGATTGTCGATATCAGTACACATATAGTAAACATTAGAAGCGTTTAACGATATCAGCTCAGATATAGTAAACATTAGAAGCGGTTGTCGATATCAGTACACATATAGTAAACATTAGAATCGAGTGTCGATATCAGTACAAATATAGTAAACATTAGAAGCGGTTGTCGATATCAGTACAAATATAGTAAACATTATAATCTGTTGTCGATATCAGTACAAATATAGTAAACATTAGAATCTGTTGTCGATATCAGTACACATATAGTAAACATTAGAATCGAGTGTCGATATCAGTACAAATATAGTAAACATTAGAAGCGATTGTCGATATCAGTACAAATATAGTAAACATTAGAAGCGAGTGTCGATATCAGTACAAATATAGTAAACATTAGAATCTGTTGTCGATATCAGTACACATATAGTAAACATTAGAATCGAGTGTCGATATCAGTACAAATATAGTAAACATTAGAAGCGATTGTCGATATCAGTACAAATATAGTAAACATTATAATCTGTTGTCGATATCAGTACAAATATAGTAAACATTAGAAGCGATTGTCGATATCAGTACACATATAGTAAACATTAGAAGCGATTGTCGATATCAGTACACATATAGTAAACATTAGAAGCGTTTCGATATCAGTCAATATAGTAAACATTAGAAGCGTTGTCGATATCAGTACAAATATAGTAAACATTAGAATGTGTTGTCGATATCAGTACAAATATAGTAAACATTAGAATCTGTTGTCGATATCAGTACACATATAGTAAACATTAGAATCGAGTGTCGATATCAGTACAAATATAGTAAACATTAGAAGCGATTGTCGATATCAGTACAAATATAGTAAACATTAGAAGCGATTGTCGATATCAGTACAAATATAGTAAACATTAGAATCTGTTGTCGATATCAGTACACATATAGTAAACATTAGAATCGAGTGTCGATATCAGTACAAATATAGTAAACATTATAATCTGTTGTCGATATCAGTACAAATATAGTAAACATTAGAAGCGATTGTCGATATCAGTACAAATATAGTAAACATTAGAAGCGGTTGTCGATATCAGTACAAATATAGTAAACATTATAATCTGTTGTCGATATCAGTACAAATATAGTAAACATTAGAATCTGTTGTCGATATCAGTACACATATAGTAAACATTAGAATCGAGTGTCGATATCAGTACAAATATAGTAAACATTAGAAGCGATTGTCGATATCAGTACAAATATAGTAAACATTAGAAGCGATTGTCGATATCAGTACAAATATAGTAAACATTAGAATCTTTTGTCGATATCAGTACACATATAGTAAACATTAGAATCGAGTGTCGATATCAGTACAAATATAGTAAACATTAGAAGCGAGTGTCGATATCAGTACAAATATAGTAAACATTATAATCTGTTGTCGATATCAGTACACATATAGTAAACATTAGAATCGAGTGTCGATATCAGTACAAATATAGTAAACATTAGAAGCGATTGTCGATATCAGTACAAATATAGTAAACATTAGAAGCGATTGTCGATATCAGTACAAATATAGTAAACATTAGAATCTGTTGTCGATATCAGTACAAATATAGTAAACATTAGAAGCGATTGTCGATATCAGTACACATATAGTAAACATTAGAAACGATTGTCGATATCAGTACACATATAGTAAACATTAGAAGCGTTTAACGATATCAGCTCAGATATAGTAAACATTAGAAGCGGTTGTCGATATCAGTACACATATAGTAAACATTAGAAGCGATTGTCGATATCAGTACAAATATAGTAAACATTAGAAGCGATTGTCGATATCAGTACAAATATAGTAAACATTAGAATCTGTTGTCGATATCAGTACACATATAGTAAACATTAGAATCGAGTGTCGATATCAGTACAAATATAGTAAACATTAGAAGCGAGTGTCGATATCAGTAAAAATATAGTAAACATTATAATCTGTTGTCGATATCAGTACACATATAGTAAACATTAGAATCGAGTGTCGATATCAGTACACATATAGTAAACATTAGAAGCGATTGTCGATATCAGTACAAATATAGTAAACATTAGAAACGATTGTCGATATCAGTACACATATAGTAAACATTAGAAGCGTTTAACGATATCAGCTCAGATATAGTAAACATTAGAAGCGGTTGTCGATATCAGTACACATATAGTAAACATTAGAATCGAGTGTCGATATCAGTACAAATATAGTAAACATTAGAAGCGGTTGTCGATATCAGTACAAATATAGTAAACATTATAATCTGTTGTCGATATCAGTACAAATATAGTAAACATTAGAATCTGTTGTCGATATCAGTACACATATAGTAAACATTAGAATCGAGTGTCGATATCAGTACAAATATAGTAAACATTAGAAGCGATTGTCGATATCAGTACAAATATAGTAAACATTAGAAGCGATTGTCGATATCAGTACAAATATAGTAAACATTAGAATCTGTTGTCGATATCAGTACACATATAGTAAACATTAGAATCGAGTGTCGATATCAGTACAAATATAGTAAACATTAGAAGCGGTTGTCGATATCAGTACAAATATAGTAAACATTAGAAGCGATTGTCGATATCAGTACAAATATAGTAAACATTAGAATCTGTTGTCGATATCAGTACAAATATAGTAAACATTAGAAGCGGTTGTCGATATCAGTACACATATAGTAAACATTAGAATCGAGTGTCGATATCAGTACAAATATAGTAAACATTAGAAGCGATTGTCGATATCAGTACAAATATAGTAAACATTAGAAGCGATTGTCGATATCAGTACAAATATAGTAAACATTAGAATCTGTTGTCGATATCAGTACAAATATAGTAAACATTAGAATCGAGTGTCGATATCAGTACAAATATAGTAAACATTAGAAGCGATTGTCGATATCAGTACAAATATAGTAAACATTAGAATCTGTTGTCGATATCAGTACACATATAGTAAACATTAGAAGCGATTGTCGATATCAGTACAATATAGTAAACATTAAAGCGGTTGTCGATATCAACGCAAATATAGTAAACATTAGAAGCGGTTGTCGATATCAGCTCAAATATAGTAAACATTAGAAGCGGTTGTCGATATCAATACAAATATAGTAAACATTAGAATATGTTGTCGATATCAGTACAAATATAGTAAACATTAGAAGCGATTGTCGATATCAGTACAAATATAGTAAACATTAGAAGCGAGTGTCGATATCAGTACACATATAGTAAACATTAGAAGCGAGTGTCGATATCAGTACAAATATAGTAAACATTAGAAGCGAGTGTCGATATCAGTACAAATATAGTAAACATTAGAAGCGATTGTCGATATCAGTACAAATATAGTAAACATTAGAAGCGATTGTCGATATCAGTACAAATATAGTAAACATTAGAATCTGTTGTCGATATCAGTACAAATATAGTAAACATTAGAATCTGTTGTCGATATCAGTACACATATAGTAAACATTAGAATCGAGTGTCGATATCAGTACAAATATAGTAAACATTAGAAGCGGTTGTCGATATCAGTACAAATATAGTAAACATTAGAAGCGATTGTCGATATCAGTACAAATATAGTAAACATTAGAAGCGATTGTCGATATCAGTACAAATATAGTAAACATTAGAATCTGTTGTCGATATCAGTACAAATATAGTAAACATTAGAATCTGTTGTCGATATCAGTACACATATAGTAAACATTAGAATCGATTGTCGATATCAGTACAAATATAGTAAACATTAGAAGCGATTGTCGATATCAGTACAAATATAGTAAACATTAGAAGCGAGTGTCGATATCAGTACAAATATAGTAAACATTAGAAGCGATTGTCGATATCAGTACAAATATAGTAAACATTAGAAGCGATTGTCGATATCAGTACAAATATAGTAAACATTAGAATCTGTTGTCGATATCAGTACACATATAGTAAACATTAGAATCGAGTGTCGATATCAGTACAAATATAGTAAACATTAGAAGCGATTGTCGATATCAGTACAAATATAGTAAACATTAGAAGCTGTTGTCGATATCAGTACACATATAGTAAACATTAGAATCGATTGTCGATATCAGTACAAATATAGTAAACATTAGAAGCGATTGTCGATATCAGTACAATATAGTAAACATTAAAGCGTTGTCGATATCAGTACAAATATAGTAAACATTAGAAGCGGTTGTCGATATCAGTACAAATATAGTAAACATTAGAAGCGGTTGTCGATATCAGTACAAATATAGTAAACATTAGAATCTGTTGTCGATATCAGTACAAATATAGTAAACATTAGAAGCGATTGTCGATATCAGTACAAATATAGTAAACATTAGAAGCGATTGTCGATATCAGTACACATATAGTAAACATTAGAAGCGAGTGTCGATATCAGTACAAATATAGTAAACATTAGAAGCGAGTGTCGATATCAGTACAAATATAGTAAACATTATAATCTGTTGTCGATATCAGTACAAATATAGTAAACATTAGAATCGATTGTCGATATCAGTACAAATATAGTAAACATTAGAAGCGATTGTCGATATCAGTACAAATATAGTAAACATTAGAAGCGATTGTCGATATCAGTACAAATATAGTAAACATTAGAAGTGTTGTCGATATCAGTACAAATATAGTAAACATTAGAAGCGATTGTCGATATCAGTACAAATATAGTAAACATTAGAAGCGGTTGTCGATATCAGTACAAATATAGTAAACATTAGAACTGATTGTCGATATCAGTAACAATATAGTAAACATTAGAATCGATTGTCGATATCAGTACAAATATAGTAAACATTAGAAGCGATTGTCGATATCAGTACAAATATAGTAAACATTAGAAGCGATTGTCGATATCAGTACAAATATAGTAAACATTAGAAGCGATTGTCGATATCAGTACAAATATAGTAAACATTAGAATCTGTTGTCGATATCAGTACAAATATAGTAAACATTAGAATCTGTTGTCGATATCAGTACAAATATAGTAAACATTAGAAGCGATTGTCGATATCAGTAAAAATATAGTAAACATTAGAAGCGGTTGTCGATATCAGTACAAATATAGTAAACATTAGAATCTGTTGTCGATATCAGTACAAATATAGTAAACATTAGAATCGATTTTCGATATCAGCAAAAATATAGTAAACATTAGAAGCGGTTATCTATATCAGCAAAAATATAATAAAAATTAGAAATGATTGTCGATATCAGCAACAATATAGTAAACATTAGAATCGGTTGTCGATATCAGCAAACATATAGTAAACATTAGAATCTGTTGTCTATATCAGTACAAATATAGTAAACATTATAAGCGATTGTCGATATCAGTACAAATATAGTAAACATTAGAAGCGATTGTCGATATCAGTACAAATATAGTAAACAT
>CM026386.1:39406798-39429348 GCA_014843695.1 Archivesica marissinica | reverse complement strand
GGACAATGGCAAGCTACAGGGGGCAATGGCAAGCTACAGGGGACAATGGCAAGCTACAGGGGACAATGGCAAGCTACATGGGACAATGGCAAGCTACAGGGGACAATGGCAAGCTACAGGGGGCAATGGCAAGCTACAGGGGACAATGGCAAGCTATATGGGGACAATGGCAAGCTACATGAGACAATGGCAAGCTACATGGGACAATGGCAAGCTACATGGGACAATGGCAAGCTACATGGGACAATGGCAAGCTACATGGGACAATGACAAGCTACAGGGGACAATGGCAAGCTACAGGGGACAATGGCAAGCTATATGGGACAATGGCAAGCTATAGGGGACAATGGCAAGCTACAGGGGACAATGGCAAGCTATATGGGGCAATGACAAGCTACAGGGGACAATGACAAACCATAGGGGACAATGGCAAGCTACAGGGGACAATGGCAAGCTATAGGGGACAATGGCAAGCTATAGGGGACAATGGCAAGCTACATGAGACAATGGCAAGCTACAGGGGACAATGACAAGCCATAGGGGACAATGGCAAGCTACAGGGGACAATGGCAAGCTATAGGGGACAATGGCAAGCTACAGGGGACAATGGCAAGCTACAGGGGACAATGGCAAGCTACAGGGGACAATGACAAGCCATAGGGGACAATGGCAAGCTACATGAGACAATGGCAAGCTACATGAGACAATGGAAAGCTACATGGGACAATGACAAGCTACATAGGACAATGACAAGCTACATGGGACAATGACAAGCCATAGGGGACAATGGCAAGCTACAGGGGACAATGGCAAGCTATAGGGGACAATGACAAGCTACATGGGACAATGGCAAGCTATAGGGGACAATGGCAAACTACAAGAGACAATGGAAAGCTATAGGGGACAATGGTAAGCTACATGGGACAATGACAAGCTACATGGGACAATGACAAGCTACATGGGGACAATGACAAGCTACATGGGACAATGACAAGCTACATGGGACAATGGTAAGCTACATGGGACAATGACAAGCTATAGGGGACAATGGCAAGCTACATGGGACAATATAAGCTACAGGGGACAATGGCATGCTATAGGGGACAATGGCAAGCTATAGGGGACAATGGGAAGCTACATGAGACAATGGCAAGCTACAGGGGACAATGGCAAGCCATAGGGGACAATGGCAAGCTACATGAGACAATGGCAAGCTACATGAGACAATGGCAAGCTACATGAGACAATGGCAAGCTACAGGGGACAATGGCAAGCTACAGGGGACAATGGCAAGCTACATGAGACAATGGCAAGCTACATGGGGACAATGGCAAGCTACATGGGACAATGGCAAGCTACATGGGACAATGACAAGCTACATGGGACAATGACAAGCTATATGGGACAATGACAAGCCATAGGGGACAATGGCAAGCTACAGGGGACAATGGCAAGCTACAGGGGACAATGGCAAGCTATAGGGGACAATGGCAAGCTACATGAGACAATGACAAGCTACATGGGACAATGGCAAGCTATAGGGGACAATGGCAAGCCATAGGGGACAATGGTAAGCTACATGGGGACAATGGTAAGCTACATGGGGACAATGGCAAGCTACATGAGACAATGGCAAGCTATAGGGGACAATGGTAAGCTACATGGGACAATGGCAAGCTACAGGGGACAATGGCAAGCTACATGAGACAATGGCAAGCTACATGGGACAATGGCAAGCTACAGGGGACAATGGCAAGCTACAGGGGACAATGGCAAGCTATATGGGACAATGGCAAGCTATATGGGGCAATGCCAAGCTAGTGGTATAGCATAGAGATGTGTGTGGTGGTATAGGATATAGACTTGTGTGTGTGGTATAGGATAGAGACGTGTGTGGATAGTATAGCATAGAGACTTGTAGGGGTGGTATAGCATATAGACTCGTGTGGGTGGTATAGGATAGAGACTTGTGGGTTGATATAGTGGTATAGCATAGAGATTTGTGTGGGTGGTATAGGATAGAGACTTGTGGGTTGATATAGTGGTATAGCATAGATATGTGTGTGGTGGTATAGGATAGAGACTTGTGGAGGTGGCATAGCATAGAGACTTGTGGGGGTGGTATGGGATAGAGACGTGTGTGGGTAGTATAGCATAGATACTTGTAGGGGTGGTATAGGATAGAGGCTTGTGAGGGTGGTATAGGATAGAGACTTGTGGGGGGTATAGGATAGAGACTTGTGGGGTGGTATAGGATAGAGACTTGTGGGTTGGTATAGGATAGAGACTTGTGTTGTGGTATAGGATATAGACTTGTGTGGGTGGTATAGGATAGAGACTTTTGTGGATGGTATAGGATAGAGACTTGTGGGGGTGGTATAGGATAGAGACGTGTGGGGTGGTATAGGATAGAGATTTGTGGGGGGGGTATAGGATAGAGACTTGTAGGGGTGGTATAGGAAGACTTGTGGAGTGGTATAGGATAGAGACTTGTGGGGTGGTATAGGATAGAGACTTGTGGGGTTAAAATAGGATAGAGACTTGTGTGGGTAGTATAGCATAGAGACTTGTAGGGGTGGCATAGGATAGAGGCTTGTGGGGTGGTATAGGATAGAGACTTGTGGGGGTGGTATATGATAGAGACTTGTGTGGGTGGTATAGGATAGAGGCTTGTGGGATGGTATAGGATAGAGACGTGTGGGGTTAAAATAGGATAGAGACGTGTGTGGGTAGTATAGCATAGAGACTTGTAGGGGTGGTATAGCATATAGACTTGTGTGGGTGGTATAGGATAGAGAATTGTGGGGTGGTATAGGATAGAGACTTGTGGAGGTGGTATAGCATATAGACTTGTGGGGGTGGTATGGGATAGAGACATGTGGGGTGGTATAGGATATAGACTTGTGGGGTGGTATATAATAGAATTTTGTGGTGTTAAAATAGGATATAGACGTGTGTGGGTAGCATAGCATAGAGACTTGTAGGGGTGGTATAGGATAGAGGCTTGTGAGGGTGGTATAGGATAGAGACTTGTGGGGTGGTATAGGATATAGACTTGTGTGGGTGGTATAGGATATAGACTTGTGGAGGTGGTATAGGATAGAGACTTGTGGGGAGGTATAGGATAGAGACTTGTGGGGTGGTATAGGATAGAGACGTGTGGGTTGGTATAGGATAGAGACTTGTGGGGTAGAATAGGATAGAGACTTGTAGGGGTGGTATAGGATAGAGACTTGTGGTGTTAAAATAGATAGAGACGTGTGGGTTGGTATAGGATAGAGACTTGTGGGGTAGTATAGGATAGAGACGTGTGGGTTGGTATAGGATAGAGACTTGTGGGGTGGTATAAGATAGAGACTTGTAGGGGTGATATAGGATAGAGACTTGTGGGGTGGTATAGAATATAGACTTGTAGGGGTGGTATAGGATAGAGACCTGTGGGATGGTATAGGATAGAGATGTGTGGGGGGTATAGGATAGAGACTTGCGGGGTGGTATAGGATAGAGGCTTGTGGGGTGGTATAGGATAGAGACTTGTAGGGGTGGTATAGGATATAGACTTGTGTGGGTGGTATAGGATAGAGACTTGTGAGGTGGCATTAGGATAGGTACTTGTGTGGGTGGTATAGGATAGAGACATGTGTGGGTGATATAGGATAGAGACATGTGGGGGTGGTATAGGATAGAGACGTGTGTGGGTGGTATAGGATAGAGACTTGTGGGGGTGGTATATGATAGAGACTTGTGTGGGTGGTATAGGATAGACGTATGGGGTGGTATAGGATATAGACTTGTGGAGGTGGTATAGGATAGCGACTTGTGGGGGTGGTATTGGATAGAGACTTGTGGGGATAGTATATGATAGAGACTTGTGGGGATGGAATAGGATAGAGACTTGGGGGTGGCATCAGACTAAAATACTGGGTGATTCCTTGAATTTTTAATAGCTTACCTCAAGTTCTGTCCCCCTTCCCCAAACTCCTGTTGCAACTTGTCATCTAGCGAGGCTACAAACACATTCAGATGGGCGTGCTCCAGGGCCACCCACACGAGTATTCAGTGAAATGGACATGCAATATGGTTCAGATTTATTCCCAGAGTTCCAGTGAAAGGAACAGGCAAAATGGTTCAGGTTTATTCCCAGCGTTCCAGTGAAAGGAACAGGCAAAATGGTTCAGGTTTATTCCCAGAGTTCCAGTGAAAGGAACAGGCAAAATGGTTCAGGTTTATTCCCACAGAGTTCCAGTGAAAGGAACAGGCAAAATGGTTCAGGTTTATTCCCAGAGTATTCAGTGAAAGGAACAGGCAAAATGGTTCAGGTTTATCCCCAGAGTATTCAATGAAAGGAACAGGCAATATGGTTCAGGTTTATTCCCAGAGTTTCAGTGAAAGGAACAGGCAAAATGGTTCAGGTTTATTCCCAGCGTTCCAGTGAAAGGAACAGGCAAAATGGTTCAGGTTTATTCCCAGAGTAGTCAATGAAAGGAACAGGCAAAATGGTTCAGGTTTATTCTCAGAGTAGTCAATGAAAGGAACAGGCAAAATGGTTCAGGTTTATTCCCAGAGTATTCAATGAAAGGAACAGGCAAAATGGTTCAGGTTTATTCCCAGAGTAGTCAATGAAAGGAACAGGCAAAATTGTTCAGGTTTATTCCCAGAGTATTCAATGAAAGGAACAGGCAAAATGGTTCAGGTTTATTCCCAGAGTAGTCAATGAAAGGAACAGGCAAAATGGTTCAGGTTTATTCCCAGAGTATTCAATGAAAGGAACAGGCAAAATGGTTCAGGTTTATTCCCAGAGTAGTCAATGAAAGGAACAGGCAAAATGGTTCAGGTTTATTCCCAGAGTATTCAATGAAAGGAACAGGCAATATGGTTCAGGTTTATTCCCAGAGTAGTCAATGAAAGGAACAGGCAAATGGTTCAGGTTTATTCCCAGAGTATTCAATGAAAGGAACAGGCAAAATGGTTCAGGTTTATTCTCAGCGTTCCAGTGAAAGGAACAGGCAAATGGTTCAGGTTTATTCCCAGCGTTCCAGTGAAAGGAACAGGCAAAATGGTTCAGGTTTATTCCCAGCGTTCCAGTGAAACAAATGAGGCAATTGGATTTGTTACAAAACCTCATTATTTTCCACAAACGGGAAGAATATCAAACAAAAGCTATAGTCACAAAACTATAGATACATTTTAGCCCGTACTAAACATATTAGACTCATTGCGAGACCAATTTACCCAACTCATAAATACTAATCCGCACGATGGGATTATTTTGTCTACTACGTGAGTCAGTATGATAGTAACCTTATTTTCATTCATTACACGTCACCAGGTCAATAACAATCGATTGACCTTTCATCCCAAAATGACAAACAATCCGACAGAGAATAAGTATATTAATTATTATATCCCACAATCTGTAAATACATGTATTATATTTTTCTTTCGTTTTATATCATTTAGACGTAATAGTGGAACTATGTCGTGAATAATATTGTATTTGTATGTAAAATTTGGATACATGAAGAAGAATCCCCCAGCATATTTCTATACATTAGTATGCATGATATGATTGTTTATACAACTGCTTCATTTCAGGTCATTCCCGGAAGCACCACGTGGCTAAATATTTGTTTCTGTTATATACCCTCATGTTGTACACATGTACCTGAGAGAATAAAAGTATCTGTCTGTCTGTCTGTCTGTCTGTCTGTCTGTCTGTCTGTCTGTCTGTCTGTCTGTCTGTCTGTCTGTCTGTCTGTCTGTCTGTCTGTCTGTCTGTCTGTCTGTCTGTCTGTCTGTCTGTCTGTCTGTCTGTCTGTCTGTCTGTCTGTCTGTCTGTCTGTCTGTCTGTCTGTCTGTCTGTCTGTCTGTCTGTCTGTCTGTCTGTCTGTCTGTCTGTCTGTCTGTCTGTCTGTCTGTCTGTCTGTCTGTCTGTCTGTCTGTCTGTCTGTCTGTCTGTCTGTCTGTCTGTCTGTCTGTCTGTCTGTCTGTCTTGTCTGTCTGTCTGTCTGTCTGTCTGTCTGTCTGTCTGTCTGTCTGTCTGTCTGTCTGTCTGTCTGTCTGTCTGTCTGTCTGTCTGTCTGTCTGTCTGTCTGTCTGTCTGTCTGTCTGTCTGTCTGTCTGTCTGTCTGTCTGTCTGTCTGTTATTTGGTTTAAAGTGGCACCAACAGCTTAGGTTATATTGTGGCTCTCCATCTATTATGGTGGAGAACGACAACAGCTTAGGTTATATGGTGGCTCTCCATCTATTATGGTGGAGGACGACAACAGCTTAGGTTATATGGTGGCTCTCCATCTATTATGGTGGAGAACGACAACGGCTGTCTCTTTAAGTAGTATTTCAGGCACAGATGGACACCAGGGTAGAACCACCAACCGTCCGCAAGCCAGCTGGATAGCTTCCTCACATGACAGAATTCGACAACACAAGTGGAATTCGAGCAGTAAGTGATTTTATGTCAATGACCGTAACCACAGAGGCCCCAAAAGGTAATTGGGCCTAGGCTTATTCTTAGCATATTCTGTGAAAGAAAATAGTGTAAGGAATGGGTGATTGGAATGAGCTGTACACTGAGATATTGTAAGGAATGGGTGATTAGAATGTGCTGTACACTGAGATATTGTAAGGAATGGGTGATTGAAATGAGCTTTACACTGATATAATGCAATGAATTAACTATTAGAATGTGCTGTACACTGAGATATTGTAAGGAATGGTTGATTGGAATGAGCTGTACACTGAGATATTGTACGGAATGGGTGATTGAAATGAGATGTACACTGAGATAATGTAAGGAATGGAAGATAGAAATGAGATGTACACTGAGATAATGTAAGGAATGGATGATTGAAATGAGCTGTACACTGAGATATTGTAAGGAATGGATTATTGAAATGAGCTGTACACTGAGATATTGTAAGGAATGGATTATTGAAATGAGCTGTACACTGAGATATTGTAAGGAAAGGATTATTGAAATAAGCTGTACACTGAGATATTGTAAGGAATGGATTATTGAAATGAGCTGTACACTGAGATATTGTAAGGAATGGATGATTGGAATGAGCTGTGCACTGAGATAGTGTAAGGAATGGATGATTGAAATGTGCTGTACACTGCGATATTGTAAGGAATGGATGATTGAAATGAGCTGTACACTGAGGTATTGTAAGGAATGGATGATAGAAATGAGCTGTACACTGAGATATTGTAAGGAATGGATTATTGAAATGAGCTGTACACTGAGATATTGTAAGGAATGGATGATTGGAATGAGCTGTACCATGTCCTAGCTCGTGTTAGTGTTAACGTCAACTTATTTATCATATTATATACTTACTTAAGTTAACCCTCCCGGGGAGTGCCTCTGTCACAGAATAACACAAGGGACAGTTTCTCTAATCGTCATGCAGACCAGTACTAGTGTGTGTATACAACCAGAAACAAATTTACACAATTTTAATATACATATATATATAACTGGTGTATTTTAAATAAAATGAATGTCAATGCCTCAAAGAGTAATATTGTACATTTTCGTCCTAAATCGGTACAGAGAACAACCGTCAACTTTATATGTGGTATTAAATTAATACAAGTTGTTGATAAGTATATGTATCTTGGTGTGTTGTTAAGTGAACATGTGGATTATAACATAATGACTAAAGCAGTAGCTCAAAGTGCTAGCCGTGCCCTTGGTCTCTTAATTGCCAAATGTAAAGTTCTAGGGGGTGTCACATATGTTGTATATACCAAACTTTATGAGTCTACAGTGCTGCCTGTTATAAATTACAGTGCACCAATATGGGGCTTCAAAACATTTTCATGTATAGATTCAGTTCATAACAGAGCAATGAGGTTCTTTTTGGGTGTAGGCAAATACACTCCAAATACTGCCATTGCAGGAGAAATGGGTTGGAAGCCGACTGTTGTATGGCAGTGGAAAAGCATATGTTTATTCTGGTCCAAAATATCGTCAATGGATACACATCGTATGAACAAACGCATAGCACTTTGGGTGGCTTCTAAGGCAAATGTTTCATGTAAAAATTGGTATTATTTAATTGTAAAAGTATTTAATGAAAATAATTTAAGTATGTTTGCAAATATTACCGAGCCTAAGCCATCATCATTAGTATTCTCAATGGAAAGTAAACTAATGGCTATGTTCAAATTAAACTGGTTTACATCTATTAATAGAGATGTTGGTATATCGGGTCGAGGTAGAAATAAATTACGGTTGTATAAGCTATTTAAAACAGAATTCAAAGTAGAAGACTACTGTATGATGTTTTTACCTCTTAGTCATAGAGCTGCTTTGAGTAAATTTCGTTGTGGTGTTGCACCAATAAGAATAGAGACGGGCAGGTACGAGAATCTGAGTGTAGATCAAAGGAAATGTCCATTCTGTGACTCCGTTGAAAATGAACTACATGTTATTTTGCAATGTTGTACGTATGCAGATATTAGGTTACCGCTTATTAGAAAAACAATGGGTATTTATGGTAATTTTATTAATCTTTCTGATTCAGAAAAGTTTGTTTTAATTTTCTCCAGCAAGGAACTGATAAGATTATGTGCCAAAACCTGTTTTGAAATTCTTCAAAAACGACGGTTTTTGACGTGTAAATAAAATCAGTATGTTATGCAGTTCATAGATTGTAATATATATATATTTAGCATGTAAATAATGTATCTCAATTGTTTCTTAATACTATGAATACTTTTTTATTGCCAACTAAATAGTCTATGCTAATCAGTTCATCACTGATCTGATCAGAGGTGATAATTGTTTTTTTATACCATTTTTTAATTAATAAGCGCGTTAGTGCTCTTTTTCAATATCAGTGTTTTAATAAATATTTTAAGCACTTCTTAGATTCTCGGCTATCTTCCCAGGCTCCCTGTTCATGCGTGAAGCGACTACAATAAAATGAATATCATACTATCTGCTACTCAGATCCACATTAGTCCTAATTCAGCAGTACTTATACAATTGACCTTTCTGCCGATTTTGATTGACAGCTGGCGTTAGCCAATCGCATCGCACCATTCGCGCACACCCCCGGCAACGGTTTATCGCCGCCATCTTGTTAGACAAACAATGCATATTAGACACACTAGTAACGAGTAGACAAATTTGAAAAGGCGTGAATTTGATCGATAATACGGGTTTAAAATTGTTTTAATGATGTTGAAAATGTGTAGCTTTGGTGTGTGGGTTAGTTATAGTACAAAATTAGTCGATATCCTGGTGATCGACGTTAAATTCAACCCATTTCAAAATCCTTGGACAAATCTAAAAGTGTGTATATGAACCACAAAATACCAGACAGCTGCTTTAAAAACAATGCATCTATAAAAACACCGACTGACCCCATATAGTCATTCTTTTCTCACAAACACAGCAATCAAATTTAAGCGTGTCACACTGTTTATTGGGAGCAATCAACAACTTACCCACTAACGGTACATCACAGAGACCGCCGAGTTATAATACCCGATATCAAGATCAAAGTATTTCACATCGGAATTTAGCACTGCATGATTGTGCTAATTGGTCAATTATAAAATGTGTGCACATAATTATATAATTGATTACTACACCGAGTCATTGTTTTATCGTTCTGTTAGATACACGAGTTATGTAGTAAAATTTTAATCAAATCTGATAACAAGTTTCAAGTTTAGCCAAGTTTCATAGTGATCGTGATCTGAAATTATTTTTTGAAAAATATTTAAAATTAATTAATGCTGTCTGTCATTGGCAATGGTGAAACGATGTAGTTACGGGCTGTGTGACAGTGATGTAGATATCCAGATCGATTGATAGGTGACGTTAAATTCGTGCCATTTTCAAAACCTAAGACAAATCTTGAAAACATGTCTAAGGTGGATTAAGTTGTGTGAACGACCAAACGACCAGCTGAATACATCCAACATTAATGCAAACATATATTTGCACAAAAGTAAGTTGAAATTAATTTATTTATGCATAATAAAATATTTCGAAAAAATATATTCTGCATTAATAGATCTACCGTTCACAAGAGATATGTGAGTATAGTGGTGATTATACATGTGGTTCATACATATTGTCGTGGATGGTGGACTAGGGATCAGATAGTAGTAAATGGAACCCATGCATGTGCAGAGCTGTGGGATTCCCATATTAGCTCAGTGAACGTACTGGTGTTCAGTTTTTGGGCCTAATGGTCGAGTCTTATAGGAGGCATAGGGTCGAGTCTCTCAAGACGGTGGCATATTTCATTTCTTTTGATGTCAAAGTTGACACGATGTGGTTGTTCACTCTTCCGTTGACTGCGCAAGCATTTACCACGAACACTTAACACGTCCTCATCCGTATATCTGTACTTTAGAGAAATAACCTTCACACCTACGTCTATTATGAGATGGGCTGTTGACAAATTAATCAATTACTGGAGAATATATTATTGTTCACACCTTGATTGGTCGGCTCAAACATTTGTGATGCTGGCTTGTATGCCCATGTTTTATCCGCTTTAGAGCTGAGCCGTGCCATATGTCCAGGCCCTTGAATCATGTATAAATATCATGCTCTTCACATCAATTTCATTACAACCATGGCGTCTATTTTTCCATGCTCTCGTGACATTTTGCTCTCGTCACGTTTCCAGCCGTATGCATGCCCTTAGCTGCGATAAGTGCCACCATTGGAATCATCGAAAATGCGGAATGATTTATTTATTCTCCCCCATTCACTTTAATTAATCTTGATTAGTGGCCTGAAACCTAGATAGATAATCACTCCTGGTATGGCAAACACACGGCTACATAGTCCCATTCATAATTGTGTCTAATTACCTAAATAGCTAATAATAGCATTATTTATAATGGGCCTGTATAGTGCAGTACTATATAAATATATAAAATACGAACCTGTGATTATACGAATGCACTAGTACAGGCCTCGACAATTTTTTAATTTCTTACTCGTCCTACTGGGCGAGTGATGCCACTGTTCCACTCGTCCAGATTGGACTATCACTCGTCCCATGTATTTTAGGAAAATTAAAAATCATCGGAATTGCACTTTAATTTATTAATAAATGCAATTATGTGGCAGCATAAACACATCGGTGATGTCCTATTATCACGCCTGGTAATCATTCCGAAGAAAGGAAAACGGATATTATTTTATTTTGTTCCTTCGATTTATATTGGATATTTAGCTGAATTTTTCACTCGTCCGACTGGGCAAGCGACTTGGAATTTCTACTCGTCCAGATCGAAAAGTCACTCGTAAATACGAGCGGACGAGTGGATTTGTCGAGCCCTGCTAGTATACGAAACTACCATTAGACGAACAAGGGATTATACGAAATCACCTGAATTCACCTAAAACCCTTGCCTTCTTGCTTTCAACGAGATATTCTTATCTGGGTGAAATAAAACCGAGAAATTCGACGGAATTTTATCTAGATTAACTCGATGCAGGTCTGCGTTAGACGCCATTTTGTTAGATAGCTTGTCTCGCGTGGTTACAGCGAGCACCTGTAACTATGGGGCGGGGGGGCGTGCCTAAGTAGCGTTTGCAGAAAGTTCAATTGTATTATACCACTTATTACACATGATAAAGTTACTACTAGACTTGTATATCAGACACATATCTCTACACACAGACTTCGTATCACTAGTAACATTCATGTCGACCTATATACAGGGCGATGTGGGCGAAATTGACCTTTCTGCCGATTTTGATAGACAGCTGGCGTTAGCCAATCGCATCGCACCATTCGCGCACACCCCCGGCAACGGTTTATCGACGCCATCTTGTTAGACAAACAATGCATATTAGACAAACTAGTAACGAGTAGACAAATTTGAAAAGGCGTGAATTTGATCGAAAATACGGGTTTTAAATTGTTTTAATGATGTTGAAAATGTGTAGCTTTGGTGTGTGGGTTAGTTATAGTACACAATTAGTCGATATCCTGGTGATCGACGTTAAATTCAACCCATTTCAAAATCCTTGGACAAATCTAAAAGTGTGTATATGAACCTCAAAATACCAGACAGCTGCTTTAAAAACAATGCATCTATAAAAACACCGACTGACCCCATATAGTCATTCTTTTATCGCAAACACAGCAATCAAATTTAAGCGTGTCACATTGTTTATTGGAAGTAATCAACAACTTACTGGTACATCACAGAGACCGCAACATAATATCCCGTTAGGGGCCTACTGTCAAGATCAAAGTGTTGCACATCGGAATTTAGCACTGATTGTGCTAATAATTGGTCAATTATAAAATGTATGCACACAATTATAGTATTGATTACTACACCGAGTCATTGTTTTATCGTTCTGTCAGACAAACGAGTTATTTAGTAAATTTTAATCAAATCTGATAACGAGTGATCGTGATCTGAAATTATTGTTTGAAAAATAATTACAAATTAATTAATGCTGTCTGTCATTGACAATGGTGAAAAGATGTAGTTACGGGCTGTTTTATTAATGTATGCTGTGTGACAGTGATAGTAGATATCCAGATCGATTAATAGGTGACGTTTAATTCGTGCCATTTCCAAACCCAAGACAAATCTTGAAAAATGTCTAAGGTGGATTAAGTTGTGTGGACGACAAGCTGAATACATCCAAAATTAATGCAAACATATATATTTGCACACAAGTAAGTTGAAATTAATTTATTTATGCATAATAAAATATTTCGAAACAATATATTCTGCATTTATAGATCTACTGTTCACAAGAGATATGTGAGTATAATGGTGATTAAAATTATACATGTGGTTCATACATATTGTCGTGGATGGTGGACTAGGGATCAGATAGAAGTAATAGTACCCATGCATGTGCAGAGCTGTGGGATTCCCATATTAGCTCAGTGAACGTACTGGTGTTCAGTTTTTGGGCCTAATGTTCGAGTCTTCTAGGAGGCATAGGGTCGAGTCTCTCAAGACGGTGGCATATTTCATGTCTTTTAATGTCAAAGTTGACACGATGTGGTTGTTCGGGTGTCAGTGGTTTCGTATAACTACTTCTTCGTATACAAGGCAATATAGAGTGAAACATTGTGGTGGATTCGTCTAATAGTATATTATCACGCCTACGCCAATTATGAGATGGGCTGTTGACAAATTAATAAAATACTGGAGAATATATTATTTTTCACACCTTGATTGGTCGGCTCAAACATTTGTGATGCTGGCTTGTATGCCCGTGTTTTATCAGCTTTAGAGCTGAGCCGTGAGATGTCCAAGCCCTTACATCATGTATAAATATCATGCTCTTCACATCAATTTCATTACAACCATGGCGTCTATATTTCCATGCGTTTTTTGCTGATTATACAATACAAATACAATAAAAAATAGATACACACTGTAAATCTCATTGTCATTGTATTAATCTATGTACCTTTTTTATGTAATTTTATGTCATTGTAAATAATTTAATGCTTTGATGTACAATAAATATATTATTTTAATGACGGTCTATGATTTATTTATTCTCCCCCATTCACTTTAATTAATCTTGATTAGTGGCCTGAAACCTAGATAGATAATCACTCCTGGTATGGCAAACACACGGCTACATAGTCCCATTCATAATTGTGTCTAATTACCTAAATAGCTAATAATATTAATATCTGGGTAAAATAAAACTGAGAAATTCCACGGAATTTTATCTAGATTAACTCGATGCAGGTCTGCGTTAAGACGCCATTTTGTTAGATAGCTTGTCTCGCGTAGTTACAGCGAGCACCTGTAACTATGGGGGGCGTGCCTAAGTAGCGTTTGCAGAAAGGTCAAATTGTCGCCATAGGGACCCTGACTTCGCCCTCTGGGGGCCCCACTACTCCCTAAAAACAAAAGATTACAGACTATCGGAACCACCAATGACCTTCATGGTCTACATATAATACACACTCGGTACCAATAATGACATTCATGGTCTACAGATACACCGACCCTATTGGAACCATTAATGACCTCTAAATATACATAGACTCGGTACCACTAATGACAACCCCTCTTTCTCAGCTCTCGCCATGTGAGCGTATCTAATACCATGAACAATAAATATAAACAGACTCGTATATATGTTTCGGATAGTTCAACATTCCAAATATCTTTAACTCTATATTACTAGGGATACCAAACGAATAATAAATGCAAACATACCCCAATTGACCGCTTGAAAGATATACGTCTTACACTCTAGATGTACCTGGAAGAACAGCCCTGCTGTTTTTTTAAATGTTTATTTAACGTCGTTACCGGTTGCCCATTTCAGCGACGGGCAGTTTACCTAACAACATCTTTCCTGGGCATGCTCAAGCGGTTAACCAGTACTTGTTGCACCAACCTCCGTAAGAAACTGCCAACTTTTTCATTTAAGTGAAACACGGTCTGAGCGGGGCTCGAACATGTCACCATCAGTGATGATAGGTTACAGTGGTATACAAGTCAACGACCGTAACCACTCGACCACAGGCGGTCAGCCCTGCTGTGTGGACTTCGTAGCCAAATATAGTTTTGGTGAACACACGCACGGTGTTTTCCATGCATTTATTAGCTGATTTTAACCGTCACAGAATATAGAATGTTTAGTATAAGGCCTTGGAGAGTAATTTTAAAGGGAACAGTGTTTATGATAAGATAAATCCAAATCTCATACTACTAGTCTGATTTATATCAATTAAACGGGAATGTCCCTAATAAGTAATGTATAATATTGTGACAATGTACCTTCGCTGTTAGGTACACGTTATATCCCATTTAGTATAACTTTACCCACTGAACTGTACAATGGTACGCCATAATGTACATAAATCCATTACCAATGAGGCCCCGACTGCACAGTAGTCAATATTATTAATTGCACGCGTTTCGATAAGAATAGCGTGAAATATTTGTATTTCGCGGAACGGATTCAATACAGTGAATATTGGTTAGCTTTGTGCACGGGTTTTGTCCCCGTTAGTTCGCTTAGAAATAGAACAGTTATATTATATGACAGAATGGTACACACATTATAACTTAGCGTAAGAAGTTTGACACTGCAGCATGTTTAGCTAACTTATACAGTTGCGTGTGTTTTATATTTATTTATCGTCGCTAACGGTTGCCCATATGAGCGACGCCTCCTGAAGAGCTTATTCATTTTAGATTTTGGAGGATAGTGCAATGATACAGACAGAGACCCATTCCAGAGTCTCCTCTGGTTCTTTTACGTGCACAGTGTAAAGCACCGACACGAGATCACTGTTTGATGTCCTATCTGAAAGACTGTTAATTTTATTAGGGTTAGGCGGGGGATCGAACCTGCGATCCCTGGATTATCAGTACAGCGTGTTACCACTGGACTACAGATCCGTCTGCATTTGCAGTGGAGATATATTATTTTATACGGAACCATAGTCATGCAAAGGTTTATCATTGTTATAATTATATGTATAATTATGTTAGTAATATTATGCGCCTCGTGTATTGTATTGATTGTAATACCTCATTTAATCATGTATGTCATGGAATGTGAGAATAAAAATTATTTGACATGACTCAAACTGGTTGATTGGATTATGACAATCTGATTGAATCACTTTTTCACAATACATGTATATGTATTTTATCTGTATAAGTATGCTATAAGCATCAGCTGATGTCTTAATGCAATACGTGTTGTTGTTGTTGTTGAATCACGTGTTTACTATACATACCAAGTCAAGTCAAATATCTTTTGTTACCTGTCTACAAACAAAGTTACAGTAACACATGAATATGATGTCAATAGACGGAATCATTTAAACATGACAGACTAACTTAACATTGTCAAACTGGTTTATTGACTGAATCCGTAATATTTGTTAATTCTTGTAATTATATGCAATTGTATTTTACAACTGTGTCTTTAAATAATACAACAACAACAACAATGTTTCCATGTATACATACTTATTTTGTGATGGAACAACCAACTAAAATATTTGTATATATAAAAGTGCGGGAAGAAACCCAAACTGCCCACTATTTGATTCAAACCCATGAGCACATATCATTTCATTTTCTACTCGCATTTTCATATAGCTTCAAGTTTCAATCTTATTGTTGTTAATATTGACACAATTAGCTAGACATCGATTTATCCGTTTTTTTAAAGTAAAGTACGCCCTTTCGGTCATTTTCTACCCCTTTTTTAAAAAAATGGTCCTTTTGTTACTTTAGTCATACCCACAAATATCACAATTAGACATTCTTACACAACACCACAAACATGGCCGCTGTTGGATCTTTGCAAGACGAAGCGTTGAAAAGAAAGGCGAGATTGAGAAATCTGCGAAACAAACCTGATATTTCTGATGGCGACAACAATGACAATAAAGCAATTGACCATAACAAGCAAAAATTACCGCGGTATATATTGTTCCTTATATGTAGGATCAGTGTCATTAGTACCGAGACATTCTTTATTTAATTCATTGACAATGACAATCGTACAAAGGGGCGCATTTTCAAGATTACAAACGGTCAGACACCGCTATTGCAATTTCCATAGGCCACCATTATAACACACAGTGCCATTAGATTTCCCCCAATAATAGTTTGACATAATAGACAGTAGTTTTCAACAGACTGGCCTTTGAGGCACAGGAAAATGTCAAATTTCAATGGCCCTGGGGTTTGACCAATTCAATTGCGTTTTTTAAATTTCCCACTAAAGGCACCCACCCCCTTAGTGTTTCCCTCATACTGAAAAAAGGGCAGGGCGCAGGTACAAAAAAGGCCGTTGTTTCATGTTGCCAGTACTCAAAAGGGCAGAATTGACATGTAGGGTCTTATTTCTGTTATTACTAGTATGAAACATTTTGAGGACGAATCAATTTTCAAGTATGAAACATTTTGAGGACAAATCCATTTTGCAACCTATTGCGTATTTAAAAATTCAAAATATATTATAAGGCGTGACAATGGTGTGATATCAGAGATTATCAATTATCTAAGCAAAAATGTAAGCCAGAAAAAAGTACAACAATAATGCATTCACATTCATTCACAGGCACAAGACACAAACATTTTTTGTTGGCCTATGGTCATATATTAAGTAATGTTTACTTAAATGTCTGTTGTTCACAATGTGCCATTCTGGTGTTATTTGACCGATCTCCATGAAATAAAAAGTATTTGTCTTCCGGTCAGAAGTATAGGTGGAGCTGCCAGCTTAACAGACTCCGAAGACAAAGAGTGTATCTTAGTTCTTACTCAATTTACTGGCCAAAATAGTGTATGAACTTTTTTTTTTAAAGAGGAGACATAAAATTCATTTTAGGGAGAAGTGATGCCCCAGTGCGCGACTCTTTCACCCACATCGTCCTCTAAAATGATCCCTGATGGATTATTGCAGATTCTGTTTGATATAAACTTAATAAACAAACTATCGTACTATGGCGGACAAATAGAAGTGTAGTGTATTTCGGCGTGGGTAGAGCTTTCTGGCTATTGTTCGGGAGGTCATGAGTTCGAGTCCCACCGTGGGTCACTAACTTTTCTGCTCTTTCTTTGCTTGGTCACTTTAGAACTTAGAAGTGGTCAAGATTATGGGTCAGCAGCCAGGCAGGCAGCATGGGCAGGCCCAGCAGCATGGGCAGGCAGCAGCGACAGGCAGTGAAAATCCACAATAGTATAAATCAACACTGAACCTCACTTCCTGATATGTCAATGTATCATGAGGCTGCCTGCTGCATGCACACATACAAGTGACCTGGAACAAGTGTATCATGAGGCTGCCTGCTGCATGCACAAATACAAGTGACCTGGAACCAGTGTATCATGAGGCTGCCTGCTGCATGCACACATACAAGTGACCTGGAACCAGTGTATCATGAGGCTGTCTGCTGCATGCACAAATACAAGTGACCTGGAACCAGTGTATCATGAGGCTGCCTGCAGCATGCACAAATACAAGTGACCTGGAACCAGTGTATCATGAGGCTGCCTGCTGCATGCACAAATACAAGTGACCTGGAACCAGTGTATCATGAGGCTGCCTGCAGCATGCACAAATAAAAGTGACCTGGAACCGTGTACATGAGCTGCCTGTACATGCACAATACAAGTGATTTGGAACCAGTGTACCATGAGGCTGCCTGATGCATGCACAAATACAAGTGACTGGAACAGTGTATCATGAGGCTGCTGCACAAATACAAGTGACCTGGAACCAGTGTATCATGAGGCTGCCTGCATGCACAAATACAAGTAGCCTGGAACCAGTGTATCATGAGGCTGTCTGCTACATGCACACATACAAGTGACCTGGAACCAGTGTATCATGAGGCTGCCTGCTGCATGCACAAATACAAGTGACCTGGAACCAGTGTATCATGAGGCTGCCTGCTGCATGCACAAATACAAGTGACCTGGAACCAGTGTATCATGAGGCTGCCTGCTGCATGCACAAATCAAGTGACCTGGAACCAGTGATCATGAGGCTGCATGCACAATACAGTGACCTGGAACCAGTGTACATGAGGCTGCATGCACAAATACAAGTGACCTGGAACCAGTGTATCATGAGGCTGATTGCATGCACAGATACAAGTAGCCTGGAACCAGTGTATCAACTATCATGAGGCTGCCTGCTACATGCACACATACAAGTGACCTGGAACCAGTGTATCATGAGGCTGCCTGCTGCATGCACAAATACAAGTGACCTGGAACCAGTGTATCATGAGGCTGCCTGCTGCATGCACAAATACAAGTGACCTGGAACCAGTGTATCATGAGGCTGCATGCACAAATACAAGTGACCTGGAACCAGTGTATCATGAGGCTGCATGCACAAATACAAGTGACCTGGAACCAGTGTATCATGAGGCTGATTGCATGCACAGATACAAGTAGCCTGGAACCAGTGTATCAACTATCATGAGGCTGCCTGCTACATGCACACATACAAGTGACCTGGAACCAGTGTATCATGAGGCTGCCTGCTGCATGCACAAATACAAGTGACCTGGAACCAGTGTATCATGAGGCTGCCTGCTGCATGCACAAATACAAGTGACCTGGAACCAGAAGGGCATTTTGACATCTGTGACCAACCTAAAGTAGTACATGTATGTAGGACTTTCAACATTGTGAGTACTCTACTCTATGGTGATCTTGTATACTACTTCTACGTCTATTTGTTTATTGGCTGTCCAATTAGTTCAGTGGTAAGCAAGCTTACTACTGACCAATGCAACCGGGTTTGATCCTCGGACCAGGAAGTATGCAAGATGGTACTGTTGTTGGTTTTCCCTGGTGTCCTCTCACATGAAGGACCACACATACTCTTTCATCTGTGCTAACGAGAGTGATTAATATTAAGGCTTGTTTCGCAATCATTGTAAAATAAATAAAGTTTATGAATTGTATTAGTTTACGGTATTCATATTTCTTTTACCTTGATTTTGCGAAACACATTTTATACATTAGATTAAATGCTCCTGAGACCATATGTAATACATGATTGTTATAAATTGGTATCCTGGCAGTGTGTATTCCAAACGACAAAGCAAACAAACCGATTAGAAAACATCAATAATTATGTAAATCTTGTATTACATCGGCGTCTGATCGATTTTATTAAGTTTATTATCCGGAAGTCGGGGGAGATTAGCTTATGGCTCAAGGCGGTATTTTCGACTGTCAAAATGATACGGATTATCATTAATTAGCAGGTATGCCCTCCAGAAATAAGGCGAAGTGTATGTCGCCCTGATGTCTATTTTAAGTCGAAGTGGTGGGGGGGGGAAAGCGACCACTTCGCTCATGTCGCTCTCTAGCATCACACCACGGATGCTCAATTTTACGTGTATTAAAGAAACGTGGTGAAGACAGAAGTGGACAGATAGGATGTGATTTTTAAATAAATTAAAGATATTTGTGTCATAAATGTTTCAGACCAGTATTTAGAAGTTACAAACCTGTGGATGAGAGTTTGAGGGACAGCTCCTTGCCGCAGACCAAGCCTGCAGATGGTATTTGCTTCTTTCATTACGAGTTACTTGCTTCTTGTTGATACCTCCAGAAGTACAAGTACATGTATAGTAGTACATGCGTCTCTTTGAATGGTAAACAAACGGGCGCCATTTTGAATACGCTTTATAGTAACTCATTTGCATATAAGGTAATATAAAGTAGGTCAAGCGCGTGCGCGTATATTTTTAGTATATTGATGATATATCGCGCAACTACCGATCTCTTTACTTGTTGCGTATACGTCACCACCACCACTACCGAGCTCTTTGCTTTTTTTGGTATACGCGTCACTATTGATGACGTAGCGCTCAACTACAGAGCTCTTTGCTTGTTTGGTATACGCGTCACTATATAGCCTATTGGTAATAGCTTTATAAATAGCTATCTCGTACCATTCTATAAATATAGACTACGAACCTATCCATAAATAACTATTACGAACGCTTCTATATAAATATAGTCCGATTAGAACGGTCTTAGTACTCAAGCAGCTTCACGAGCTTCAACGAATATACGGGTAAGTTCATTATATTATTCGAGCTAGGCGTACGTTTTTATCGAGTAAGAAATCCTAATTACAAACTTAACCTATGTACGAAAATGAATAATATATATCCTTACGTATACTTCCATAAAAACGCGAGAAATTATTAATAATCCGTAATGTACGTTTTACAGGGCGATGGATTCCATCAGGAATGAGATATACATAGCGATAAGTCGTAACAACTTGTTTCGCGATCTAGCAATTTTGTAATAAAATAATATTATCCATTCTATATGAGACGCTGGATGCAACGATTAATATAAATGTTCAAATTATAAAACCCGTCCGCGCGAACGTATGTCTGGTGTCAATAGATGTTAGTCATATAAATAACGCGTATATCTCCGAATAAATCATATCGGTTAGTATGACGCATCTCGTCTGTTCGATACAACGGAATGGCTCCAATAATGAATGCGATGTATGAGGTTATATGTTGACCCTAAATAACCTTATCCGGGAATGCGAGAAAAATCGCCAGCTCAGTAGGCACACGAAATTAAAACAGCATGGAACCAAACACTGACACATTCATACAGGTAATTATAAATATGATTCTAAAGTAATTAACGCGTGTACATACCACGGTTGTCATCTCTGAGCTGCAACATAACTGATTAACTTAACTTAATCGGGAGATCGATTTTGTTAAATGTCAAACACTCGTTTCGCTATCGCGCTAACATAAATTTGTAATTACAGCCCCAGGTTCAATAAAATAATACACGCGTTCATAAAATATTACTTTAGTGTGTGCGTGCGCGCGTGAGTGCGTGCCTGCGAGCGTGCGTGCGCGTGCGTGCGTGTGTGATAAGAATGTAATATTTGGCAAGTTACTGATTCCCTCTATCAGGTTGTATGTTGTTTGCGGTTATTTTAAATAATGTATATCTATTTACTTTACCACACGCCCGTCTGTCTGTCCGTCCGTCCGACCGTCCGTCCGTCCGTCTGTCCGTCTGTCCATCCGTCTGGCCGTCCGTCTGTCCGTCTGTCTGTCTGTCTGTCTGTCTGTATGTCCGTATGTCTGTCCGTCTGTCTGTCTGTCTGTCTGTCTGTCTGTCCTAACCTTTTATTCTAAAACATCATGCGCAACTTATCAATATATCTGATAAGAACTAAAAATGTCGTAGCTCCCATCTAATTTATACGCATATAGGATTAATTGCAACAGGAATAGCAGACGGAATGACTGGAAAATGAAATGTCAAAAATGAGAACGAAATATTTATTTCGCTATAAATCCCGACATGTCTGCTTATCAGGTCAAATTATTCGCCATACGGAGGAATTCCAGACAAAGTGAAAGCAGCATGGAGTCAGACTGACACATTCATACAGTTAATTCTAAATAGCTCGCGTCGTTAAATATGTCCCAAATGCACATTACAATCTAAAGGTAATTAATTTCGAATTACTACAAATCGACGCGGAAATCCGGAAATGTAATTAACAAATGTTAAATGTCAAATACTCGCTTCTCTATCGTGCTAACATTAATTTGTATAAACTATTTACATCCCCGATGCTAATCACGTGATCGGTGCTACATCGCGCATCCTTTATTACGGTTGTAGAGAACATTCGTATGTGTCAATGTTGTTATCATAATACGATCAGTTTCACGCGAAGCCTATTTTATGGTAATACATGCTTTATTTGATAGACGACGTCGCTCGGAGATTAGGGTTCGAACATGGCTTATGAATGTATACGTCCAGACTGGTGTGACAACAGAGTGGTCGCTACAGGAAAATGTTGCTTTCCAATATGCTCATCTGTTAGCCTTCCTTATTTATTTATCATCGACCCCCTCGTTAATAGGGGTGACGCCTCTAAAAGTGCATTCGTTAATTCATTTTGGTTGCAGGATACGCTCCAATTCCAGAAGCATACAGGCGCGTAGCTGCCATTAGGCCAGGGCCTGTATTAGGGGTAGAGTCGCGTACGCTGTTTATAACG
>CM026386.1:39373423-39405798 GCA_014843695.1 Archivesica marissinica | reverse complement strand
ACCGTTATAAACAGCGTACGCGACTCTACCCCTAATACAGGCCCTGGCCTAATGGCAGCTACGCGCCTGTATGCTTCTGGAATTGGAGCGTATCCTGCAACCAAAATGAATTAACGAATGCACTTTTAGAGGCGTCACCCCTATTAACGAGGGGGTCGATGATAAATAAATAAGGAAGGCTAACAGATGAGCATATTGGAAAGCAACATTTTCCTGTAGCGACCACTCTGTTGTCACACCAGTCTGGACGTATACATTCATAAGCCATGTTCGAACCCTAATCTCCGAGCGACGTCGTCTATCAAATAAAGCATGTATTACCATAAAATAGGCTTCGCGTGAAACTGATCGTATTATGATAACAACATTGACACATACGAATGTTCTCTACAACCGTAATAAAGGATGCGCGATGTAGCACCGATCACGTGATTAGCATCGGGGATGTAAATAGTTTATACAAATTAATGTTAGCACGATAGAGAAGCGAGTATTTGACATTTAACATTTGTTAATTACATTTCCGGATTTCCGCGTCGATTTGTAGTAATTCGAAATTAATTACCTTTAGATTGTAATGTGCATTTGGGACATATTTAACGACGCGAGCTATTTAGAATTAACTGTATGAATGTGTCAGTCTGACTCCATGCTGCTTTCACTTTGTCTGGAATTCCTCCGTATGGCGAATAATTTGACCTGATAAGCAGACATGTCGGGATTTATAGCGAAATAAATATTTCGTTCTCATTTTTGACATTTCATTTTCCAGTCATTCCGTCTGCTATTCCTGTTGCAATTAATCCTATATGCGTATAAATTAGATGGGAGCTACGACATTTTTAGTTCTTATCAGATATATTGATAAGTTGCGCATGATTTTTTAGAATAAAAGGTTCGGACAAACAGACAGACAGACGGACAGACATACAGACATACAGACAGACAGACAGACAGACGGACGGACGGACAGACAGACGGGCGTGTGGTAAGGTAAATAGATATACATTATTTAAAATAACCGCAAACAACATACAACCTGATAGAGGGAATCAGTAACTTGCCAAATATTACATTCTTATCACACACGCACGCACGCGCACGCACGCTCGCAGGCACGCACTCACGCGCGCACGCACACACTAAAGTAATATTTTATGAACGCGTGTATTATTTTATTGAACCTGGGGCTGTAATTACAAATTTATGTTAGCGCGATAGCGAAACGAGTGTTTGACATTTAACAAAATCGATCTCCCGATTAAGTTAAGTTAATCAGTTATGTTGCAGCTCAGAGATGACAACCGTGGTATGTACACGCGTTAATTACTTTAGAATCATATTTATAATTACCTGTATGAATGTGTCAGTGTTTGGTTCCATGCTGTTTTAATTTCGTGTGCCTACTGAGCTGGCGATTTTTCTCGCATTCCCGGATAAGGTTATTTAGGGTCAACATATAACCTCATACATCGCATTCATTATTGGAGCCATTCCGTTGTATCGAACAGACGAGATGCGTCATACTAACCGATATGATTTATTCGGAGATATACGCGTTATTTATATGACTAACATCTATTGACACCAGACATACGTTCGCGCGGACGGGTTTTATAATTTGAACATTTATATTAATCGTTGCATCCAGCGTCTCATATAGAATGGATAATATTATTTTATTACAAAATTGCTAGATCGCGAAACAAGTTGTTACGACTTATCGCTATGTATATCTCATTCCTGATGGAATCCATCGCCCTGTAAAACGTACATTACGGATTATTAATAATTTCTCGCGTTTTTATGGAAGTATACGTAAGGATATATATTATTCATTTTCGTACATAGGTTAAGTTTGTAATTAGGATTTCTTACTCGATAAAAACGTACGCCTAGCTCGAATAATATAATGAACTTACCCGTATATTCGTTGAAGCTCGTGAAGCTGCTTGAGTAATAAGACCGTTCTAATCGGACTATATTTATATAGAAGCGTTCGTAATAGTTATTTATGGATAGGTTCGTAGTCTATATTTATAGAATGGTGCGAGATAGCTATTTATAAAGCTATTACCAATAGGCTATATAGTGACGCGTATACCAAACAAGCAAAGAGCTCTGTAGTTGAGCGCTACGTCATCAATAGTGACGCGTATACCAAAAAAAGCAAAGAGCTCGGTAGTGGTGGTGGTGACGTATACGCAACAAGTAAAGAGATCGGTAGTTGCGCGATATATCATCAATATACTAAAAATATACGCGCACGCGCTTGACCTACTTTATATTACCTTATATGCAAATGAGTTACTATAAAGCGTATTCAAAATGGCACCCGTTTGTTTACCATTCAAAGAGACGCATGTACTTGTATATTAAATTGTCAACTTGATGGCAAATATTTATACCTAGTCACAATTCAATTGGATGGAAACAAGAACATATGGTTCAGATGTGCTGTATTGTAATTTAAAAAAATTATGGCATCCTTCTAGAAAACAACCAGATCTGAAAGTCCCAACTATATGTGTTTCAGCCACAAGAAAGTTTGATGGACCGTCACGGATTGTCCAAAGACAATATATACCACCTACATGTATCTCCTTTAAACAATTACTAGGAAGGGCTATTAGAACCTTTAACCTCAAAGTGTGACCTTGACATTTGAGGTTGGGTCATGTGCTTAGTGTAATGATTGAATTCCCCCCAGTCCGGGCACAAAATATATTAATATTTGACTATTAACCTCCATGTGACCGTTGAGGTAAGAACCCGGGTCTTAGACATGGCACTTGCTTTAAAGTGACATTACATCAGAGAAAATGCAAATTTCTATAGAATGTAGTCTTATTATATGGTATAATTTTTTTCAAAATTTGCCTCAAAAACTGAGTATTTCAACTAATAAACAAGCGTCGTATACGCGGTTTGTTGACGTAACAAACTAGTGTAAATAGGGTCGACATACATGCGTAATTATTCTGTTTATGATACAGTTGCCATTCTGTCTTATGTTTATGGTTGTAGTTCCATCTTCTGGTTATGACACTGGTTGTAGTTCCATCTTCTGGTTATGACACTGGTTGTAGTTCCATCTTCTGGTTATGACACTGGTTGTAGTTCCATCTTCTGGTTATGACACTGGTTGTAGTTCCATCTTCTGGTTATGACACTGGTTGTAGTTCCATCTTCTGGTTATGACATTGGTTGCAGTTCCATCTTCTGGTTATGACACTGGTTGCAGTTCCATCTTCTGGTTATGACACTGGTTGCAATTCCATCTTCTGGTTATGACACTGGTTGTAGTTCCATCTTCTGGTTATGACACTGGTTGCAATTCCATCTTCTGGTTATGACACTGGTTGTAGTTCCATCTTCTGGTTATGACATTGGTTGCAGTTCCATCTTCTGGTTATGACATTGGTTGTAGTTCCATCTTCTGGTTATGGCACTGGTTGTAGTTCCATCTTCTGGTTATGACACTGGTTGTAGTTCCATCTTCTGGTTATGACACTGGTTGTAGTTCCATCTTCTGGTTATGACACTGGTTGTAGTTCCATCTTCAGGTTATGACACAGGTTGTAGTTCCATCTTCTGGTTATGACACTGGTTGCAATTCCATCTTCTGGTTATGACACAGGTTGCAATTCCATCTTCTGGTTATGACACAGGTTGTAGTTCCATCTTCTGGTTATGACATTGGTTGCAGTTCCATCTTCTGGTTATGACACTGGTTGTAGTTCCATCTTCTGGTTATGACACTGGTTGTAGTTCCATCTTCTGGTTATGACATTGGTTGCAGTTCCATCTTCTGGTTATGACATTGGTTGTAGTTCCATCTTCTGGTTATGACATTGGTTGTAGTTCCATCTTCTGGTTATGACATTGGTTGTAGTTCCATCTTCTGGTTATGACATTGGTTGCAGTTCCATCTTCTGGTTATGACATTGGTTGTAGTTCCATCTTCTGGTTATGACATTGGTTGTAGTTCCATCTTCTGGTTATGACACAGGTTGCAATTCCATCTTCTGGTTATGACACAGGTTGTAGTTCCATCTTCTGGTTATGACATTGGTTGTAGTTCCATCTTCTGGTTATGACATTGATTGTAGTTCCATCTTCTGGTTATGACATTGGTTGTAGTTCCATCTTCTGGTTATGACATTGGTTGCCGTTCCATCTTCTGGTTATGACATTGGTTGTACTTCCATCTTCTGGTTATGACACTGGTTGCAGTTCTGTGCATGTATTTGATAGTGTCTCTTCTGGTTATGACACTGGTTGCAGTTCTGTGCATGTTTTTGATAGTGTCTCTTCTGGTTATGACACTGGTTGCAGTTCTGTGCATGTTTTTGTTTTGATAGTGTCTCTTCTGGTTATGACACTGGTTGCAGTTCTGTGCATGTATTTGATAGTGTCTCTTCTGGTTATGACACTGGTTGCAGTTCTGTGCATGTTTTTGATAGTGTCTCTTCTGGTTATGACACTGGTTGCAGTTCGGTGCATGTTTTTGATAGTGTCTCTTCTGGTTATGACATTGGTTGCAGTTCGGTGCATGTTTTTGATAGTGTCTCTTCTGGTTATGACACTGGTTGCAGTTCAGTGCATGTTTTTGATAGTGTCTCTTCTGGTTATGACACTGGTTGCAGATCTTCTGGTTATGACATTGGTTGCAGTTCGGTGCATGTTTTTGATAGTGTCTCTTCTGGTTATGACACTGGTTGCAGTTCTGTGCATGTTTTTGATAGTGTCTCTTCTGGTTATGACACTGGTTGCAGTTCTGTGCATGTTTTTGATAGTGTCTCTTCTGGTTATGACATTGGTTGCAGTTCGGTGCATGTTTTTGATAGTGTCTCTTCTGGTTATGACACTGGTTGCAGTTCTGTGCATGTTTTGTTTTGATAGTGTCTCTTCTGGTTATGACACTGGTTGCAGTTCTGTGCATGTTTGATAGTGTCTCTTCTGGTTATGACACTGGTTGCAGTTCCATCTTCTGGTTATGACACTGGTTGCAGTTCTGTGCATGTTTTTGATAGTGTCTCTTCTGGTTATGACACTGGTTGCAGTTCTGTGCATGTTTTTGATAGTGTCTCTTCTGGTTATGACACTGGTTGCAGTTCTGTGCATGTTTTTGATAGTGTCTCTTCTGGTTATGACATTGGTTGCAGTTCGGTGCATGTTTTTGATAGTGTCTCTTCTGGTTATGACATTGGTTGCAGTTCGGTGCATGTTTTTGATAGTGTCTCTTCTGGTTATGACACTGGTTGCAGTTCTGTGCATGTTTTTGTTTTGATAGTGTCTCTTCTGGTTATGACACTGGTCGCAGTTCTGTGCATGTATTTGATAGTGTCTCTTCTGGTTATGACACTGGTTGCAGTTCTGTGCATGTTTTTGATAGTGTCTCTTCTGGTTATGACATTGGTTGCAGTTCGGTGCATGTTTTTGATAGTGTCTCTTCTGGTTATGACACTGGTTGCAGTTCGGTGCATGTTTTTGATAGTGTCTCTTCTGGTTATGACACTGGTTGCAGTTCGGTGCATGTTTTTGATAGTGTCTCTTCTGGTTATGACACTGGTTGCAGTTCTGTGCATGTTTTTGTTTTGATAGTGTCTCTTCTGGTTATGACATTGGTTGCAGTTCGGTGCATGTTTTTGATAGTGTCTCTTCTGGTTATGACATTGGTTGCAGTTCGGTGCATGTTTTTGATAGTGTCTCTTCTGGTTATGACACTGGTTGCAGTTCTGTGCATGTATTTGATAGTGTCTCTTCTGGTTATGACACTGGTTGCAGTTCTGTGCATGTTTTTGATAGTGTCTCTTCTGGTTATGACATTGGTTGCAGTTCGGTGCATGTTTTTGATAGTGTCTCTTCTGGTTATGACATTGGTTGCAGTTCGGTGCATGTTTTTGATAGTGTCTCTTCTGGTTATGACACTGGTTGCAGTTCTGTGCATGTTTTTGTTTTGATAGTGTCTCTTCTGGTTATGACACTGGTTGCAGTTCTGTGCATGTATTTGATAGTGTCTCTTCTGGTTATGACACTGGTTGCAGTTCCATCTTCTGGTTATGACACTGGTTGCAGTTCTGTGCATGTTTTTGATAGTGTCTCTTCTGGTTATGACACTGGTTGCAGTTCTGTGCATGTTTTTGATAGTGTCTCTTCTGGTTATGACACTGGTTGCAGTTCTGTGCATGTATTTGATAGTGTCTCTTCTGGTTATGACACTGGTTGCAGTTCTGTGCATGTTTTTGATAGTGTCTCTTCTGGTTATGACATTGGTTGCAGTTCGGTGCATGTTTTTGATAGTGTCTCTTCTGGTTATGACATTGGTTGCAGTTCGGTGCATGTTTTTGATAGTGTCTCTTCTGGTTATGACACTGGTTGCAGTTCTGTGCATGTATTTGATAGTGTCTCTTCTGGTTATGACACTGGTTGCAGTTCTGTGCATGTTTTTGATAGTGTCTCTTCTGGTTATGACATTGGTTGCAGTTCAGTGCATGTTTTTGATAGTGTCTCTTCTGGTTATGACACTGGTTGCAGTTCGGTGCATGTTTTTGATAGTGTCTCTTCTGGTTATGACACTGGTTGCAGTTCTGTGCATGTTTTTGATAGTGTCTCTTCTGGTTATGACACTGGTTGCAGTTCAGTGCATGTTTTTGATAGTGTCTCTTCTGGTTATGACACTCTTCTGGTTATGACATTGGTTGCAGTTCGGTGCATGTTTTTGATAGTGTCTCTTCTGGTTATGACACTGGTTGCAGTTCTGTGCATGTTTTTGATAGTGTCTCTTCTGGTTATGACATTGGTTGCAGTTCGGTGCATGTTTTTGATAGTGTCTCTTCTGGTTATGACATTGGTTGCAGTTCGGTGCATGTTTTTGATAGTGTCTCTTCTGGTTATGACACTGGTTGCAGTTCTGTGCATGTTTTTGTTTTGATAGTGTCTCTTCTGGTTATGACACTGGTTGCAGTTCTGTGCATGTATTTGATAGTGTCTCTTCTGGTTATGACACTGGTTGCAGTTCTGTGCATGTTTTTGATAGTGTCTCTTCTGGTTATGACACTGGTTGCAGTTCGGTGCATGTTTTTGATAGTGTCTCTTCTGGTTATGACACTGGTTGCAGTTCGGTGCATGTTTTTGATAGTTCTTCTGGTTATGACACTGGTTGCAGTTCCATTTTTTGATAGTGTCTCTTCTGGTTATGACACTGGTTGCAGTTCTGTGCATGTTTTTGATAGTGTCTCTTCTGGTTATGACACTGGTTGCAGTTCTGTGCATGTTTTTGTTTTGATAGTGTCTCTTCTGGTTATGACATTGGTTGCAGTTCGGTGCATGTTTTTGATAGTGTCTCTTCTGGTTATGACATTGGTTGCAGTTCGGTGCATGTTTTTGATAGTGTCTCTTCTGGTTATGACACTGGTTGCAGTTCTGTGCATGTATTTGATAGTGTCTCTTCTGGTTATGACACTGGTTGCAGTTCGTGCATGTTTTTGATAGTGTCTCTTCTGGTTATGACACTGGTTGCAGTTCTGTGCATGTTTTTGATAGTGTCTCTTCTGGTTATGACACTGGTTGCAGTTCTGTGCATGTTTTTGATAGTGTCTCTTCTGGTTATGACACTGGTTGCAGTTCTGTGCATGTTTTTGATAGTGTCTCTTCTGGTTATGACACTGGTTGCAGTTCTGTGCATGTTTTTGATAGTGTCTCTTCTGGTTATGACATTGGTTGCAGTTCGGTGCATGTTTTTGATAGTGTCTCTTCTGGTTATGACATTGGTTGCAGTTCGGTGCATGTTTTTGATAGTGTCTCTTCTGGTTATGACACTGGTTGCAGTTCTGTGCATGTTTTTGTTTTGATAGTGTCTCTTCTGGTTATGACATTGGTTGCAGTTCTGTGCATGTTTTTGATAGTGTCTCTTCTGGTTATGACACTGGTTGCAGTTCTGTGCATGTTTTTGATAGTGTCTCTTCTGGTTATGACATTGGTTGCAGTTCGGTGCATGTTTTTGATAGTGTCTCTTCTGGTTATGACACTGGTTGCAGTTCGGTGCATGTTTTTGATAGTGTCTCTTCTGGTTATGACACTGGTTGCAGTTCGGTGCATGTTTTTGATAGTGTCTCTTCTGGTTATGACACTGGTTGCAGTTCTGTGCATGTTTTTGTTTTGATAGTGTCTCTTCTGGTTATGACATTGGTTGCAGTTCGGTGCATGTTTTTGATAGTGTCTCTTCTGGTTATGACATTGGTTGCAGTTCGGTGCATGTTTTTGATAGTGTCTCTTCTGGTTATGACACTGGTTGCAGTTCTGTGCATGTTTTTGATAGTGTCTCTTCTGGTTATGACACTGGTTGCAGTTCTGTGCATGTTTTTGATAGTGTCTCTTCTGGTTATGACACTGGTTGCAGTTCAGTGCATGTTTTTGATAGTGTCTCTTCTGGTTATGACATTGGTTGCAGTTCTGTGCATGTTTTTGATAGTGTCTCTTCTGGTTATGACACTGGTTGCAGTTCAGTGCATGTTTTTGATAGTGTCTCTTCTGGTTATGACACTGGTTGCAGTTCCATCTTCTGGTTATGACATTGGTTGCAGTTCGGTGCATGTTTTTGATAGTGTCTCTTCTGGTTATGACACTGGTTGCAGTTCTGTGCATGTTTTTGATAGTGTCTCTTCTGGTTATGACATTGGTTGCAGTTCGGTGCATGTTTTTGATAGTGTCTCTTCTGGTTATGACATTGGTTGCAGTTCGGTGCATGTTTTTGATAGTGTCTCTTCTGGTTATGACACTGGTTGCAGTTCTGTGCATGTTTTTGTTTTGATAGTGTCTCTTCTGGTTATGACACTGGTTGCAGTTCTGTGCATGTTTTTGATAGTGTCTCTTCTGGTTATGACATTGGTTGCAGTTCGGTGCATGTTTTTGATAGTGTCTCTTCTGGTTATGACACTGGTTGCAGTTCGGTGCATGTATTTGATAGTGTCTCTTCTGGTTATGACACTGGTTGCAGTTCATCTTCTGGTTATGACACTGGTTGCAGTTCTGTGCATGTTTTTGTTTTGATAGTGTCTCTTCTGGTTATGACACTGGTTGCAGTTCTGTGCATGTATTTGATAGTGTCTCTTCTGGTTATGACACTGGTTGCAGTTCCATCTTCTGGTTATGACACTGGTTGCAGTTCTGTGCATGTTTTTGATAGTGTCTCTTCTGGTTATGACACTGGTTGCAGTTCTGTGCATGTTTTTGTTTTGATAGTGTCTCTTCTGGTTATGACACTGGTTGCAGTTCTGTGCATGTTTTTGATAGTGTCTCTTCTGGTTATGACACTGGTTGCAGTTCAGTGCATGTTTTTGATAGTGTCTCTTCTGGTTATGACATTGGTTGCAGTTCGGTGCATGTTTTTGATAGTGTCTCTTCTGGTTATGACACTGGTTGCAGTTCAGTGCATGTTTTTGATAGTGTCTCTTCTGGTTATGACACTGGTTGCAGTTCCATCTTCTGGTTATGACATGGTTGCAGTTCGGTGCATGTTTTTGATAGTGTCTCTTCTGGTTATGACACTGGTTGCAGTTCTGTGCATGTTTTTGATAGTGTCTCTTCTGGTTATGACTGGTTGCAGTTCGGTGCATGTTTTTGATAGTGTCTCTTCTGGTTATGACATGGTTGCAGTTCGGTGCATGTTTTTGATAGTGTCTCTTCTGGTTATGACACTGGTTGCAGTTCGGTGCATGTTTTTGTTTGATAGTGTCTCTTCTGGTTATGACACTGGTTGCAGTTCTGTGCATGTTTTTGATAGTGTCTCTTCTGGTTATGACATTGGTTGCAGTTCGGTGCATGTTTTTGATAGTGTCTCTTCTGGTTATGACATTGGTTGCAGTTCGGTGCATGTTTTTGATAGTGTCTCTTCTGGTTATGACACTGGTTGCAGTTCGGTGCATGTATTTGATAGTGTCTCTTCTGGTTATGACACTGGTTGCAGTTCCATCTTCTGGTTATGACACTGGTTGCAGTTCTGTGCATGTTTTTGTTTTGATAGTGTCTCTTCTGGTTATGACACTGGTTGCAGTTCTGTGCATGTATTTGATAGTGTCTCTTCTGGTTATGACACTGGTTGCAGTTCCATCTTCTGGTTATGACACTGGTTGCAGTTCTGTGCATGTTTTTGATAGTGTCTCTTCTGGTTATGACACTGGTTGCAGTTCTGTGCATGTTTTTGTTTTGATAGTGTCTCTTCTGGTTATGACACTGGTTGCAGTTCTGTGCATGTATTTGATAGTGTCTCTTCTGGTTATGACACTGGTTGCAGTTCTGTGCATGTTTTTGATAGTGTCTCTTCTGGTTATGACACTGGTTGCAGTTCTGTGCATGTTTTTGATAGTGTCTCTTCTGGTTATGACATTGGTTGCAGTTCGGTGCATGTTTTTGATAGTGTCTCTTCTGGTTATGACACTGGTTGCAGTTCTGTGCATGTATTTGATAGTGTCTCTTCTGGTTATGACACTGGTTGCAGTTCGGTGCATGTATTTGATAGTGTCTCTTCTGGTTATGACACTGGTTGCAGTTCGGTGCATGTTTTTGATAGTGTCTCTTCTGGTTATGACATTGGTTGCAGTTCGGTGCATGTTTTTGATAGTGTCTCTTCTGGTTATGACATTGGTTGCAGTTCGGTGCATGTTTTTGATAGTGTCTCTTCTGGTTATGACACTGGTTGCAGTTCTGTGCATGTATTTGATAGTGTCTCTTCTGGTTATGACACTGGTTGCAGTTCTGTGCATGTTTTTGATAGTGTCTCTTCTGGTTATGACATTGGTTGCAGTTCTGTGCATGTTTTTGATAGTGTCTCTTCAGGTTATGACACTGGTTTATTTTTCTGTATTGAGTTTACAATACTGTTTATTTACAGTAACAGAGAAAATACAAGAGCATATTGAGGCCTCCAAAGCAGACACTGTTATTGAAGAAGTGGTTCGTATATAGTATATATAATATATGTAATATAATAAATTGCACTTGGTGGATAATGTTTGTACAGTTACCATGTGTCCTCGAGAGAGAGAGTTTGTCTTGCTGTTAGATAAATAGATAATCACTGCATGTCATTGAGAGAGAGAGTTTGCCTTGCTGTTAGATAAATAGATAATCACTGCATGTCCTTGAGAGAGAGAGTTTGTCTTGCTGTTAGATAAATAGATAATCACTGCATGTCCTTGAGAGAGAGAGTTTGTCTTGCTGTTAGATAAATAGAGTATCACTGCATGTCCTTGAGAGAGAGTTTGTCTTGCTGTTAGATAAATAGATAATCACTGCATGGCCTTGAGAGAGAGAGAGAGTTTGCCTTGCTGTTAGATACGTAGAGAGTCACTGCCTGTCCTCGAGAGATAGGGTTTGCCTTGCTGTTGGATAAATAGATAATCACTGCATGTCCTTGAGAGAGTTTGCCTTGTTGTTAGATACATAGAGAATCACTGCATGTCCTCAAGAGAGTTTTGTCTTGCTGTTAGATACATAGAGTATCACTGCATGTCCTTGAGAGAGAGTTTGTCTTGATGTTAGATAAATAGATAATCACTGCATGGCCTTGAGAGAGAGAGAGTTTGCCTTGCTGTTAGATAAGTAGAGAATCACTGCATGTCCTCGAGAGAGTTTGCCTTGCTGTTAGATAAATAGAGAATCACTGCATGTCCTCGAGAGAGTTTTGTCTTGCTGTTAGATAAATAGAGTATCACTGCATGTCCTTGAGGGAGAGAGTTTGTCTTGCTGTTAGATAAATAGAGTATCACTGCATGTCCTTGAGAGAGAGAGTTTGTCTTGCTGTTAGATAAATAGAGTATCACTGCATGTCCTTGAGAGAGAGTTTGTCTTGCTGTTAGATAAGTAGAGAGTCACTGCATGTCCTCGAAATAGAGAGAGTTTGACTTGCTGTTAGATAAGTAGAGAGTCCCTGTGTGTCCTCGAGATAGAGAGAGTTTGACTTGCTGTTAGATAAGTAGAGAATCACTGCATGTCCTCGAAATAGAGAGAGTTTGACTTGCTGTTAGATAGTAGAGAGTCACTGTGTGTCCTCGAGAGAGAGAGAGAGTTTGTCTTGCTGTTAGATAAATAGAGAATCACTGCATGTCCTCGAGAGAGAGAGTGTCTTGCTGTTAGATAAATAGAGAATCACTGCATGTCCTCGAGAGAGAGAGAGTCCGAGAGAGAGAGTTATCTTGCTGTTAGATAAATAGAGAATCACTGCATGTCCTCGAGAGAGAGAGAGAGTTTGTCTTGCTGTTAGATAAATAGAGAATCACTGCATGTCCTTGAGAGAGAGAGAGAGTTGTCTTGCTGTTAGATAAATAGATAATCACTGCATGTCCTTGAGAGAGAGTTTGTCTTGCTGTTAGATAAATAGATAATCACTGCATGTCCTTGAGAGAGAGAGTTTGTCTTGCTGTTAGATAAATAGATAATCACTGCATGTCCTTGAGAGAGAGAGTTTGTCTTGCGTTAGATAAATAGAGTATCACTGCATGTCCTTGAGAGGAGTTTGTCTTGCTGTTAGATAAATAGATAATCACTGCATGGCCTTGAGAGAGAGAGAGAGTTTGCCTTGCTGTTAGATACGTAGAGAGTCACTGCCTGTCCTCGAGAGATAGGGTTTGCCTTGCTGTTGGATAAATAGATAATCACTGCATGTCCTTGAGAGAGTTTGCCTTGTTGTTAGATACATAGAGAATCACTGCATGTCCTCAAGAGAGTTTTGTCTTGCTGTTAGATACATAGAGTATCACTGCATGTCCTTGAGAGAGAGTTTGTCTTGATGTTAGATAAATAGATAATCACTGCATGGCCTTGAGAGAGAGAGAGTTTGCCTTGCTGTTAGATAAGTAGAGAATCACTGCATGTCCTCGAGAGAGTTTGCCTTGCTGTTAGATAAATAGAGAATCACTGCATGTCCTCGAGAGAGTTTTGTCTTGCTGTTAGATAAATAGAGTATCACTGCATGTCCTTGAGGGAGAGAGTTTGTCTTGCTGTTAGATAAATAGAGTATCACTGCATGTCCTTGAGAGAGAGAGTTTGTCTTGCTGTTAGATAAATAGAGTATCACTGCATGTCCTTGAGAGAGAGTTTGTCTTGCTGTTAGATAAGTAGAGAGTCACTGCATGTCCTCGAAATAGAGAGAGTTTGACTTGCTGTTAGATAAGTAGAGAGTCCCTGTGTGTCCTCGAGATAGAGAGAGTTTGACTTGCTGTTAGATAAGTAGAGAATCACTGCATGTCCTCGAAATAGAGAGAGTTTGACTTGCTGTTAGATAGTAGAGAGTCACTGTGTGTCCTCAGAGAGAGAGAGAGAGTTTGTCTTGCTGTTAGATAAATAGAGAATCACTGCATGTCCTCGAGAGAGAGAGTGTCTTGCTGTTAGATAAATAGAGAATCACTGCATGTCCTCGAGAGAGAGAGAGTTTATCTTGCTGTTAGATAAATAGAGAATCACTGCATGTCCTCGAGAGAGAGAGAGAGTTTGTCTTGCTGTTAGATAAATAGAGAATCACTGCATGTCCTTGAGAGAGAGAGAGTTTGTCTTGCTGTTGGATAAATAGAGAATCACTGCATGTCCTTGAGAGAGAGTTTGTCTTGCTATTGGATAAATAGAGAATCACTTTGTGTCCTCGAGAGAGAGAGTTTGTCTTGCTGTTAGATAAGTAGCGGATCGCGTCACTGTGTGTCCTCGAGAGAGAGAGAGAGAGAGTGTCTTGCTGTTAGATAAATAGAGAGTCACTGCATGTCCTTGAGAGAGAGAGTTGGTCTTGCTGTTAGATAAATAGAGAGTCACTGCATGTCCTTGAGAGAGAGAGTTGGTCTTGCTGTTAGATAAATAGAGAGTCACTGCATGTCCTTGAGAGAGAGAGTTGGTCTTGCTGTTAGATATGTAGAGAGTCACTGCATATCCTTGAGAGAGAGAGAGTTTGCCTTGCTGTTAGATAAATACAGTGTGTCCTCGAGAGTTTATTAAATTGTTTGACAGAAAATTATTAATTTTACCTAATGAGATTTTGATCCATGCCCTGTCACATTGTAACAACCCTACCACCACTCATTTATGTTCAGATATGTGTTCATATTGTTAATATGTCTGGCTACCGTTTAACTTTATTTCAGCTTTTATAATGGTTACTCCCATGTACAGGGATCATTCTAGAGGGCTATGTGGGCGAAATTGTCGCCCTAGGGACCCTGACTTCGCCCTCTGGGGGCCCACTTCTCCCTAAAAAAACATATTTTTGTTTTTTACGATTTTCAAACAAAATTGTGTCTAGTAAGATACACTGGCCCATTATAAAGCACTCATTCTATTCAAATGTTGTATTTAATGGTTGTACTGTGCATTTTAACCCTATTTTGTACTGTGCATTTTAACCCTATTTTGCAGAAGTATATTAAAGAACACCATTTAAGGAAGCAGTCACGCGCTTTCTCACTTCTCCCAAAATTTCTGACCTAGAATGAACCCTGCAGTATTATTAGTAAATTACCCACCCACGCGTGTTCGAGAAGACCATAAGTTATATATTGCTGCATGCTAGGGAAGCAGGTCCCCGGCTGTGTTTCAGTATATCATATCAGTACTGTATGTTTGTAGGATCTGGTTAACCTTGCTCCTAGAAAACCGGACTGGGACCTCAAGAGAGATGTGGCTAAAAAATTGGAAAAATTAGAGAGAAGAACACAGAGAGCGATAGCAGAATTGATAAGTAAGTTTCCATATTTATGCCACGCGTACAGGAAAGGGGTGTCCGTACACCACGCGTACAGGAAAGTGGTGTCCGTACACCACACGTACAGGAAAGGGGTGTCCGTACACCACGCGTACAGGAAAGGGGGGTCCGTACACCACACGTACAGGAAAGGGATGTCCGTACACCACGCGTACAGGAAAGTGGTGTCCGTACACCACGCGTACAGGAAAGGGGTGTCCGTACACCACGCGTACAGGAAAGGGGGGTCCGTACACCACACGTACAGGAAAGGGATGTCCGTACACCACGCGTACAGGAAAGTGGTGTCCGTACACCACGCGTACAGGAAAGGGGTGTCCGTACACCAAGATACAGGAAAGGGGTGTCCGTACACCACGCGTACAGGAAAGGGGTGTCCGTACACCACACGTACAGGAAAGTGGTGTCCGTACACCACGCGTACAGGAAAGGGGTGTCCGTACACCACGCATACAGGAAAGGGGTGTCCGTACACCACGCGTACGAAAGGGGTGTCCGTACACCACGCGTACAGGAAAGGGATGTCCGTACACCACGCGTACAGGAAAAGGGTGTCCATACACCATGTATACAGGTAAAGAGGTGTCCGTACACCAAGCATACAGGTAAAGAGGTGTCCATACACCAAGCATACAGGTAAAGAGGTGTCCGTACACCAAGCATACAGGTAAAGAGGTGTCCGTACACCACGCATACAGGAAAGGGGTGTCCGTACACCAAGCATACAGGTAAAGAGGTGTCCGTACCCCAAGCATACAGGAATGGGGTGGGGTGTCCATACACCAAGCATACAGGAAAGGGGAGGGGTGTCCGTACACCAAGCATACAGGAAAGGGGTGGGGTGTCCATACACCAAGCATACAGGTGAAGAGGTGTCCGTACCCCAAGCATACAGGAAAGGGGTGGGGTGTCCGGTACACCAAGCATACAGGAAAGGGGAGGGGTGTCCGTACACCAAGCATACAGGAAAAGGGTGTCCATACACCATGCATACAGGTAAAGGGATGTCCGTACACCACGCGTACAGGAAAAGGGTGTCCATACACCATGCATACAGGTAAAGAGGTGTCCGTACACCAAGCATACAGGAAAAGGGTGTCCATACACCAAGCATACAGGTAAAGAGGTGTCCGTACACCAATCATACAGGTAAAGAGGTGTCCGTACACCAAGCATACAGGTAAAGAGGTGTCCGTACACCAAGCATACAGGTAAAGAGGTGTCCGTACACCAAGCATACAGGAAAGGGGTGGGGTGTCCGGTACACCAAACATACAGGAAAGGGGAGGGGTGTCCGTACACCAAGCATACAGGAAAAGGGTGTCCATACACCATGCATACAGGTAAAGAGGTGTCTGTACACCACGCGTACAGGAAAAGGGTTTCCATACACCATGCATACAGGTAAAGAGGTGTCCGTACACCAAGCATACAGGTAAAGAGGTGTCCGTACACCAATCATACAGGTAAAGAGGTGTCCGTACACCAAGCATACAGGTAAAGAGGTGTCCGTACACCAATCATACAGGTAAAGAGGTGTCCGTACACCAAGCATACAGGTAAAGAGGTGTCCGTACACCAATCATACAGGTAAAGAGGTGTCCGTACACCAAGCATACAGGTAAAGAGGTGTCCGTACACCAATCATACAGGTAAAGAGGTGTCCATACACCAAGCATACAGGTAAAGAGGTGTCCGTACACCAAGCATACAGGTAAAGAGGTGTCCGTAACCAAGCATACAGGTAAAGAGGTGTCCGTACACCAATCATACAGGTAAAGAGGTGTCCGTACACCAAGCATACAGGTAAAGATGTGTCCGTACACCAATCATACAGGTAAAGAGGTGTCCGTACACCAAGCATACAGGTAAAGAGGTGTCCGTACACCAAGCATACAGGTAAAGAGGTGTCCGTACACCAATCATACAGGTAAAGAGGTGTCCGTACACCAATCATACAGGTAAAGAGGTGTCCGTACACCAAGCATACAGGTAAAGAGGTGTCCGTACACCAAGCATACAGGTAAAGAGTGTCCGTACACCAATCATACAGGTAAGAGTGTCCGTACACCAAGCATACAGGTAAGAGGTGTCCGTACACCAAGCATACAGGTAAAGAGGTGTCCGTACACCAAGCATACAGGTAAAGAGGTGTCCGTACACCAATCATACAGGTAAAGAGGTGTCCGTACACCAAGCATACAGGTAAAGAGGTGTCCGTACACCAAGCATACAGGTAAAGAGGTGTCCGTACACAAGCATACAGGTAAAGAGGTGTCCGTACACCAAGCATACAGGTAAAGAGGTGTCCGTACACCAATCATACAGGTAAAGAGGTGTCCGTACACCAAGCATACAGGTAAAGAGGTGTCCGTACACCAATCATACAGGTAAAGAGGTGTCCGTACACCAAGCATACAGGTAAAGAGGTGTCCATACACCAAGCATACAGGAAGGGGTGGGGTGTCCGTACACCAAGCATACAGGAAAGGGGTGGGGTGTCCGTACACCAAGCATACAGGAAAGGGTGGGTTCCATACACCAAGCATACAGGAAAGGGGTGGGGTGTCGTACACCAAGCATACAGAAAGGGGTGGGGTGTCCATACACCAAGCATACAGGAAGGGGTGGGGTGTCCGTACACCAAGCATACAGGAAAGAGGTGTCCATACACCAAGCATACAGGTAAAGAGGTGTCCGTACACCAAGCATACAGGTAAAGAGGTGTCCGTACACCAAGCATACAGGAAAGGGGGGGTGTCGGTACACCAAACATACAGGAAAGGGGAGGGGTGTCCGTACACCAAGCATACAGGAAAAGGGTGTCCATACACCAGCATACAGGTAAAGAGGTGTCCGTACACCAAGCATACAGGTAAAGAGGTGTCCGTACACCAAGCATACAGGTAAAGAGGTGTCCGTACACCAAGCATACAGGTAAAGAGGTGTCCGTACACCAATCATACAGGTAAAGAGGTGTCCGTACACCAAGCATACAGGTAAAGAGGTGTCCGTACACCAATCATACAGGTAAAGAGGTGTCCGTACACCAAGCATACAGGTAAAGAGGTGTCCGTACACCAAGCATACAGGTAAAGAGGTGTCCGTACACCAATCATACAGGTAAAGAGGTGTCCGTACACCAAGCATACAGGTAAAGAGGTGTCCGTACACCAAGCATACAGGAAAGAGGTGTCCGTACACCAAGCATACAGGTAAAGAGGTGTCCGTACACCAAGCATACAGGGAAAGAGGTGTCCGTACACCAAGCATACAGGTAAAGAGGTGTCCGTACACCAAGCATACAGGAAAGGGGTGTCCGTACACCAAGCATACAGGAAAGAGGGTGTCCGTACACCAAGCATACAGGAAAGGGGGTCCATACACCAAGCATACAGGAAAGAGGTGTCCATACACCAAGCATACAGGAAAGGGGTGTCCATACACCAAGCATACAGGAAAGGGTGTCCATACACCAAGCATACAGGAAAGGGGTGTCCATACACCAAGCATACAGGAAAGGGGTGTCCATACACCAAGCATACAGGAAAGGGGTGGGGTGTCCATACACCAAGCATACAGGAAAGGGGTGTCCATACACCAAGCATACAGGAAAGGGTGTCCATACACCAAGCATACAGGAAAGTGGGTGTCCATACACCAAGCATACAGGAAAGGGGTGTCCATACACCAAGCATACAGGAAAGGGGGTCCATACACCAAGCATACAGGAAAGGGGTGGGTGTCCATACACCAAGCATACAGGAAAGGGGTGTCCATACACCAAGCATACAGGAAAGGGGTGTCCATACCCAAGCATACAGGAAGGGTGGGGTGTCCATACACCAAGCATACAGGAAAGGGGTGGGGTGTCCATACACCAAGCATACAGGAAAGTGGTGTCCATACACCAAGCATACAGGAAAGGGGTGGGGTGTCCATACACCAAGCATACAGGAAAGGGGTGGGGTGTCCATACACCAAGCATACAGGAAAGGGGTGGGGTGTCCATACACCAAGCATACAGGAAAGGGGTGGGGTGTCCGTACCCCAAGCATACAGGAAAGGGGTGAGCTGTGGATGTGACGTTAAACCCCAAAGCAAACAAACATGTATGACCAAAGTTGCATTTAATCTTTTAACTAACACATTGTACAAGTACTGTAGCAACTGTTGATTTTTGAACCTCACTTGGTCACAGCTGGTTCCTGAAACATTTAAAAATATTTTCTAAAATATGTCAGATTAAAGAAAAATGAATATACAACTGTGTGTACATTCCTATTTATCATACTTAAAGCAGCATTATATCGTAATAAAGGATGTTTTTGGTAAAATATAAATACGTGTGTGTGTATGTTTACAAAAATCGAATTAGTCGCTCAGAAACAATAAAATTCAAATAAATTTATATTTAATTTGTTTATCAACAAACAAAATGTAAACACACACAGCGTGCATGCGTGAAACAACAGCAGATATGCCATGTTTGTTTTCATCATTGCCGAAGGAGGACGATGCATCCGAATGTAAATCAGGTTCTGATTGTAAACAAGTGTGTGTGACCGACCGACTCGGAAAGTCCTACTTTCGGTTTCGAGTTTGTTTTATCGCAAAAAACACTGTTTACTAATTGAACATAATTATACAAATTATAATTTAAGAATGTGTAGCAGCATTGCTACCCATACGTAACATTTGAATTTTTCAAATATCTTTATTTCATACGATATAGGGCTGCTTTAAGCATTTCCTTCCAGCTACTATTATTTCAAAATGAAAGAAGTTGCAAGTTGTCTAGGTATATTTTGTATGTACCTGAAATATTGCCTTTTATCTTATAAGGAGAGAGATTAAAGAAAAGTGGAGAAGACCTGGCTCAGGTAGTTAGTGCAACAGCAACTGATCAAAATGTGGATGATGATGATGATGACTGAATATACAAAGCAGACATTTGGACAGGAAATAAGTAAATACAGGGTTCATTAATGTCGACCCCAGCAAGCTTCTGCACACTACGCATGGTACCATGCAACTATCTCTGGTAACAGTCTACCAGAAGCTAAGACACTGATCAAGTATGCATGGTGATGTGCGACACTGTCATCGTTACAAGTGCCAAGATGACTTTGTACAATGAAAATGGTGCTCTCTATTGTATATTGTATGGAATAAAAATATTATGAAATTTGAAATGTTTGGTACAAGTAGCAATGCTGCTATGCCATCTTCCATTATAATTTACATAATTTTTTTGCTATTTCAGTAAGCACTGCGTTTTGCAATGTAATAATTCCTGAATCGCTTTGTCACATCCTGCGTACATTCCTGAACATATCCTTTATTCTGATATACATGTAGTGTCGCTTTAATGTAAATCTAACATTGTCATTGAATTTATAAACATGCTGTATACTTTGAGATGTTTCTCGGTAGCCCTACTATATGTGTGGCGAAGATATATATTAAATCATCCAGACTGTATAATGAATGGTTCATACGCCACATCGGATCTTCTTAACTTTTATTTTAATTATCCAAATGGAATGTAGACAAAAAGTAAGTCCGTAATGCACTATAATAATATTTTTATTATTCGTTAAAGAATGTAAATTTATTTTTGTAGTGGTGTTCAATCAATATAAATATCCAAATATGAAAAAAGCCCCCAAAGACTTGTTGTCTTCACATATATATACTAATAGACTCCGCCGGCTCCGTTGGCCTGACAAACAAAACATATCAATTATAATATATGTGACATACCATCATATGATATACTATTGGACTCCGTCGGAATGACATACAAAATCATATGAATTATAATAGATATGTGATATACTCCATCGTCTGTTTATTTCAATCTGAACAAATAGTAGTATTTCTCGCGATATTCGCGACAATATGTAACTTTGTGATTCTCTATTTTCAATAGGTTCTACATTATATGAACAAAACCACAAAGCTATTTTGTTCGTGAATTCGTTTATTATCCTTTCTGACTGGCCAGTCGTATGTAGCGATACATGTTTTTGAATATCGTCCGAATATATGGTATTCATTGGACCAAATGCATGACAGGGTAACTCCAGCTTCTCCCGTGACTCAACTGGTGCCGATTAGCAAATTGAAGATTCTCCAAGATTTGTCTATAAATTTCTACATTCAGCCAACCTTCAAGTTTTTTACCGGAAATAAATGAAAACAAGTTTACCGTATTTAGCTGTGTATAGTGCGCACATTTCTTACTGAAATCCTCATCCATTTTATCTACTGCGCATTATACACCAGTACAGACATCAGGACATTTTTTTCCGGACCAAAATTTCGTGAAAAAACTGAAATTCGACCCGAACGGCCCACAGTCATTCTATAAGTTGTTACATTCGACAATCGTTATAAACTAGCTATTAAAACCAGTTGCCGATAGTCTATATAAATAAATCAAATGAATAAGACCACAAAATTAGCATATATTTCGTTTATTTTGGCAAACTTTGATGAATTTAATTGAAAAGGTAAATGCATAAAAAAATGGCGATTTGATAACATCACGTGGTTTTATCGTATGTAATATTTCCCGTACTTTTCGCGTACTTCGCCGTACAATGTACAATGCATAAAAAAAAACTTTTTTGGCTGCAGTATTTCAATTGATTGTAGCGATAATTAATTTCGACAAACCTTTCACAATGCAGTTAATTAGGTAGGCTTCACGTGTTGAGAAGTTTGAGCATCTGCTGACATGTTTGAGAACGTGTTGAGATGTTTGAGAACGTGTCGAGAAATTTGAGCAGGTGTGCCCGAGTGCGATGAGGTATATCTCGAGTGATTAATATAAGTTGTAAAAATCACGGAGCACAATTTTTAGCGATTTTTGAGAAATGTTAAATTTTGACTTGGAAAATTGCGTTTTTCACGTGCGCAGTATACATAGGAACTCAGTTTTTCCGCCGATTTTCGTGCCAGATCGTGGGTGCGCACTATACACGGTAGCGCACTATACACAGCTAAATACGGTACTTAACCCAACCGAACATAACTTACCCAAAGAACAAAAAACCACAACAACTCAAACTAACAAAAAGACTCAAGTTACGCAGTAGGTAGTCAAACTACACCCTGTTACATTCCCTCCTCTTCGGAAATGTTGTCTCGACTAAATGAAACTAATCAAAACTAAATCTTGAAATTACTGTCTAGTTATGTACAATCACAAAGACAATGGTTACTATTAGCAATATATTATATTACAATTACTGCACCAATGCCTAAACAACAAATAGGACCACGAATTACATGTACATGTATAGAGTGGTGGAACCTATGCTCGGTGTATTCCTATGCTTGGCGTATTTTCACCCGGATTTAAAATATTTATATAGTTCTAGGCTAATTTCGCTGACAGAGCTGAAGCATGGTTCAATAGCACACTGTTGAGTGTATCGGTAGGCTGATGCAACTGTCACGTATCTGATCCAACAGACGAATATAAACAAGCACATCATTAGGTGAATATTTCCACCGAAACTGTTACGGTGTATGGGCAATTCAGGTAGCTATCCGAATTTAAAAAATCTACACCTAACCAGAAAAATAGTTTTTATAACATTTCTGATTAAGACCAATAAATGTTTTTACTCAATGATGTACTATATCAAAATAAGATATTCAACAAGTTATGGTGGATAAATAAAAAATAACAAGTACGCCGTGCATAGGTGCCCTGAAGTCTTCAGATCCCCATATAAACGGGTGCCGACCGACACCATTGCGATAGCTGTATTGAACAGCAGGGTTACGTGATGAAGCTAAAACTGTCGACAGAGTGTTTTGAAAGTTGTTTTCACGACTTAAGAAAATAATAATATACGGCAAGTGCTATTAACATTTTATTCTGGTCATTATGTGTGAGATTTACGCCGAGCACTCTATAATATCATGCAGTAAAAACTAGCACCATGCAGTAGAAACTAAAAATAAACACTATAAATTATTGTTAATATCCATCTGCATTAATGTGGTTGTTCACCTGTATGAATTTACATGTTTCTTCTTTTTATTGTGTGGGCTCTCTCCAGTATGTATTTGCATCTGGTTTCCATGCAAGCACACATTATACTTGTACATTATAATACTGAAATACTAATAAAATATATATAATTATAACCTTTCTCTATTAAGCAGCCACCTGTGTTAAGCAGCCACTTTCTGTGATTCCCTTGGCTGGCTGCTTAAGGCAGGTTTGACTACATGCACTATTTATTGCGGGACAAATTCTATAGTAGAGCTACCTAGAATCATCTGAAAGTATACAGCATGTTTATAAGTTCAATGACAATGTTAAATTTCTCCAGCTCCGCTTGAACATTTTATTGATGGTTTGTGATGATGAATCTTGGTTTGTGATGATGAATCTTGGTTTGTGATGATGAATCTTGGTTTGCGATGTATCTTGGTTTGTGATGAATCTTGGTTTGCGATGTATCTTGGTTTGCGATGTATCTTGGTTTGCGATGAATCTTGGTTTGCGATGTATCTTGGTTTGCGATGTATCTTGGTTTGTGATGTATCTTGGTTTGCAATGAATCTTGGTTTGTGATGTATCTTGGTTTGCAATGAATCTTGGTTCGAAGTATTTGAGCAATTATTAATATTATAATAAGCAGCTAAACTCGATAAGATAATTCCAAAATGGATGCACTGATAATATCCTTGAAAAAATCCATATTGCCCTTCTCCTAAACTGCTTCTTCAATTTTGATGAAAGTTGGCCTGATCTAGTGGAAACTAGTAGATTAAAAGTGGCTAATATCATTTATGTAATATCAGGTGAATTCGGGTACATGTAATGCTAATTGTAGATATATATGTCATGGAAGTCGTGATAGCGCAGTGGTAGCGTGTTCGCTTCCGGTCCGAAAGGCACAGAGTTTGAGCCCATATGGAACTGTTACAATTATGCCCTTATGCAACATTTAAATTCCACGTTGCCTCTTCTCTCTCCCTCGTAGCAATGAATTCCATCAGGAATGAGGTCTTTAGAGTGATTAATATAAATTGTAAGAACTTGTTTCGCAATCGAGCTAAAATAAATTTGTATAAACTTTGTTATGGTCTCTCAATTTCCATCTTGAAATATGTTATCGACAAGAAGTTAATTTGGTAATTGAGAGAACATAACATATATCATTACTAGTTCCCTGTTCGGAACAATAAACATATAGATAAGTAAGTGTATATAGGTTTAGATTTCCCTACCTCGGCTCCCAGATTCTTAATGTACTACTACAACCACTCTAGGTCAGAATTTTTGGGAGAAGTGAGAAAGCGCGTGATCGCTTCCTTAAATGGTGTTCTTTAATATACTTCTGCAAATAGAGTTAAAATGCACAGTACAACCATTAAATACAACATTTGAATAGAAGGAATGCTTTATAATGGGCCAGTGTATCTAACTTACTAACCAACATTTTGTTTGAAAATCGTAAAAACCAAAAAATCAATTATTTTGTTTTAGGGAGAAGTCAGGGTCAATTATTTTGTTTTAGGGAGAAGTCAGGGTCCCTAGGTCGACAATTTCGCCCTCTTGTAACAACTATATTCTTGTATTATATGATGCAGCAAAACCTACATGTACATATTGCAATTTGGTTGAATAGGATCTTTTATCAAACGTGGACATGACAATCTCACTAAAAACTTATATATACTTGCTTAAAAGTGACCTCAAAAAGCCCAACAAATGCATGTTCACGTATAATTGCATTGCTACTACAAATTCTTCCGAATACATTCAAACACTAACATTGAATCAATAAACATTGTGTTTGTTGTGGTCTACAAACTTTCAAAAGTGAATGTAGGATTTCAAATAATGATCATCCATGCTCTTGTATTGACGATTATTTGTCATCGGAGGCAATACTAAGCGCGAGATAATGTCGTTTAGAGATAATTTAACTAAGATTAGTCTACAAATAAAAAGGCACAAAATTTACTTGAGATATAACGGTAAATCTGTACCATAAATCATGTTATTCAGGATACACTAGTATTACGCATGGATGTTTACATTATTGTTGTATGTCAACAAACCGCGTATACGACGTTTGTTTATTAGTTGAAATACTCAGTTTTTGAGGCAAATATTTGGGGAAAAATTATACCATAATAATAGGAAAATATATTCTGTAGAAATTTGTATTTTCACTGATGTAGTGTCGCTTTAAAAACAAAAATATATAAAATAAAAACTGCTTATTGTGGTATGGTTCTGTGTGAAATGTATCTGTCTAGCTCACAGGGATTCGGCACGTTTGGGGGTACATGTACTAGTATAATTATATATTTAAGTACAGGGATTCTACTCTGTGGGATGTCAGATTTCGCATCGATCAGTAAAATGGCCCTATCTGAAACAATTTTGTACAAATCTGTCCAAATATAACACCTATCCCGAGTCTTTATATTGTTCTTCAAATAAAACACAACTTTAAGCTGCATGCATGTATACTTTGCAAACAATTGCCACAGACATTGGCCATAGCAGGTCACATTTCCATACTAGGACACGGGTTCTGTCAGCACCAACAAAAAATCTTCGACGGGAGAGTTTTAACTGTGAATAACATTATCAATAAAATGTGTTTCCAATAACGTGTAGGTTTATTCGGCAAAAATGTATGTCAATAAGAGATTTCGTAGAATTTTTCAATTTGTTTTGAAAATTTCTAAAGCGGCGCAATTCGCGTTGAAACGAGCGTTCTGATTGGATTATTAGAATGTAACAAGATGTTTGTTTTTTTATATGAAGAATAATCATAATCCAATCAGAACGCTCGTTGAAGAAGCCTATAGTGCTCTACATGTATATGTATCATATAGGTAATGGACAGTAATGCTGGTAATTATCCTTTCAACAATGAGAGACATCGATCAGTTACTGCCCCTGAATACTCTCTAAAAGTATGTAGGTCCTCTAAGTTGTTTCCTCTGTTTTTATCGTTGTTTCCTTTGCACTACATGCCATCAATATTCTTCACTTTCTTATCTTATAATTATTATGTTACTACATGTATATCTCGACAGATATCCTACAGTATATCCAATGGGTATAAAGTCTGTAAATTAACATGACTTGGATAAAATCACATTTATCATAACGCAACATCCGTTTAGGGAACAACTGTAAAAACAAAGGATTCCAATTGAAAGGACGCTACACATTTAGGTATAAATCAGACTTTATTTAATCGAAAAGCCAGCAGGTCCCTCATTAGTGAATGAAATGTCAAATCAAGGAAATATTTCCTAAGCTATTTATGCAGGTACGTAAAAACACATTAGTCTTCTAAGATCATTAATTCTGTTTCTTGCTTGATAATGAAAAATCAAAACAGCTATCCATTATCAACATCTGAATATTCACTAAGTTCATTGATGCCTGCTCTACCTCTAAACACACACACATGCCCCTGCTCTACCTCTAAACACACACACATGCCCCTGCTCTACCTCTAAACACACACACATGCCCCTGCTCTACCTCTAAACACACAAACATGCCCCTGCTCTACCTCTAAACACACACACATGCCCCTGCTCTACCTCTAAACACACACACATGCCCCTGCTCTACCTCTAAACACACACACATGCCCCTGCTCTACCTCTAAACACACCACATGCCCCTGCCCAACTCTAAACACACACATGCCCCGCTCTACCTCTAAACCACACACATGCCCCTGCTCTACCTCTAACACACACACATGCCCCTGCTCTACCTCTAAACACACACACATGCCCCTGCTCTACCTCTAAACACACACACATGCCCCTGCTCTACCTCTAAACACACACACATGCCCCTGCTCTACCTCTAAACACACACCATGCCCCTGCTCTACCTCTAAACACACACACATGCCCCTGCTCTACCTCTAAACACACACACATGCCCCTGCTCTACCTCTAAACACACACACATGCCCCTGCTCTACCTCTAAACACACACACATGCCCCTGCTCTACCTCTAATCACCACACATGCCCCTGCTCCACCTCTAATCACACACATGCCCCTGCTCCACCTCTAAACACACACATCCCCTGCTCCACCTCTAAACACACACATGCCCCTGCTCCACCTAAACACACACATGCCCCTGCTCTACCTCTAACACACACACATGCCCCTGCTCTACCTCTAAACACACACATGCCCCTGCTCTACCTCTAAACACACACACATGCCCCTGCTCTACCTCTAAACACACACATGCCCTGCTCTACCTCTAATCACACACACATGCCCCTGCTCCACCTAACACACACATGCCCCTGCTCTACCTCTAAACACACACACATGCCCCTGCTCTACCTCTAAACACACATCATGCCCCTGCTCTACCTCTAAACACACACACATGCCCCTGCTCTACCTCTAACACACACACATGCCCCTGCTCTACCTCTAATCACACACACATGCCCCTGCTCTACCTCTAATCACACACATGCCCCTGCTCCACCTCTAAACACACACATGCCCCTGCTCCACCTCTAAACACACACATGCCCCTGCTCCACCTCTAAACACGCGTACACATGCCCCCTGCTCCACCTCTAAACACACGTACACATGCCCCTGCTCCACCTCTAAACAAACACATGCCCCTGCTCCACCTCTAAACACACATGCCCCTGCTCTACCTCTAAACACACACACATGCCCCTGCTCTACCTCTAATCACACAAACATGCCCCTGCTCTACCTCTAAACACACACACATGCCCCTGCTCTACCTCTAAACACAAACATGCCCCTGCTCCACCTCTAAACACACAAACATGCCCCTGCTCTACCTCTAAACACACACACATGCCCCTGCTCCAACTCTAAACGCCCATGCTCTAAACACACACACATGCCCCTGCTCTACCTCTAATCACACACACACATGCCCCTGCTCCACCTCTAAACACACACACATGCCCCTGCTCTACCTCTAATCACACACATGCCCCTGCTCCACCTCTAAACACACACATGCCCCTGCTCCACCTCTAAACACACACATGCCCCTGCTCCACCTGTAAACACACACATGCCCCTGTTCCACCTCTAAACATACACATGCCCCTGCTCCACCTCTAAGCACACGTACACATGCCCCTGCTCCACCTCTAAACACACGTACACATGCCCCTGCTCCACCTCTAAACACACACATGCCCCTGCTCCACCTCTAAACACACACATGCCCCTGCTCCACCTCTAAACACACACATGCCCCTGCTCCACCTCTAAACAAACACATCCCCTGCTCCACCCAAACACACACACACCCCCACCCAAACACACACACCCCCCCACCCAAACACACACCCCCCACCCAAAAAACACACCCCCCACCCAAACAACCACCCCCCACCCAACACACACACCCCCCACCCAACACACACACATGCCCCTGCTCACCTCTAACACACACATGCCCCTGCTCAACACACACACACCTGCCCCTGCTCCACCTCTAAACACACACATGCCCCTGCTCCACCTCTAAACACACACATGCCCCTGCTCCACCTCTAAACACACGTACACATGCCCCTGCTCCACCTCTAAACAAACACATGCCCCTGCTCCACCTCTAAACACACATGCCCCTGCTCCACCTCTAAACACACACACATGCCCCTGCTCTACCTCTAAACACACACACATGCCCCTGCTCTACCTCTAAACACACACACATGCCCCTGCTCCACCTCTAAACACACACATGCCCCTGCTCCACCTCTAACACACAAACATGCCCCTGCTCTACCTCTAAAAACACACACATGCCCCTGCTCCAACTCTAAACGCCCATGCTCTAAACACACACACATGCCCCTGCTCTACCTCTAATCACACACACACATGCCCCTGCTCCACCTCTAAGCACACACATGCCCCTGCTCCACCTCTAAACACACATGCCCTGCTCTACCTCTAAACACACACATGCCCCTGCTCCACCTCTAAACACACACATGCCCCTGCTCCACCTCTAAACACACACATGCCCCTGCTCCACCTCTAAGCACACACATGCCCCTGCTCCACCTCTAAACATACACATGCCCCTGCTCCACCTCTAAACACACACATGCCCCTGCTCCACCTCTAAACACACACATGCCCCTGCTCCACCTCTAAGCACACACACATGCCCCTGTTCCACCTCTAAACATACACATACCCCTGCTCCACCTCTAAACACACACATGCCCCTGCTCCACCTCTAAACACACACATGCCCCTGCTCCACCTCTAAACACACGAACATGCCCCTGCTCCACCTCTAAACACACGTACACATGCCCCTGCTCCACCTCTAAACAAACGTACACATGCCCCTGCTCCACCTCTAAACACACACATGCCCCTGCTCCACCTCTAAACACACACATGCCCCTGCTCTACCTCTAAACACACACATGCCCCTGCTCCACCTCTAAACACACACATGCCCCTGCTCCACCTCTAAACACACACACTGCCCCTGCTCCACCTCTAAACACACACACATGCCCCTGCTCCACCTCTAAACACACACACATGCCCTGCTCCACCTCTAACCACACACACATGCCCCTGCTCCACCTCTAAACACACATGCCCCTGCTCCACCTCTAAACACACACACATGCCCCTGCTCCACCTCTAAACACACACATGCCCCTGCTCCACCTCTAAACACACACACATGCCCCTGCTCCACCTCTAAACACACACACCCCCCACCCAACAACCAACCCCCCACACACACATGCCCCTGCTCCACCTGCCCCTGCTCCACCTCTAAACACACACATGCCCCTGCTCCACCTCTAAACACACACATGCCCCCTGCTCCACCTCTAAACACACGTACACATGCCCCTGCTCCACCTCTAAACAAACACATGCCCCTGCCCACCTCTAAACACACATGCCCCTGCTCTACCTCTAAACACACACACATGCCCCTGCTCTACCTCTAAACACACAAACATGCCCCTGCTCACCTCTAAACACACACCATGCCCCTGCTCTACCCTAATCACACACACAGCCCCTGCTCCACCCTAACACACAAACATGCCCCTGCTCTACCTCTAAAAACACACACATGCCCCTGCTCCAACTCTAAACGCCCATGCCAAACACACACACATGCCCCTGCTCTACCTCTAATCACACACACACATGCCCCTGCTCCACCTCTAAACACACACACATGCCCCTGCTCCACCTCTAATCACACACATGCCCCTGCTCCACCTCTAAACACACACATGCCCCTGCTCCACCTCTAAACACACACATGCCCCTGCTCCACCTGTAAACACACACATGCCCCTGCTCCACCTCTAAACATACACATGCCCCTGCTCCACCTCTAAACACTACACATGCCCCTGCTCCACCTCTAAACACACGTACACATGCCCCTGCTCCACCTCTAAACACACACATGCCCCTGCACTCTAACACACACATGCCCCTGCTCCACCTCTAAACACACACATGCCCCTGCTCCACCTCTAAACACACACATGCCCCTGCTCCACCTCTAAACACCACACATGCCCCTGCTCCACCTCTAAACACACGTACACATGCCCCTGCTCCACCTCTAAACACACACATGCCCCTGCTCCCCTCTAAACACACATGCCCCTGCTCCACCTCTAAACACACCACATGCCCTGCTCCACCTCTAAACACACACATGCCCCTGCTCCACCTCTAAACACACACACATGCCCCTGCTCCACCTCTAAACACACACACATGCCCCTGCTCCACCTCTAAACACACAACATGCCCCTGCTCCACCTCTAACGCCCATGCTCAACACACACACATGCCCCTGCTCCACCTCTAAACACACACACATGCCCCTGCTCCACCTCTAAAACACACACATGCCCCTGCTCCACACACACACAGCCCCTGCTCCACCTCTAAACACACACATGCCCCTGCTCCACCTCTAAACACACACATGCCCCTGCCACCTCTAAACACACACATGCCCCTGCTCCACCTCTAACACACACACATGCCCCTGCTCCACCTCTAAACACACGTACACATGCCCCTGCTCCACCTCTAAACACACGTACACATGCCCCTGCTCCACCTCTAAACACACACATGCCCCTGCTCCACCTCTAAACACACACATGCCCCTGCTCCACCTCTAAACACACACATGCCCCTGCTCCACCTCTAAACACACACATGCCCCTGCTCCACCTCTAAACACACACATGCCCCTGCTCCACCTCTAAACACACACATGCCCCTGCTCCACCTCTAAACACACACATGTCCCTGCTCCACCTCTAAGCACACACATGCCCCTGCTCCACCTCTAAACACACACATGCCCCTGCTCCACCTCTAAACACACACATGCCCTGCTCCACCTCTAAACACACACATGCCCCTGCTCCACCTCTAAACACACACATGCCCCTGCTCCACCTCTAAACACACACATGCCCCTGCTCCACCTCTAAACACACACGCACACACATGCCCCTGCTCCACCTCTAAACACACACATGCCCCTGCTCCACCTCTAACACACACATGCCCCTGCTCCACCTCTAAACATACACATGCCCCTGCTCCACCTCTAAACACACACATGCCCCTGCTCCACCTCTAAACACACACATGCCCCTGCTCCACCTCTAAGCACACACACATGCCCCTGTTCCACCTCTAAACATACACATACCCCTGCTCCACCTCTAAACACACACATGCCCCTGCTCCACCTCTAAACACACACATGCCCCTGCTCCACCTCTAAACACACGAACATGCCCCTGCTCCACCTCTAAACACACGTACACATGCCCCTGCTCCACCTCTAAACAAACGTACACATGCCCCTGCTCCACCTCTAAACACACACATGCCCCTGCTCCACCTCTAAACACACACATGCCCCTGCTCTACCTCTAAACACACACATGCCCGTGCTCCACCTCTAAACATACACATGCCACTGCTCCACCTCTAAGCACACACATGCCCCTGCTCCACCTCTAAACACACACATGCCCCTGCTCCACCTCTAAACACACGTACACATGCCCCCTGCTCCACCTCTAAACACACACATGCCCCTGCTCCACCTCTAAACATACACATGCCTCTGCTCCACCTCTAAACAAACACATGCCCCTGCTCCACCTCTAAACACACACATGCCCTGCTCCACCTCTAAACACAACATGCTCCTGCTCCCCTCTAAACACACACACATGCCCCTGCTCCACCTCTAAACACACACATGCCCCTGCTCCACCTCTAAACACACACATGCCCCTGCTCCACCTCTAAACACACACATGCCCCTGCTCCACCTCTAACACACACGCGCCCACCTCTAAACACACACATGCCCCTGCTCCACCTCTAAACACACACATGCCCCTGCTCCACCTCTAAACACACACATGCCCCTGCTCCACCTCTAAACACACACATGCCCCTGCTCCACCTCTAAACACACACATGCCCCTGCTCCACCTCTAAACACACACATGCCCCTGCTCCACCTCTAAACAC
>CM026386.1:39331394-39372423 GCA_014843695.1 Archivesica marissinica | reverse complement strand
CATGCCACCATGTGTAGGACGAGTCATAGAAGGAGGTCAGGGAGCATGCCACCATGTGTAGGACGAGATATAGAAGGAGGTCTGGGAGCATGCCACTATGTGTAGGCCGAGTTCTAGAAGGAAGTCTGGGAGCATACCACTATGTGTAGGACGAGTTATAGAAGGAGGTATTGGTGCATACCACTATGTGTAGGACGAGTCATCGAAGGAAGTCTGGGAGCATGCCACCATTTGTAGGCCGAGATATAGAAGGAGGTCTGGGAGCATGTCACGATGTGTAGGCTGAGTCATAGAAGGAGGTCTGGGAGCATGCCACCATGTGTAGGACGAGTTCTAGAAGGAGGTCTGGGAGCATGCTACTATGTGTAGGACGAGTTATAGAAGGAGGTCTGGGAGCATGCCACTTTGTGCAGGACTAGTTATAGAAGGAGGTCTGGGAGCATGCCACTATGTGTAGGACGTGTTCTAGAAGGAGGTCTGGGAGCATGCCACTATGTGTAGGACGAGTTCTAGAAGGAGGTCTGGGAGCATGCCACCATGTGTAGGACGAGTTATAGAAGGATGTATGGGAGCATGTCACCATGTGTAGGACGAGTTATAGAAGGATGTATGGGAGCATGTCACCATGTGTAGGACGACTTATATAAGGAGGTCTGGGAGCATGCCACCATGTGTAGGACGAGTTATAGAAGGAGGCCTGGGAGCATGCCACCATGTGTAGGACGAGTTATAGAAGGATGTATGGGAGCATGCAACCATGTGTAGGACGAGTTATAGAAGGAGGTCTGGGAGCATGTCACCATGTGTAGGACGAGTTATAGAAGGAGGTATGGGAGCATGTAACCATGTGTAGGCTGAGTCATAGAAGGAGGTCTGGGAGTATGTCACCATGTGTAGGCTGAGTCATAGAAGGAGGTCTGGGAGCATGTCACCATGTGTAGGACGAGTTATAGAAGGAGGTCTAGGAGCATGCCACCATGTGTAGGACGAGTTATAGAGGGAGGTCTGGGAGAATGTCACCAGGTGTAGGACGAGTTCTAGAAGGAGGTCTGGGAGCATGTCACCAGGTGTAGGCCGAGTTCTAGAAGGAGGTCTGGGAGCATGTCACCAGGTATAGGACGAGTTCAAGAAGGAGGTATGGGAGCATGTCACCAGGTGTAGGCCGAGTTATAGAAGGAGGTCTGGGAGTATGTCACCATGTGTAGGCTGAGTCATAGAAAGAGGTCTGGGAGCATGTCACCATGTGTAGGCTGAGTCATAGAAGGAGGTCTGGGAGCATGTCACCATGTGTAGGACGAGTTATAGAAGGAGGTCTAGGAGCATGCCAACATGTGTAGAACGAGTTATAGAAGGAGGTCTGGGAGAATGTCACCTGGTGTAGGACGAATTCTAGAAGGAGGTCTGGGTGCATGCCACTATGTGTAGGCCGAGTTATAGAAGGAGGTATGGGAGCATGCCACTATGTGTAGGCCGAGTTATAGAAGGAGGTCTGGGAGCATGCCACTATGTGTAGGACGAGTTATAGAAGGAGGTCTCGGAGCATGTCACTATGTGTAGGATGATTTCTAGAAGGAGGTCTGGGAGCATGTCACCATGTGTATGCCGAGTTATAGAAGGAGGTCTGGGAGCATGGCACTATGTGTAGGACGAGTTATAGAAGGAGGTATGGAAGCATGCCACTATGTGTAGGACGAGTTATAGAAGGAGGTCTGGGAGCATGCCACCATATGTAGGACGAGTTATAGAAGGAGGTCTGGGAGCATGGTACTATGTGTAGGATGATTTCTAGAAGGAGGTCTGGGAGCATGGCACTATGTGTAGGACGAGTTATAGAAGGAGGTCTGGAAGCATGCCACTATGTGTAGGACGAGTTATAGAAGGAGGTATGGGAGCATGCCACCATGTGTAGGACGAGTCATAGAAGGAGGTATGGGAGCATGCCACCATATGTAGGACGAGTTATAGAAGGAGGTCTGGGAGCATGCCACCATGTGTAGGACGAGTTATAGAAGGAGGTATGGGAGCATGCCACCATGTGTAGGACGAGTCATAGAAGGATGTATGGGAGCATGTCACCATGTGTAGGACGAGTCATAGAAGGATGTATGGGAGCATGTTACCATGTGTAGGATGAGTCATAGAAGGAGGTATGGGAGCATGTCACCATGTGTAGGCTGAGTCATAGAAGGATGTATGGGAGCATGTCACCATGTGTAGGACGAGTCATAGAAGGAGGTCTAGGAGCATGCCACCATGTGTAGGACGAGTTATAGAGGGAGGTCTGGGAGAATGTCACCAGGTGTAGGACGAGTTCTAGAAGGAGGTCTGGGAGCATGTCACCAGGTGTAGGCCGAGTTCTAGAAGGAGGTCTGGGAGCATGTCACCAGGTATAGGACGAGTTCAAGAAGGAGGTATGGGAGCATGTCACCAGGTGTAGGCCGAGTTATAGAAGGAGGTCTGGGAGTATGTCACCATGTGTAGGCTGAGTCATAGAAAGAGGTCTGGGAGCATGTCACCATGTGTAGGCTGAGTCAAATAGAAGGAGGTCTAGGAGCATGCCAACATGTGTAGAACGAGTTATAGAAGGAGGTCTGGGAGAATGTCACCTGGTGTAGGACGAATTCTAGAAGGAGGTCTGGGTGCATGCCACTATGTGTAGGCCGAGTTATAGAAGGAGGTATGGGAGCATGCCACTATGTGTAGGCCGAGTTATAGAAGGAGGTCTGGGAGCATGCCACTATGTGTAGGACGAGTTATAGAAGGAGGTCTCGGAGCATGTCACTATGTGTAGGATGATTTCTAGAAGGAGGTCTGGGAGCATGTCACCATGTGTATGCCGAGTTATAGAAGGAGGTCTGGGAGCATGGCACTATGTGTAGGACGAGTTATAGAAGGAGGTATGGAAGCATGCCACTATGTGTAGGACGAGTTATAGAAGGAGGTCTGGGAGCATGCCACCATATGTAGGACGAGTTATAGAAGGAGGTCTGGGAGCATGGTACTATGTGTAGGATGATTTCTAGAAGGAGGTCTGGGAGCATGGCACTATGTGTAGGACGAGTTATAGAAGGAGGTCTGGAAGCATGCCACTATGTGTAGGACGAGTTATAGAAGGAGGTATGGGAGCATGCCACCATGTGTAGGACGAGTCATAGAAGGAGGTATGGGAGCATGCCACCATATGTAGGACGAGTTATAGAAGGAGGTCTGGGAGCATGCCACCATGTGTAGGACGAGTTATAGAAGGAGGTATGGGAGCATGCCACCATGTGTAGGACGAGTCATAGAAGGATGTATGGGAGCATGTCACCATGTGTAGGACGAGTCATAGAAGGATGTATGGGAGCATGTTACCATGTGTAGGATGAGTCATAGAAGGAGGTATGGGAGCATGTCACCATGTGTAGGACGAGTCATAGAAGGATGTATGGGAGCATGTCACCATGTGTAGGACGAGTCATAGAAGGATGTATGGGAGCATGTCACCATGTGTAGGACGAGTTATAGAAGGAGGTCTGGGAGCATGCCACCAGGTGTAGGATGAGTTATAGAAGGAGGTCTGGGAGCATGCCACCATGTGTAGGACGAGTTATAGAAGGAGGTCTGGGAGCATGCCACGTTCTCATCAGGTTTGATAGCGCAGTTGTAGCACGTTCTCGTCAGATGTGGTAGCTCACTGGTAGCATGTTCTCGCCAGGTGTGATAGCGCAGTGGTAGCACGTTCTCGTCAGGTGTGATAGCGCAGTGGTAGCACGTTCTCGTCAGGTGTGATAGCGTAGTTAGTGGTAGCACGTTCTCGTCAGGTGTGGTAGCGCAGTGGTAGCACGTTCTCGCCAGATGTGGTAGTGCAGTGGTAGCATGTTCTCGTCAGGTGTGATAGCGCAGTGGTAGCACGTTCTCATCAGATGTGGTAGCGGAGTGGTAGCATGTTCTCGTCAGGTATGGTAGTGCAGTGGTAGCACGTTCTCGTCAGGTGTGGTAGCGCAGTGGTAGCACGTTCTCGTCAGGTTTGGTAGTGCAGTGGTAGCACGTTCTCGTCAGGTGTGGTAGTGCAGTGGTAGCACGTTCTCGTCAGGTGTGGTAAGGCAGTGGTAGCATGTTCTCGTCAGGTGTGGTAGCGCAGTTGTAGCACGTTCTCGTCAGGTGTGGCAACGCAGTTGTAGCACGTTCTCGTCAGGTGTGGTAGCGCAGTGGTAGCACGTTCTTGTCAGGTGTGGTATCGCAGTGGTAGCACGTTCTTGTCAGGTGTGGTAGCGCAGTTGTAGCACGTTCTCGTCAGGGGTGGTAGCGCCGTGGTAGCACGTTCTCGTCAGGTGTGATAGCGCAGTGGTAACACGTTCTCGTCAGGTGTGATAGCGCAGTGGTAGCACGTTCTCGTCAGGTGTGGTAGCGCAGTGGTAGCATGTTCTCGTCAGGTGTGGTAGCGCAGTGGTAGCATGTTCTCGTCAGGTGTGATAGCGCAGTGGTAGCACGTTCTCGTCAGGTGTGGTAGCGCAGTGGTAGCACGTTCTCGTCAGGTGTGGTAGCGCAGTGATAGCACGTTTTCGTCAGGTGTGATAGCGCAGTGGTAGCACGTTCTCGTCAGATGTGATAGCGCAGTGGTAGCATGTTCTCGTCAGGTGTGATAGCGCAGTGATAGCACGTTCTCGTCATGTGTGATAGAGCATTGGTAGCATGTTCTCGTCAGGTGTGATAGCGCTGTGGTAGAACGATCTCGTCAGGTGTGATAGCGCTGTGGTAGAACGATCTCGTCAGATGTGATAGCGCTGTGTTAGAACGATCTCGTCAGATGTGATAGCGCTGTGGTAGAACGATCTCGTCAGATGTGATAGCGCAGTGGTAGCACGATCTCATCAGTTGTGATAGCGCAGTGATAGCCCTATTATTGTGTCCTAGCTCCTTACGCGGGTGCCTATGATGGTTATTAAAAGTCTGTAGAATAGCTCTACTTATTCCTCTATTAGCCGAGCCACGTCCGTTGATATTTTCCATGTAGAAATATCATATAAGTATTAGGTAAACTACTATTTTACTATATAGCTACGCCCTCTATGAACACTTGTATAATGTTGTGGTTATGTACATTCCTTGGCTCAAGACCAGTTTGCCGCCGCCTTGAGCGACACTGAATGACACTCAGCATTGACACACATACTTCTTCTTTTGATATTCAATATTTCAATATGCGATATTTTATGTGTGTAGGATATAAGCCGAAAACGATCTGTGTGATGCGCCGTACGTGCCTCCTACGTCGAACACAGTACCAATATTATGCATATTTGATCTGTTTGAAGCTTATATCTTACTTAATACACATCCCTATATAACAATATGTTACTAATTAAAATTGTTAATTTCGTACATTTACACATACTACTACTATATAATATAATAGTCTGGTCCTTTGAGAGCAGTCCAATATTAATAATAATGGACTGTAAGTACAAAGGTCACCACCATGTTTTAAGCATACATGTATGTATTACTTACGGCAATTCGATAAAGAGTTCAAGCTGTCCATTAAGCCTGGTGTCTGGGTATTTAGTCATATGGTTTATATGTAATTTTAATACTATTTAATGATCAAACTAAAGCATTGACTATATGACTATATGCATTTATAGTCTACATAACAAACTTCTAAATATACTTACAAAAGATGATGAGGCAAAATATGCCAAGAAAGCCTCCACCAGAACCACCATACCCGCCCCTGTATCCGACTCCACCACCAACGGGTACAGGTACGGGGACTGGTACGTTTATTACACGGGGGTACTGCTTGTTGTATATTTCCGGCTGGTATGAGTATGCTCCTGCGTAAGGATTGCCCTTTGGGTAATTGGCAAATACAATGCACACGCAACAACAAGCCAAAGAGGACAGAAATAGACACACAGGTCTCATCTGAAAGCAATTCATATTGTAAATAATTCAGGTAAGGTAAAACACGGATGTTCGTCTATGAACTAGACGTAGAAGGTATATTCCAATGATATTAGGAAATGAAAATGGCACTTCCAATAACAAAGCAGTTATGGGAATTTGATAACTTGAATATTGTTCAAAATGGCTGCCGTTCTAAATATGTGTGGGTAGTTGTGACGTCAAAGCTGCATAGCTATTTACTTATCATTATAATCATATACATATATAACCTGCTAAATATTCTCATTATATATATCTACACAAGCAACTTTTGATAGAAATGTTAAATTAAATATGTATGTATATTGTTCTTGATTTTACTCTACCGGAAAATACTGAGAGGTTCCTGAATATAGTGCGGCCATAGTCTGCATCAACTGTATCACGCTTGCGTTTCTAGACACAAATGGTGGACAATAAACACCCTCCAATCCGGACTTTTTCGGCACTGGACAAAAAGTCCGTGTTAGAGCTGTTTTTATTACAATGAAAATAGAAATTAAATGTATCGTTAAAAAGTGATTTATAAAATCAATGAAATAACAACATAATAGTGATATATGGAACACGTGACAGAAAAGCATGTATATATGCGTGTTCCAGTATTAAATGAGGTACGATCCCCCGTCTGACACTAATAAAATTTCAGATGGGACGTTAAACCGAGGTCTCGTGTCGGTGCTTTACACCGTGTACGTAAAAGAACCAGAGGAGACTCTGGACTGGGTCTATGTCTGTATCATTGCACTATCCTCCGAAAATCTAAAATGACTAATCTCTTCAGGAGGTGTCGCTCATATGGGCAACCAGTAGCGACGATAAATAAACGTAAAACACACACCAACGAGGTAATCGCTATTCATATCATGTCGTATTGTATTATTGATTCAAGACACATAGTCGAAAACTGTTTTACAATTAAAAAAAGTCGAGTGGATTTTAAACATGATACCCCATCAAGTCTGACAGGGGCATAACTGTTGGCTGTCCGATTAGCACAGTGGTTAGCGCACTCGCTTCTCACTAATGCAATCCGGGTTCGATCCTCGGACCGGGAAGTATGTGAGATGGTACGGACGTCGCCAGATCGGGCAGGTGGGTTTTCTCTGGGTACTCCGGTTTCCTCCCACACGAATGACCACAGTTACGCTTTCATCCTCGCCAACGAGAGTGATTAATATAAGTTGTTAAAACTTGCTTGTTTAAACCAAAAAAACCCAAATAACAAACAAACGGTTATGCAATTGCGACATCTTGACTGATGCGCCAATGTACATAGTAATGTCATGTTAATTAACACGTGACTCTATGGAAATATGCGACATCTTAACTGATGCGCCAATGTACATAGCAATGTCATGTTAATTAACACGTGACCCTATGGAAATATGCGACATCTTGACTGATGCGCCAATGTACATAGTAATGTCATGTTAATTAACACGTGACCCTATGGAAATATGCGACATCTTGACTGATGCCCCAATGTACATAGTAATGTGATGTTAATTAACACGTAACCCTATGGAAATATGTCCAGTGGCATTGCAATTAGGTCACAAGGTACTTTAACACAGCAGCTGCATATAGGCATGAATACTTATACAATATGTATGACACAGTTAAGTGAATGGAAGTGTCAATGGCCGTATGAACTGTGTTTGTTGTATGAACTGTGTTTGTTGTATGAACTGTGTTTGTTGTATCAACTGTGTTTGTTGTATGAACTGTGCTTGTTGTATGAACTGTGTTTGTTGTATGAACTGTGTATGTTGTATGAACTGTGTTTGTTGTATGAACTGTGTTTGTTGTATGAACTGTGCTTGTTGTATGAACTGTGTTTGTTGTATGAACTGTGCTTGTTGTATGAACTGTGCTTGTTGTATGAACTGTGTTTGTTGTGTGCTTCTTGTATGGAAATACAACTTTCAGTGACCACTCGATGAAATAAAATTCTATCTTATACTATTATTCACAAATACCCTATATATCTCATTAAGTGTTAGTGGTCGCACGGCACAGCCTTGTTTGGGATAATTATCGGTGGTACCTTCCTCTACCAGGCGGATTTGGAAGTTCGATTAGAATTATTTTCTCTGCCTTTGTTGTTGGATCCAGTTAAAGTGGGTGATTACGTCAGCAACATATTACTGGAACGATATAGGAAGTGATTGATCGGACGGACAGTGGTGACTGTTGTACTAGGAAGTGATTGATCGGACGGACAGTGGTAAATGTTGTACCAGGAAGTGCTTGATCGGACGGACATTTGTAAATGTTGTACCAGGAAGTGATTGATAGGACGGACAGTGGTATCTGTTGTATCAGGAAGTGATTAATCGGACGGGACAGTGGTACGGACAGTGGTAAATGTTGTACCAGGAAGTGATTGATCGGACGGTCATTGGTAAATGTTGTATCAGGAAGTGATTGATCGGACGGACATTGGTAAATGTTGTATCAGGAAGTGATTGATCGGACGGACAGTGGTAACTGTTGTACCAGGAAGAGATTGATCGGACGGACATTGGTAACTGTTGTATCAGGAAGTGATTGATCGGACGGACATTGGTAAATGTTGTATCAGGAAGTGATTGATCGGACGGACAGTGGTAACTGTTGTACCAGGAAGTGATCGATCGGACGGACAGTGGTACGGACAGCGGTAATTGTTGTACCAGGAAGTGATTGATCGGACGGACATTGGTAACTGTTGTATCAGGAAGTGATTGATCGGACGGACAGTGGTAACTGTTGTACCAGGAAGTGATTGATCGGACGGACATTGGTAACTGTTGTATCAGGAAGTGATTGATCGGACGGACATTGGTAAATGTTGTATCAGGAAGTGATTGATCGGACGGACAGTGGTAACTGTTGTATCAGAAAGTGATTGATCGGACGGATATTTGTAAATGTTGTATCAGGAAGTGATTGATCGGACGGACATTTGTAAATGTTGTATCAGAAAGTGATTGATCGGACGGACATTGATGACTGATGTATCAGGAAGTGATTGATCGGACGGACATTTGTAAATGTTGTATCAGGAAGTGATTGATCGGACGGACATTTGTAAATGTTGTACCAGGAAGTGATTGATCGGACGGACAGTGGTAACTGTTGTATCAGGAAGTGATTGATCGGACGGACATTGGTAAATGTTGTATCAGAAAGTGATTGATCGGACGGACATTGGTAATTGTTGTACAAGGAAGTGATTGATCGGACGGATATTGGTAAATGTTGTATCAGGAAGTGATTGATCGGACGGACATTTGTAAATGTTGTATCAGGAGGTGATTGATCGGACGGACAGTGGTAATTGTTGTACCAGGAAGTGATTGATCGGACGGACATTGGTAATTGTTGTACAAGGAAGTGATTGATCGGACGGATATTGGTAAATGTTGTATCAGGAAGTGATTGATCGGACGGACAGTGGTAATTGTTGTACCAGGAAGTGATTGATCGGACGGACATTGGTAAATGTTGTATCAGGAAGTGATTGATCGGACGGACAGTGGTAATTTTTGTACCAGGAAGTGATTGATCGGACGGACAGTGGTGACTGTTGTACTAGGAAGTGATTGATCGGACGGACAGTGGTAATTGTTGTACCAGGAAGTGCTTGATCGGACGGACATTTGTAAATATTGTACCAGGAAGTGATTGATAGGACGGACAGTGGTAACTGTTGTATCAGGAAGTGATTAATCGGACGGACAGTGGTACGGAGAGTGGTAAATGTTGTACCAGGAAGTGATTGATCGGACGGACATTGGCAAATGTTGTATCAGGAAGTGATTGATCGGACGGACATGGTAAATGTTGTATCAGGAAGTGATTGATCGGACGGACAGTGGTAACTGTTGTACCAGGAAGTGATTGATCGGACGGACATTGGTAACTGTTGTATCAGGAAGTGATTGATCGGACGGACATTGGTAAATGTTGTATCAGGAAGTGATTGATCGGACGGACAGTGGTATCTGTTGTACCAGGAAGTGATCGATCGGACGGACAGTGGTACGGACAGCAGTAATTGTTGTACCAGGAAGTGATTGATCGGACGCACATTTGTAACTGTTGTATCAAGAAGTGATTGATCGGACGGACAGTGGTAACTGTTGTACCAGGAAGTGATTGATCGGACGGACATTGGTAACTGTTGTATCAGGAAGTGATTGATCGGACGGACATTGGTAAATGTTGTATCAGGAAGTGATTGATCGGACGGACAGTGGTAACTGTTGTATCAGAAAGTGATTGATCGGACGGACATTGGTAAATGTTGTATCAGGAAGTGATTGATCGGACGGACGGACAGTGGTAATTGTTGTACCAGGAAGTGATTGATCGGACGGACATTGGTAAATGTTGTATCAGGAAGTGACTGATCGGACGGACATTGGTAACAGTTGTATCAGGAAGTGATTGATCGGACGGACATTAGTAAATGTTGTATCAGAAAGTGATTGATCGGACGGACATTGGTAACTGCTGTATCAGGAAGTGATTGATCGGACGGACAGTGGTAATTGTTGTACCAGGAAGTGATTGATCGGACGGACATTGGTAAATGTTGTATCAGGAAGCGATTGATCGGACGGACATTTGTAAATGTTGTATCAGAAAGTGATTGATCGGACGGACATTTGTAAATGTTGTATCAGGAAGTGATTGATCGGACGGACATTTGTAAATGTTGTATCAGAAAGTGATTGATCGGACGGACATTGGTGACTGTTGTATCAGGAAGTGATTGATCGGACGGACAGTGGTACGGACAGTGGTAAATGTTGTACCAGGAAGTGATTGATCGGACGGTCATTGGTAAATGTTGTATCAGGAAGTGATTGATCGGACGTACATTTGTAAATGTTGTATCAGGAAGTGATTGATCGGACGGACAGTGGTAACTGTTGTACCAGGAAGAGATTGATCGGACGGACATTGGTAACTGTTGTATCAGGAAGTGATTGATCGGACGGACATTGGTAACTGTTGTACCAGGAAGTGATCGATCGGACGGACAGTGGTACGGACAGCGGTAATTGTTGTACCAGGAAGTGATTGATCGGACGGACATTGGTAACTGTTGTATCAGGAAGTGATTGATCGGACGGACAGTGGTAATTGTTGTACCAGGACGTGCTTGATCGGACGGACATTTGTAAATATTGTACCAGGAAGTGATTGATAGGACGGACAGTGGTAACTGTTGTATCAGGAAGTGATTAATCGGACGGACAGTGGTACGGACAGTGGTAAATGTTGTACCAGGAAGTGATTGATCGGACGGACAGTGGTAACTGTTGTACCAGGAAGTGATTGATCGGACGGACAGTGGTAACTGTTGTACCAGGAAGTGATTGATCGGACGGACATTGGTAACTGTTGTATCAGGAAGTGATTGATCGGACGGACATTGGTAAATGTTGTATCAGGAAGTGATTGATCGGACGGACAGTGGTAACTGTTGTATCAGAAAGTGATTGATCGGACGGACATTGGTAAATGTTGTATCAGGAAGTGATTGATCGGACGGACAGTGGTAATTGTTGTACCAGGAAGTGATTGATCGGACGGACATTGGTAAATGTTGTATCAGGAAGTGACTGATCGGACGGACATTGGTAAATGTTGTATCAGGAAGTGATTGATCGGACGGACATTGGTAACTGTTGTATCAGAAAGTGATTGATCGGACGGACAGTGGTAACAGTTGTATCAGGAAGTGATTGATCGGACGGACATTAGTAAATGTTGTATCAGAAAGTGATTGATCGGACGGACATTGGTAACTGTTGTATCAGGAAGTGATTGATCGGACGGACAGTGGTAATTGTTGTACCAGGAAGTGATTGATCGGACGGACATTGGTAAATGTTGTATCAGGAAGTGATTGATCGGACGGACATTTGTAAATGTTGTATCAGAAAGTGATTGATCGGACGGACATTGGTGACTGTTGTATCAGGAAGTGATTGATCGGACGGACATTTGTAAATGTTGTATCAGGAAGTGATTGATCGGACGGACATTTGTAAATGTTGTACCAGGAAGTGATTGATCGGACGGACAGTGGTAACTGTTGTATCAGGAAGTGATTGATCGGACGGACATTGGTAAATGTTATATCAGAAAGTGATTGATCAGACGGACATTGGTAATTGTTGTACAAGGAAGTGATTGATCGGATGGATATTGGTAAATGTTGTATCAGGAAGTGATTGATCGGACGGACATTTGTAAATGTTGTATCAGGAAGTGATTGATCGGACTTACATTGGTAATTGTTGTATCAGGAAGTGATTGATCGGACGGACAGTGGTAATTTTTGTACCAGGAAGTGATTGATCGAACGGACATTTGTAAATGTTGTACCAGGAAGTGATTGATCGGACGAACATTGGTAACTGTTGTATCAGGAAGTGATTGATCGGACGGACATTGGTAAATGTTGTATCAGGAAGTGATTGATCGGACGGACATTGGTAAATGTTGTACCAGGAAGTGCTTGATCGGACGGACATTTGTAAATGTTGTACCAGGAAGTGATTGATAGGACAGACAGTGGTAGGGACAGTGGTAACTGTTGTATTAGGAAGTGATTGATCGGACGGACATTGGTAAATGTTGTATCAGGAAGTGATTGATAGGACGGACATTTGTAAATGTTGTATCAGAAAGTGATTGATCGGACGGACATTTGTAAATGTTGTATCAGGAAGTGATTGATCGGACGGACATTTGTAAATGTTGTATCAGAAAGTGATTGATCGGACGGACATTGGTGACTGTTGTATCAGGAAGTGATTGATCGGACGGACATTTGTAAATGTTGTATCAGGAAGTGATTGATCGGACGGACATTTGTAAATGTTGTACCAGGAAGTGATTAATCGGACGGACAGTGGTAACTGTTGTATCAGGAAGTGATTGATCGGACGGACATTGGTAAATGTTGTATCAGAAAGTGATTGATCGGACGGACATTGGTAATTGTTGTACAAGGAAGTGATTGATCGGACGGATATTGGTAAATGTTGTATCAGGAAGTGATTGATCGGACGGACATTTGTAAATGTTGTATCAGGAAGTGATTGATCGGACGGACAGTGGTAATTGTTGTACCAGGAAGTGATTGATCGGTCGGACATTGGTAAATGTTGTATCAGGAAGTGATTGATCGGACGGACAGTGGTAATTTTTGTACCAGGAAGTGATTGATCGGACGGACATTTGTAAATGTTGTACCAGGAAGTGATTGATCGGACGGACAGTGGTAACTTTTGTATCAGGAAGTGATTGATCGGACGGACAGTGGTAACTGTTGTAACATGAAGTGATTGATCGGACGGACAGTGGTACGGACAGCGGTTATTGTTGTTCCAGGAAGTGATTGATCGGACGGACATTGGAAACTGTTGTATCAGCAAGTGATTGATCGGACGGACAGTGGTAATTGTTGTACCAGGACGTGCTTGATCGGACGGACATTTGTAAATATTGTACCAGGAAGTGATTGATAGGACGGACAGTGGTAACTGTTGTATCAGGAAGTGATTAATCGGACGGACAGTGGTACGGACAGTGGTAAATGTTGTACCAGGAAGTGATTGATCGGATGGACATTGGTAAATGTTGTATCAGGAAGTGATTGATCGGACGGACATTGGTAAATGTTGTATCAGGAAGTGATTGATCGGACGGACAGTGGTAACTGTTGTACCAGGAAGTGATTGATCGGACGGACATTGGTAACTGTTGTATCAGGAAGTGATTGATCGGACGGACATTGGTAAATGTTGTATCAGGAAGTGATTGATCGGACGGACAGTGGTAACTGTTGTACCAGGAAGTGATCGATCGGACGGACAGTGGTAACAGTTGTATCAGGAAGTGATTGATCGGACGGACATTAGTAAATGTTGTATCAGAAAGTGATTGATCGGACGGACATTGGTAACTGTTGTATCAGGAAGTGATTGATCGGACGGACAGTGGTAATTGTTGTACCAGGAAGTGATTGATCGGACGGACAGTGGTAGGGACAGTGGTAACTGTTGTATTAGGAAGTGATTGATCGGACGGACATTGGTAAATGTTGTATTAGGAAGTGATTGATAGGACGGACATTTGTAAATGTTGTATCAGAAAGTGATTGATCGGACGGACATTTGTAAATGTTGTATCAGGAAGTGATTGATCGGACGGACATTTGTAAATGTTGTATCAGAAAGTGATTGATCGGACGGACATTGGTGACTGTTGTATCAGGAAGTGATTGATCGGACGGACATTTGTAAATGTTGTATCAGGAAGTGATTGATCGGACGGACATTTGTAAATGTTGTACCAGGAAGTGATTAATCGGACGGACAGTGGTAACTGTTGTATCAGGAAGTGATTGATCGGACGGACATTGGTAATTGTTGTACAAGGAAGTGATTGATCGGACGGATATTGGTAAATGTTGTATCAGGAAGTGATTGATCGGACGGACATTTGTAAATGTTGTATCAGGAAGTGATTGATCGGACGGACAGTGGTAACTGTTGTACCAGGAAGAGATTGATCGGACGGACATTGGTAACTGTTGTATCAGGAAGTGATTGATCGGACGGACATTGGTAACTGTTGTACCAGGAAGTGATCGATCGGACGGACAGTGGTACGGACAGCGGTAATTGTTGTACCAGGAAGTGATTGATCGGACGGACATTGGTAACTGTTGTATCAGGAAGTGATTGATCGGACGGACAGTGGTAATTGTTGTACCAGGAAGTGATTGATCGGACGGACATTTGTAAATATTGTACCAGGAAGTGATTGATAGGACGGACAGTGGTAACTGTTGTATCAGGAAGTGATTAATCGGACGGACAGTGGTACGGACAGTGGTAAATGTTGTACCAGGAAGTGATTGATCGGACGGACATTGGTAAATGTTGTATCAGGAAGTGATTGATCGGACGGACATTGGTAAATGTTGTATCAGGAAGTGATTGATCGGACGGACAGTGGTAACTGTTGTACCAGGAAGTGATTGATCGGACGGACATTGGTAACTGTTGTATCAGGAAGTGATTGATCGGACGGACATTTGTAAATGTTGTACCAGGAAGTGATTGATCGGACGGACAGTGGTAACTGTTGTATCAGGAAGTGATTGATCGGACGGACATTGGTAAATGTTATATCAGAAAGTGATTGATCAGACGGACATTGGTAATTGTTGTACAAGGAAGTGATTGATCGGACGGATATTGGTAAATGTTGTATCAGGAAGTGATTGATCGGACGGACATTTGTAAATGTTGTATCAGGAAGTGATTGATCGGACTTACATTGGTAATTGTTGTATCAGGAAGTGATTGATCGGACGGACAGTGGTAATTTTTGTACCAGGAAGTGATTGATCGAACGGACATTTGTAAATGTTGTACCAGGAAGTGATTGATCGGACGAACATTGGTAACTGTTGTATCAGGAAGTGATTGATCGGACGGACATTGGTAAATGTTGTATCAGGAAGTGATTGATCGGACGGACAGCGGTAATTGTTGTACCAGGAAGTGATTGATCGGACGGACATTGGTAACTGTTGTATCAGGAAGTGATTGATCGGACGGACAGTGGTAATTGTTGTACCAGGACGTGCTTGATCGGACGGACATTTGTAAATATTGTACCAGGAAGTGATTGATAGGACGGACAGTGGTAACTGTTGTATCAGGAAGTGATTAATCGGACGGACAGTGGTACGGACAGTGGTAAATGTTGTACCAGGAAGTGATTGATCGGACGGACATTGGTAAATGTTGTATCAGGAAGTGATTGATCGGACGGACATTGGTAAATGTTGTATCAGGAAGTGATTGATCGGACGGACAGTGGTAACTGTTGTACCAGGAAGTGATTGATCGGACGGACATTGGTAACTGTTGTATCAGGAAGTGATTGATCGGACGGACATTGGTAAATGTTGTATCAGGAAGTGATTGATCGGACGGACAGTGGTAACTGTTGTACCAGGAAGTGATCGATCGGACGGACAGTGGTACGGACAGCGGTAATTGTTGTACCAGGAAGTGATTGATCGGACGGACAGTGGTAACTGTTGTACCAGGAAGTGATTGATCGGACGGACAGTGGTAACTGTTGTACCAGGAAGTGATTGATCGGACGGACATTGGTAACTGTTGTATCAGGAAGTGATTGATCGGACGGACATTGGTAAATGTTGTATCAGGAAGTGATTGATCGGACGGACAGTGGTAACTGTTGTATCAGAAAGTGATTGATCGGACGGACATTGGTAAATGTTGTATCAGGAAGTGATTGATCGGACGGACAGTGGTAATTGTTGTACCAGGAAGTGATTGATCGGACGGACATTGGTAAATGTTGTATCAGGAAGTGACTGATCGGACGGACATTGGTAAATGTTGTATCAGGAAGTGATTGATCGGACGGACATTGGTAACTGTTGTATCAGAAAGTGATTGATCGGACGGACAGTGGTAACAGTTGTATCAGGAAGTGATTGATCGGACGGACATTAGTAAATGTTGTATCAGAAAGTGATTGATCGGACGGACATTGGTAACTGTTGTATCAGGAAGTGATTGATCGGACGGACAGTGGTAATTGTTGTACCAGGAAGTGATTGATCGGACGGACATTGGTAAATGTTGTATCAGGAAGTGATTGATCGGACGGACATTTGTAAATGTTGTATCAGAAAGTGATTGATCGGACGGACATTGGTGACTGTTGTATCAGGAAGTGATTGATCGGACGGACATTTGTAAATGTTGTATCAGGAAGTGATTGATCGGACGGACATTTGTAAATGTTGTACCAGGAAGTGATTGATCGGACGGACAGTGGTAACTGTTGTATCAGGAAGTGATTGATCGGACGGACATTGGTAAATGTTATATCAGAAAGTGATTGATCAGACGGACATTGGTAATTGTTGTACAAGGAAGTGATTGATCGGATGGATATTGGTAAATGTTGTATCAGGAAGTGATTGATCGGACGGACATTTGTAAATGTTGTATCAGGAAGTGATTGATCGGACTTACATTGGTAATTGTTGTATCAGGAAGTGATTGATCGGACGGACAGTGGTAATTTTTGTACCAGGAAGTGATTGATCGAACGGACATTTGTAAATGTTGTACCAGGAAGTGATTGATCGGACGAACATTGGTAACTGTTGTATCAGGAAGTGATTGATCGGACGGACATTGGTAAATGTTGTATCAGGAAGTGATTGATCGGACGGACATTGGTAAATGTTGTACCAGGAAGTGCTTGATCGGACGGACATTTGTAAATGTTGTACCAGGAAGTGATTGATAGGACAGACAGTGGTAGGGACAGTGGTAACTGTTGTATTAGGAAGTGATTGATCGGACGGACATTGGTAAATGTTGTATCAGGAAGTGATTGATAGGACGGACATTTGTAAATGTTGTATCAGAAAGTGATTGATCGGACGGACATTTGTAAATGTTGTATCAGGAAGTGATTGATCGGACGGACATTTGTAAATGTTGTATCAGAAAGTGATTGATCGGACGGACATTGGTGACTGTTGTATCAGGAAGTGATTGATCGGACGGACATTTGTAAATGTTGTATCAGGAAGTGATTGATCGGACGGACATTTGTAAATGTTGTACCAGGAAGTGATTAATCGGACGGACAGTGGTAACTGTTGTATCAGGAAGTGATTGATCGGACGGACATTGGTAAATGTTGTATCAGAAAGTGATTGATCGGACGGACATTGGTAATTGTTGTACAAGGAAGTGATTGATCGGACGGATATTGGTAAATGTTGTATCAGGAAGTGATTGATCGGACGGACATTTGTAAATGTTGTATCAGGAAGTGATTGATCGGACGGACAGTGGTAATTGTTGTACCAGGAAGTGATTGATCGGTCGGACATTGGTAAATGTTGTATCAGGAAGTGATTGATCGGACGGACAGTGGTAATTTTTGTACCAGGAAGTGATTGATCGGACGGACATTTGTAAATGTTGTACCAGGAAGTGATTGATCGGACGGACAGTGGTAACTTTTGTATCAGGAAGTGATTGATCGGACGGACAGTGGTAACTGTTGTACCAGGAAGTGATTGATCGGACGGACAGTGGTACGGACAGCGGTAATTGTTGTTCCAGGAAGTGATTGATCGGACGGACATTGGAAACTGTTGTATCAGCAAGTGATTGATCGGACGGACATTGGTAACTATTGTATCAGGAAGTGATTAATCGGACGGACAGTGGTAACTGTTGTATCAGGAAGTGATTAATAGGACGGACAGTGGTAACTGTTGTATCAGCAAGTGATTGATCGGACGGACATTGGTAACTATTGTATCAGGAAGTGATTGATCGGACGGACAGTGGTAACTGTTGTACCAGGAAGTGATTGATCGGACGGACATTGGTAAATGTTGTATCAGGAAGTGATTGATCGGACGGACAGTGGTAAATGTTGTATCAGGAAGTGATTGATCGGACGGACAGTGGTAACTGTTGTATCAGGAAGTGATTCATCGGACGGACATTGGTAACTATTGTATCAGGAAGTGATTAATCGGACGGACAGTGGTAACATTTGTATCAGGAAGTGATTGATCGGACGGACAGTGGTAACTGTTGTATCAGGAAGTGATTGATCGGACGGACATTGGTAACTATTGTATCAGGAAGTGATTAATCGGACGGACAGTGGTAACTTTTGTATCAGGAAGTGATTTATCGGACGGACAGTGGTAACTGTTGTATCAGGAAGTGATTGATCGGACGGACAGTGGTACGGACAATGGTAAATGTTGTATCAGGAAGTGATTGATCGGACGGACATTGGTAAATGTTATATCAGGAAGTGATTGATCGGACGGATATTGGTAATTGTTGTACCAGGAAATGATTGATCGGACGGACATTGGTAAAGGTTGTATCAGGAAGTGATTGATCGGACGGACAGTGGTAACTGTTGTATCAGGAAGTGATTGTCGGACGGACATTGGTAAATGTTGTACCAGGAAGTGCTTGATCGGACGGACATTTGTAAATGTTGCACCAGGAAGTGATTGATAGGACGGACATTGGTAAGGACAGTGGTAACTGTTGTATCAGGAAGTGATTGATCGGACGGACATTTGTAAATGTTGTATCAGGAAGTGATTGATCGGACGGACATTTGTAAATGTTGTATCAGAAAGTGATTGATCGGACGGACATTGGTGACTGTTGTATCAGGAAGTGATTGATCGGACGGACATTTGTAAATGTTGTATCAGGAAGTGATTGATCGGACGGACATTTGTAAATGTTGTACCAGGAAGTGATTAATCGGACGGACAGTGGTAACTGTTGTATCAGGAAGTGATTGATCGGACGGACATTGGTAAATGTTGTATCAGAAAGTGATTGATCGGACGGACATTGGTAATTGTTGTACAAGGAAGTGATTGATCGGACGGATATTGGTAAATGTTGTATCAGGAAGTGATTGATCGGACGGACATTTGTAAATGTTGTATCAGGAAGTGATTGATCGGACGGACAGTGGTAATTGTTGTACCAGGAAGTGATTGATCGGTCGGACATTGGTAAATGTTGTATCAGGAAGTGATTGATCGGACGGACAGTGGTAATTGTTGTACCAGGAAGTGATTGATCGGACGGACAGTGGTAACTTTTGTACCAGGAAGTGATTGATCGGACGGACAGTGGTACGGACAGCGGTAATTGTTGTTCCAGGAAGTGATTGATCGGACGGACATTGGAAACTGTTGTATCAGCAAGTGATTGATCGGACGGACATTGGTAACTATTGTATCAGGAAGTGATTAATCGGACGGACAGTGGTAACTGTTGTATCAGGAAGTGATTAATAGGACGGACAGTGGTAACTGTTGTATCAGCAAGTGATTGATCGGACGGACATTGGTAACTATTGTATCAGGAAGTGATTGATCGGACGGACAGTGGTAACTGTTGTACCAGGAAGTGATTGATCGGACGGACATTGGTAAATGTTGTATCAGGAAGTGATTGATCGGACGGACAGTGGTAAATGTTGTATCAGGAAGTGATTCATCGGACGGACATTGGTAACTATTGTATCAGGAAGTGATTAATCGGACGGACAGTGGTAACATTTGTATCAGGAAGTGATTGATCGGACGGACAGTGGTAACTGTTGTATCAGGAAGTGATTGATCGGACGGACATTGGTAACTATTGTATCAGGAAGTGATTAATCGGACGGACAGTGGTAACTTTTGTATCAGGAAGTGATTTATCGGACGGACAGTGGTAACTGTTGTATCAGGAAGTGATTGATCGGACGGACAGTGGTACGGACAATGGTAAATGTTGTATCAGGAAGTGATTGATCGGACGGACATTGGTAAATGTTATATCAGGAAGTGATTGATCGGACGGATATTGGTAATTGTTGTACCAGGAAATGATTGATCGGACGGACATTGGTAAAGGTTGTATCAGGAAGTGATTGATCGGACGGACAGTGGTAACTGTTGTATCAGGAAGTGATTGTCGGACGGACATTGGTAAATGTTGTACCAGGAAGTGCTTGATCGGACGGACATTTGTAAATGTTGCACCAGGAAGTGATTGATAGGACGGACAGTGGTAAGGACAGTGGTAACTGTTGTATCAGGAAGTGATTGATCGGACGGACATTGGTAAATGTTGTACAATGAAGTGCATGATCGGACGGACATTTGTAAATGTTGTATCAGAAAGTGATTGATCGGACGGACATTAGTAAATGTTGTATTAGGAAGTGATTGATCGGACGGACATTTGTAAATGTTGTACCAGGAAGTGATTGATCGGACGGACAGTGGTAACTGTTGTATCAGGAAGTGATTGATCGGACGGACATTGGTAAATGTTGTATCAGAAAGTGATTGATCGGACGGACATTGGTAATTGTTATACAAGGAAGTGATTGATCGGACGGATATTGGTAAATGTTGTATCAGGAAGTGATTGATCGGACGGACATTTGTAAATGTTGTATCAGGAAGTGATTGATCGGACGGACAGTGGTAATTGTTGTACCAGGAAGTGATTGATCGGACGGACATTGGTAAATGTTGTATCAGGAAGTGATTGATCGGACGGACAGTGGTAATTTTTGTACCAGGAAGTGATTGATCGTACGGACATTTGTAAATGTTGTACTAGGAAGTGATTGATCGGACGGACATTGGTAACTGTTGTATCAGGAAGTGATTGATCGGACGGACATTGGTAAATGTTGTATCAGGAAGTGATTGATCGGACGGACAGTGGTAACTGTTGTATCAGGAAGTGATTAATAGGACGGACAGTGGTAACTGTTGTATCAGCAAGTGATTGATCGGACGGACAGTGGTAACTGTTGTACCAGGAAGTGATTGATCGGACGGACATTGGTAAATGTTGTATCAGGAAGTGATTGATCGGACGGACAGTGGTAAATGTTGTATCAGGAAGTGATTGATCGGACGGACATTGGTAACTATTGTATCAGGAAGTGATTAATCGGACGGACAGTGGTAACATTTGTATCAGGAAGTGATTGATCGGACGGACAGTGGTAACTGTTGTATCAGGAAGTGATTGATCGGACGGACATTGGTAACTATTGTATCAGGAAGTGATTATTCGGACGGACAGTGGTAACTTTTGTATCAGGAAGTGATTGATCGGACGGACAGTGGTAACTGTTGTATCAGGAAGTGATTGATCGGACGGACAGTGGTACGGACAGTGGTAAATGTTTTATCAGGAAGTGATTGATCGGACGGACATGGGTAAATGTTATATCAGGAAGTGATTGATCGGACGGACATTGGTAATTGTTGTACCAGGAAATGATTGATCGGACGGACATTGGTAAAGGTTGTATCAGGAAGTGATTGATCGGACGGACAGTGGTAACTGTTGTATCAGGAAGTGATTGTCGGACGGACATTGGTAAATGTTGTACCAGGAAGTGCTTGATCGGACGGACATTTGTAAATGTGGCACCAGGAAGTGATTGATAGGACGGACAGTGGTAAGGACAGTGATAACTGTTGTATCAGGAAGTGATTGATCGGACTGACATTGGTAAATGTTGTACAATGAAGTGCTTGATCGGACGGACATTTGTAAATGTTGTATCAGAAAGTGATTGATCGGACGGACATTGGTAAATGTTGTATCAGGAAGTGATTGATCGGACGGACATTTGTAAATGTTGTATCAGAAAGTGATTGATCGGACGGACATTTGTAAATGTTGTATCAGGAAGTGATTGATCGGACGGACATTTGTAAATGTTGTATCAGAAAGTGATTGATTGGACGGACATTGGTGACTGTTGTATCAGGAAGTGATTGATCGGACGGACATTTGTAAATGTTGTACCAGGAAGTGATTGATCGGACGGACAGTGGTAACTGTTGTATCAGGAAGTGATTGATCGGACGGACATTGGTAAATGTTATATCAGAAAGTGATTGATCGGACGGACATTGGTAATTGTTGTACAAGGAAGTGATTGATCGGATGGATATTGGTAAATGTTGTATCAGGAAGTGATTGATCGGACGGACATTTGTAAATGTTGTATCAGGAAGTGATTGATCGGACTTACAGTGGTAATTGTTGTATCAGGAAGTGATTGATCGGACGGACAGTGGTAATTTTTGTACCAGGAAGTGATTGATCGGACGGACATTTGTAAATGTTGTACCAGGAAGTGATTTATCGGACGGACATTGGTAACTGTTGTATCAGGAAGTGATTGATCGGACGGACATTGGTAAATGTTGTATCAGGAAGTGCTTGATCGGACGGACATTGGTAAATGTTGTACCAGGAAGTGCTTGATCGGACGGACATTTGTAAATGTTGTACCAGGAAGTGATTGATAGGACGGACAGTGGTAGGGACAGTGGTAACTGTTGTATTAGGAAGTGATTGATCGGACGGACATTGGTAAATGTTGTATCAGGAAGTGATTGATCGGACGGACAGTGGTAACTGTTGTACCAGGAAGTGATTGATCGGACGGACAGTGGTACGGACAGCGGTAATTGTTGTCCCAGGAAGTGATTGATCGGACGGACAGTGGTTACTGTTGTATCAGGAAGTGATTGATCGGACGGACAGTGGTAACTGTTGTATCAGCAAGTGATTGATCGGACGGACATTGGTAACTATTGTATCAGGAAGTGATTAATCGGACGGACAGTGGTAACTGTTGTATCAGGAAGTGATTAATAGGACGGACAGTGGTAACTGTTGTATCAGCAAGTGATTGATCGGACGGACATTGGTAACTATTGTATCAGGAAGTGATTGATCGGACGGACAGTGGTAACTGTTGTACCAGGAAGTAATTGATCGGACGGACATTGGTAAATGTTGTATCAGGAAGTGATTGATCTGTCCGACAGTGGTAAATGTTGTATCAGGAAGTGATTTATCGGACGGACAGTGGTAACTGTTGTATCAGGAAGTGATTGATCGGACGGATAGTGGTAACTGTTGTATCAGGAATTGATTGATCGGACGGACAGTGGTACGGACAGTGGTAAATGTTGTATCAGGAAGTGATTGATCGGACGGACAGTGGTAACTGTTGTATCAGGAAGTGATTGATCGGACGGACATTGGTAACTATTGTATCAGGAAGTGATTAATCGGACGGACAGTGGTAACATTTGTATCAGGAAGTGAATGATCGGACGGACAGTGGTAACTGTTGTATCAGGAAGTGATTGATCGGACGGACAGTGGTAACTGTTGTACCAGGAAGTGATTGATCGGACGGACAGTGTTACGGACAGCGGTAATTGTTGTACCAGGAAGTGATTGATCGGACGAACAGTGGTATGGACAGCGGTAACTGTTGTATCAGGAAGTGATTGATCGGACGGACAGTGGTAATTGTTGTACGAGGAAGTGATTGATCGGACGGACATTGGTAAATGTTGTATCAGGAAGTGATTGATCGGACGGACAGTGGTACGGACAGTGGTAATTGTTGTACCAGGAAGTGATTGATCGGACGGACATTGGTAACTGTTGTATCAGAAAGTGATTGATCGGACGGACAGTGGTAACTGTTGTATCAGAAAGTGATTGATCGGACGGACAGTGGTAATTGTTGTACCAGGAAGTGATTGATAGGACGGACAGTTGTAACTGTTGTATCAGGAAGTGATTGTTCGGACGCATATTGGTAAATGTTGTACCAGGAAGTGATTGTTCGGACGGATATTGGGAAATGTTGTACCAGGAAGTGATTGATCGGACGGACATTTGTAAATGTTGTACCAGGAAGTGATTGATAGGACGGACAGTTGTAACTGTTGTATCAGGAAGTGATTGTTCGGACGGATATTGGTAAATGTTGTACCAGGAAGTGATTGTTCGGACGGACAGTGGTAAATGTTGTACCAGGAAGTGATTGTTCGGACGGACAGTGGTAACTGTTGTACTAGGAAGTGATTGATCGGACGGACAGTGGTAAATGTTGTTCCAGGAAGTGAAGAGATCAGTAGGAAACTATTATGGTTTTCGAACTTGCGACAAGGATCACACGCTTCAGCATCGCTGTCACGTCTCCAGAGGTGGTGGACGTGCGGCCTGACCCTAGAGCGATCTAGACGACAAGATGTCTAATTGCAGGCCGGATCCTAGCCTGGGAACAGGCGTTGATATATATTTTCCCGGTCAGTCAAATAAATATAGTTTAACACCGATACTATCAATTGGGCCGTATTGAGTTTCTGATCATATCAATTTGCCAGAAGTTAAAAAGTGAAAAAATCGACAGACTGGAACCCAGGCTAATCCATGTATAGGACCAATCAGAAATGCAGACACACGAGTATCATTAACTTAGTGAAAGAGTTCAATAGTTGGTCCTTCCCCTTCGGAGGATTGCTATTCATAGCGGTGGAAATAATATTTGACAAACGTCAGTAGTCTCAGTTTATACAAATATAATTTAGCTAGATTGCGAAACAGGTGTTTGCAACATTAGATGGATCGCTCTCGAGACATCATTATTGATGGAATCCATCTCCTGGAGTGAGGGGAAAGAGGCAATGTTGAGTTTAAGTGCCTTACAACCAGTCGTCTTCAGTTATATATAAGATATATTAGAGCAGAACAGAACAATGCTATTATTCAACAGAACAATGATATTCTTCAACATAGCAATGCTATTCTTCAACATAACAATGCTATTCTTCAACATAACAATGCTATTCTTCAACAGAAAAATGCTATTTTTCAACAGAACAATGCTATTCATCAACAGAAAAATGCTATTATTCAACAGAACAATGCTATTATTCAACATAACAATGCTATTCTTCAACAGAAAAATGGTATTCTTCAACATAACAATGCTATTCTTCAACATAACAATGCTATTCTTCAACAGAAAAATGCTATTATTCAACAGAACAATGCTATTATTCAACATAACAATGCTATTCTTCAACAGAAAAATGGTATTCTTCAACATAACAATGCTATTATTCAACATAACAATGCTATTATTCAACATAACAATGATATTCTTCAACATAGCAATGCTATTCTTCAACATAACAATGCTATTATTCAACAGAACAATGCTATTATTCAACAGAGCAATGCTATTCTTCAACATATACGCTACTATTCAACATAACAATGATATTCTTCAACATAGCAATGCTATTCTTCAACATAACAATGCTATTCTTCAACATAACAATGCTATTATTCAACAGAACAATGCTATTCTTCAACATAACAATGCTATTCTTCAACATAACAATGCTATTTTTCAACAGAACAATGCTATTCTTCAACAATTTCTAGGAAATTGACTATTATTAAGCAGTGTCTACATATGGATTGGAACAGTTGCAATCCAGTTTCAATCGGCCGTTTTGTTGGAATTTATAGCATAAATATATCTATAAATATATATAAATTATATATATAACCAATTTGACAAATTAAAACAACTCATTAAAACAATGTTAACTTAATCACGTCCCGGTGTATTGAAATCTCTGTGTTGGGCTGAAATTAAATTGAAGCTGTTTCGTAGCCTCGCCTCTCGTGCATTTAACTGGGAGTGTTCGTATATCCTGTGAGCTATTTAATCCTTAAATATATATACAATATCTGATAATGATATATATAGTAGGGATATTTCTGAAAGTATAAACTGCAATGACCGAGCACTGTCTGAATATATAGTCTAATCGAGAAAAATATACACGTTCGAACAGCCAATAATATTAAATATTATAAAACTACAGATTTTGAAGAGTACTGCAAAACACCATATGAAAATAAATATATTTATCTAGTTTACAGTAATTCGATGGGTGGTGATGTTTATTCAAGTGTAGTGTTTAATATGCACAATTATTTCGCGCATCTCGGATAGTATAAATATAGCAGTGTAGATACTTAGCTCCATACAGACGGATATGTAGCCCAGTGGTAACACGCTGGACTGGTAATCCAGGGATCGCAGGTTCGATCCCCCCGTCTGACCCTAATAAAATTAACAGTCTTTCAGATGGGACGTTAAACCGAGGTCTCGTCTCGGTGCTTTACACCGTGCACGTAAAAGAACCAGAGGAGATTCTGGAACGGGTCTCTGTCTGTATCATTGCACTATCTTCCAACAATCTAACATGACTAATCTCTTCAGGAGGCGTCGCTCATATGGGCAACCGGTAGCGACGATAAATAAGCGTAAAACACACACACAATTGATTTTATTACTGATTTCTTAAACATTAGTTATGTGTCATTTCCGTGTCACATTATCTACTCTTTAATCATATTTTATTGGTGGGTGGCATTTATATGGTCGAGAACGTTGCTTGTGGTAAATTTAATATGACTATGTATTACAGCATAACACATTTTATTTCGATTTCAATAGCAATATTACATATAGTGTTCAATATGTTATGTGCATGTATGTACGTACACGTACACGTGCGCAGATCACGTGTAAAATATAGGATTTTATATTGTAAAAATATCCTCTTGGGGTTGACATCGTCTACAGTTTGTAGATTGTGTAGCCCAATGCATAGTATTCAGAGTCACATCATGTCTTACTGTGCGAGGTCATATAATGCATTGTACCGGACAGCAATGTCGTACTGTGCGAGGTCATATAACGCATTGTACCAGACAGCAATGTCGTACTGTGCGAGGTCATATAACGCATTGTACAAGACAGCAATGTCGTACTGTGCGAGGTCATATAACGCATTGTACCAGACAGCAATGTCGTACTGTGCGAGGTCATATAACGCATTGTACCAGACAGCAATATCTTACTGTGCGAGGTCATATAACGCATTGTACCAGACAGCAATGTCGTACTGTGCGAGGTCATATAACGCATTGTACCAGACAGCAATGTCGTACTGTGCGAGGTCATATAACGCATTGTACCAGACAGCAATGTCTTACTGTGCGAGGTCATATAACGCATTGTACCAGACAGCAATGTCTTACTATGTGAGGTCATATAACGCATTGTACCAGGTAGCAATGTCTTACTGTGCAAGGTCATATAACGTGTTGTACCAGACAACAATATCTTACTCTGCGAGGTCATATAACGTATTGTACCAGACAACAATATCTTACTGTGCAAGGTCATATAACGTATTGTACAAGCCATCAATGTCTTATTGTGCGAGGTCATATAACGTATTGTACCAGACAACAATGTCTTATTGTGCGAGGTCATATAACGTATTGTACCAGACAACAATGTCTTACTGTGCGAGGTCATATAACGTAATGTACAAGCCATTAATGTCTTACTGTGCGAGGTCATATAACGTAATGTACTAGACAACAATGTCTTATTGTGCGAGGCCATATAACATATTGTACAAACTAGCAATGTCTTAATGTGCGAGGTCATATAACGTATTGTACAAGCCATCAATGTCTTATTGTGCGAGGCCATATAACGTATTGTACCAAGTAGCAATGTCTTACTGTGCGAGGTCATATAACGCATTGTACCAGACAACAATATCGTACTGTGCGAGGTCATATAACGCATTGTACCAGACAGCAATGTCGTACTGTGCGAGGTCATATAACGCATTGTACCAGACAGCAATGTCGTACTGTGCGAGGTCATATAACGCATTGTACCAGACAACAATATCTTACTGTGCGAGGTCATATAACGCATTGTACCAGACAGCAATGTCGTACTGTGCGAGGTCATATAACGCATTGTACCAGACAGCAATGTCGTACTGTGCGAGGTCATATAACGTATTGTACCAGACAGCAATGTCTTACTGTGCGAGGTCATATAACGTATTGTACCAGACAGCAATGTCGTACTGTGCGAGGTCATATAACGTATTGTACCAGACAGCAATGTAGTACTGTGCGAGGTCATATAACGTATTGTACCAGACAGCAATGTCTTACTGTGCGAGGTCATATAACGCATTGTACCAGACAGCAATGTCGTACTGTGCGAGGTCATATAACGCATTGTACCAGACAGCAATGTCGTACTGTGCGAGGTCATATAACGTATTGTACCAGAAAACAATGTCTTACTGTGCGAGGTCATATAACGTATTGTACCAGACAGCAATGTCGTACTGTGCGAGGTCATATAACGTATTGTACCAGACAGCAATGTAGTACTGTGCGAGGTCATATAACGTATTGTACCAGACAGCAATGTCTTACTGTGCGAGGTCATATAACGCATTGTACCAGACAGCAATGTCGTACTGTGCGAGGTCATATAACGCATTGTACCAGACAGCAATGTCGTACTGTGCGAGGTCATATAACGTATTGTACCAGACAACAATGTCTTACTGTGCGAGGTCATATAACGTATTGTACCAGACAGCAATGTCTTACTGTGCGAGGTCATATAACGTATTGTACCAACTAGCAATGTCTTATTGTGCGAGGCCATATAACGTATTGTACCAAGTAGCAATGTCTTACTGTGCGAGGTCATATAACGTATTGTACAAGACAACAATGTCTTATTGTGCGAGGTCATATAACGCATTGTACAAGCCATCAATGTCTTACTGTGCGAGGTCATATAACGTATTGTACAAGCCATCAATGTCTTACTGTGCGAGGTCATAAAACGTATTGTACCAAGTAGCAATGTCTTACTGTGCGAGGTCATATAACGTATTGTACAAGCCTTCAATGTCTTACTGTGCGAGGTCATATAACGTATTGTACAATACAGCAATGTCTTACTGTGCGATGTCATATAGCATATTGTACCAGACAACAACCGTTATTATTTAGAGGACAGCAATGGCCCTCTTCATTATGTAGAGGACAGCATACCGCCAGGAGAGACTTCTCTATTTCTTGCACAATCTTAACATATTTGCATTCCACTTATTGAAGGCGTGGTGAAGTGAGTGCTCCAATTCGACATCATCCGACAACTTCAGGAGATCGACATATTGGTAAGCTTGATAATATCCCACAGAGCTACTGCTTCCTTCTTCCTGTTCAATCCAATACCCCCGCACTCACTTCTTTGGCTGGCCGATTATAACATTGCTCTCTCGCCTGTTCCAATGACACTATCGACAATTCCACAATTCATGCAAGAGTCGCATAGTAGTGGGCATTTCTCCTCCAGTTGATAGCTGTCCTGTAGGAATAATGGTGTACATCGACAATAGTTTGTGCTTCTAAAACGAACAATGGAGTTGCCATCTACATAACACTGAGGTAGAGAATCCAATCTCCAGAGCACAGAGCATTTGTCAGATCCCCATTTATTGGGAATACATCGGAAACGTGCATGTTCCAGAAATCAAGGACTGACACAGCGACGCCATTTCCTAAAGACAAGAAATAAAAGTCTTATTGGATGATGTGAGTGTGATAGTTTGCTGTGTACCATTCTTCGGTGATGAGTTCTTGGACTGACAGTTAACTTGCAATGCCTATACTTCCATCGTCTCGTAGGATACTTGGATGGGGGTAAGCATCATGGTGGTAGGATGAATGTTACATTCACGGATGATCTTCTCACAGCTGTAAATCCTGGGACAATGTCATTCTCATACGCAGCTCGTTTGAAGAATCGATTGACTATCCACAGAAATAAGTCCGAATGCATGGACTGTGTGGACTTTCTTAAGTAAGTTGCAGAGGACGAACTACGAGTTGCTGTAGACGAGACTGTTGATATATCAGAGATTTCTGATTGCTGTAGTCATGTTGCTCAGTGTGTTGGGAGTTGGCATATTCAACTCTTAATATAACTAAGCCAGGAACGTTTAAAGTTAATACATATATGCAAATTCTTGCATGTAGGTCGATGTACGGTAAAAAGGTTGACCAAACGATTTAGCCCCATTTGTTCTTAGAATATTAATTATAGTTTTGCATTCTTCTATGACATCCAGTATCCACTACACTGCACTAAACATGGCCAGAGCTGGCACTTCAGAACATCTGTACCTCCAATTCTTTAGAAGAGTAAATATATTGGAAGCAGAATATTCGATGAAACCATACATAGTTATGCATAGCATAACTCTGTAAACTATTGAAATTCATTCCTTATGGTCGATATGACACTAAACAAATAAGCTATTGTTCTAGATAAACATACCGTTTCAAATTCTAGTTTTTATTTATAGACATCGCAGTTGTTTGTGTGTGTGTGCGCGCGCGTGCGCGTGCGCGCCTGCGCGCGTGTGTGTGTATATATAATGCATAAAGAAAGTTTCTGACTTCACAAACAACAACAAAAGACATCACAGTTGGGACAATATTTAATTTATTAAAAATGAGTTTGGAGACAATTGGTGTTTTTCGGATAGAAATCTTGAATAGATAGGAAGACTTGGTCAATCATACAATCACACTATACACGAAGACACAAAACGCGTCATCGATGGCTACTTGATGCTTGCATATATCACCGATACGATTTGATATTGTGTCCTTCGATCTCAATGTTCAATATCAAGCTCACACTGCATCCTGTCATATTCAACATACGTCAGCTAGTACTTATTAAGTTACCATTTTTAGGGAATTTTACATATTCTTCTACTTTGCGAACACGTCATTGTCTCATTTGATTTCTCAGAATAAATGTATGCAATTACATGTATAAGAATATATCAGATTCTTCACGAAAAGCACGTGCTACCTAACTTTAGCCAAGCTAGACAATCGATTTAATTTTTAATAAATGTATACAATTCCAAATTTCGTTTCTGATATACTTAATAAAGCATACTCTATATATATATAGATATGAGTGATATGGGTCGTTTATATCTGGTCAAGACATTTTAAGAGTTGTCCCTGTGCCTAACAAACATTATGCTATTCTTGAAGGTAAGAGGAACTAATGTTTTTGTAGTCCACTGAGCTCTTCAACGTTCCGGGGAAGATACTTTACATCACTCCATCCTTCGCACAATGTAACTCGTACTGTCGAATATATTCATAAAGTTTTCCATTTGTTCTCTCCAGTTTGTTCTTATATCTATGCCAATTTCCTACGCTGATCCATGAATATGTGTTTCCTTTCATGCTTGACGTCGGAACAGTTTCTATGTCACCGTTATTAAACAAGACTAGTCTCTCCAGTATAGTATCCACCAAATACATATGAGTTCAGCATTGTCATCGAGCTCGACATTGTTCCAAACTGTTTGAGCACGTGTTTTGTAAAGTTGGTTCCGTGTGCGTGCATAGCATCTGCATTACCTATCGGTCAGTTCGTCCCATTTCCAATTCGCTTTGGTAAAATATCGTCAACAGAATTATGTTCGCACTATTTTCTGGGACAGATGGAGAGTTCACAGAATAAATGATGTAAATATCTATGCGTATCTATAATGTTTGCAACGTTTACATTTTCATTACATTATGCAATGTACTTGGGAAGGGCCGTTTTCTAATGTTGGTTATAACTTGTGGCCTGACCCTTTTGCAATGTTCACACATGTATGTACATGTATGCATCTTATACATTGTTAATTTCTATTCTGTATCATGCATGTATGTCAACTGTACTGTTTAATATGCATATGCAATAAAATATGGTTAAATCAATGTACTTGTCTTGGGCATACTTTAGTACACATCAGTTGTTAATGTTGTCATTAATTGAGGCCCAGTTGATGTCCAGTTGATGGAGTTTGTCCCAAAAAATGCGTGTGTCTCTCTCTCTGTGTGTGTTCAATATAGGATCACACCAGATAGAACAAACACAGATATGGTACAAACAAATAACGAACACAAAATTCCACTATTAGACAACAGACACATGCATACTTGAATTACTGGCATAGCTATATGCGTATAAGCAGTCACACAAGGAACATAGAATGATAGAATAAATAGAGAAATGTCTCTATAATGTCTATAGTATAACAGAGAAACAACTCACCTTGTCATACAGCGCCTGATCTCCTCCCAGGTGAGTGGATGTGGAGACATTACCGCAATGTATGTAGCATGAATTAGAAGTATGTATGTGATGTATACTGAACATCAAAGGTACTGCATAATTAATAACCTTTCCTATTTACGCAGACCTAAAACTAAGAAGACTGTTTTAAATTTATTGTTTTTATTTTGGAAACAGTGGACACATCTTGTATGTGTGGATTGTCCGGCATTTGTTACTTCTCAATGGTTCGAAACTGTTAGAAATATAGGGGGATTTTCATTATTCTTTGGAATGACACGTATTGACTTATAAGTATATATATATATATATATATATATATATATATATATATATATATATATAGCTGCATTACACCTAGGCCAGGTGCATGATCCTCCTCCTCGTCATCATCATCATCAGCATCATCATCAGCATCATTAATTATATCACCATCACCATCATCATCTTTATCATTATCATCATCTTCTTCATCTTCACAATCATTACAATCACATCATCATCATCATCATCATCATCATCATCATCATCATCATCATCATCATCATCATCATCATCATATCATCATCATCATCATCATCATCACATCATCATCATCATCATCATATCATCATATATTTATCTATCATAATTATTGCATCATCATCATCATCATCATCATCATCATCATCATCATCATCATCATCATCATCATCATCATCATCATCATCATCATAATCGTTATCATCATCTTCATCGCCATCATCATCTTCTGTATCAATATCTTCATCATCATCTTCTTCATATTCACCATCATTTCCATCATCATCATCATCATCATCATATCATCATCATCATCATCATCATCATCATCATCATCATCATCATCATCATCATCATCATCATCATCATCATCATCATCATCATCATCATCATCATCATCATCATCATCATCATCATCATCATCATCATCATCATCATCATAATCATAATCATCATCATCATCATCATCATCATCATCATCAATCATCATCATCATCATCATCATCATCATCATCATCATCAGTTTTTTCCTCTTATTCTTCAGTATTTGCAGACAGTTGTGCCACGCAGAAGACATATAAAACAGCGATGCTACATGGATTCTACACTCTAGAAACGCATATACTATTTTGGATGTGTCACTCTGATGTGCAACAGGTGGAGACGATAAATACATTTGTAAAATGATTAGTGTGAGCTATTTTTTATTTTCAGTATATGCTCTGCGGCACAGTTATGCGGCATTGCGGCACAGTTATTGCCGGAAGTAGTTCACCACAAAACCAAACCGTGCTGCTACCCTTCAATACTACATAATTTGCTTGCTCTATAATATAATTTATTATGAGGTCAATGTTGCAACACTATCGTGAATGTAATGACTGTGAAGTGTTATTATAATAACGTTCTCGTATAGTGCTATGTGTCTATTTGACAACGCACACCAGTACATATAGATGTAGTACAAACTGCTTCATCGGTAATCAGGGGAAATAACAAATACTGTCTTTAAATTATATTACCTTGCAGTGTGTAATATGTAGCCAATACATGTATCTTATTTATGTTGACATAGTAAACAGTCTAATCATTATCAATCTATAACAGGAGTCATAGTTATTACCGTTGAAAGCTGCATACAATCTTTCTAGGTAAACAACTATCTATAATTATTACTTAGATTTGAAAACTAGTATATTGTGTGCCGTTATTTGCCTACCACAATACTGTCTACCACCCAGATTGATACGCTATGTTTTACAGTCGTCTGCTATTATGTTTGCTGGTTTGATACTGTCACGAGCCCGTATCAAACCAATAAAAGCCGTATCATAACTAGTTCCTGAGAAAACAACGCATGTGCACTTGGTGCTAGTTTGTTTACTTCCTGTAGCGCATTAATTAGTGTGTACAATTTGACAGATAACATATTTTTTGTAGTTTCATGATAATATTTCAATCAGCGCTTCATTCAAGCACCACATCATGCAAGCAAGCAGCGCCTCATGCAAGCATCACATCATGCAAACATCACATCATGCAAGCAAGCAGCGCCTCATGCAAGCATCACATCATGCAAACATCACATCATGCAAGCAAGCAGCGCCTCATGCAAGCATCACATCATGCAAACATCACATCATGCAACCAAGCAGCGCCTCATACAAGTACCACATCATGCAAACAAGCAGCGCCTCATGCAAGCACTACATCATGCAACCAAGCAGCGCCTCATACAAGCACCACATCATGCAAGCACCACATCATGCAAGCAAGCAGCGCCTCATGCAAGCAGCGCCTCATACAAGCAGCGCCTCATGCAAGCAGCGCCTCATACAAGCAGCGCCTCATGCAAGCAGCGCCTCATACAAGCAGCGCCTCATGCAAGCACTACATCATGCAAACAAGCAGCGCCTCATACAAGCACCACATCATGCAAGCACCAAATCATGCAAACAAGCAGCTCCTCATGCAAGCACTACATCATGCAAGCACCACATCATGCAGGCACTACATCATGCAAGCACCACATCAAACAAGCATCACATCATACAAGCATCACATCATGCAAACACCACATCATGCAAGCATCACATCATACAAGCATCACATCATACAAGCATCACATCATACAAGCATCACATCATACAAGCAGCGCCTCATACAAGCACCACATCATACAAGCACCACATCATGCAGGCACCACAGCATGCAAACATAACATCATGCTAGCATCACATCATGCAAGCATCACATCATGCAAACATCACATCATGCAAGCATCACATCATGCAAACATCACATCATGCAAGCATCACATCATGCAAACATCACAGCATGCAAGCAAGTAGCGCCTCATGCAAGCATCACATCATGCAAACATCACATCATGCAAACATCACATCATGCAAGCATCACATCATGCAAACATCACATCATGCAAGCATCACATTATGCAAGCATCACATCATGCAAACATCACATCATGCAAACATCACATTATGCAAGCAAGCAGAGCCTCATACAAGCACCATATCATGCAAACATCACATCATGCAAGCAAGCAGCACCTCATGCAAGCATCACATCATGCAAACATCACAGCATGCAAGCAAGCAGCGCCTCATGCAAGCATCACATCATGCAAGCATCACATCATGCAAACATCACATCATGCAAGCAAGCATCACCTCATGCAAGCATCACATCATGCAAGCATCATATCATGCAAGCAAGCAGCGCCTCATACAAGCACCACATCATGCAAACAAGCAGCGCCTCATACAAGCATCACATCAGGCAAACAAGCAGCGCCTCATACAAGCACCACATCAGGCAAACAAGCAGCGCCTCATACAAGCATCAAATCATGCAAACATCACATCATGAAAAACAAGCAGCGCCTCATGCAAGCACCACATCATGCAAGCATCACATCATGCAAGCAAGCAGCGCCTCATCACAAGCACCACATCATGCAAACAAGCAGCGCCTCATGCAAGCATCACATCATGCAAACATCACATCATGCAAACAAGCAGCCCCTCATACAAGCATCACATCATGCAAACAAGCAGCGCCTCGTACAAGCATCACATCATGCAAACATCACATCATGCAAGCAAGCAGCGCCTCATGCAAGCATCACATCATGCAAACATCACATCATGCAAGCAAGCAGCGTCTCATACAAGTACCACATCATGCAAACAAGCAGCGCCTCATGCAAGCACCACATCATGCGACCAAGCAGCGCCTCATGCAAGCACCACATCATGCAAACAAGCAGCGCCTCATGCAAGCATCACATCATGCAAACAAGCAGCGCCTCATGCAAGCACCACATCATGCAAACATCACATCATGCAAGCAAGCAGCGCCTCATACAAGCATCACATCATGCAAACATCACATCATGCAAACAAGCAGCGCCTCATACAAGCATCACATCATGCAAACATCACATCATGAAAAACAAGCAGCGCCTCATGCAAGCACCACATCATGCAAACATCACATCATGCAAACATCACATCATGCAAACATGCAGCGCCTCATACAAGCACCACATCATGCAAACATCACATCATGCAAACAAGCAGCGCCTCATACAAGCACCACATCATGCAAATCACATCATGCAAACATCACATCATGCAAACAAGCAGCGCCTCATACAAGCATCACATCATGCAAACATCACATCATGAAAAACAAGCAGCGCCTCATGCAAGCACCACATCATGCAAACATCACATCATGCAAGCAAGCAGCGCCTCATGCAAGCACCACATCATGCAAACATCACATCATGCAAACAAGCAGCGCCTCATGCAAGCACCACATCATGCAAACATCACATCATGCAAGCAAGCAGCCCTCATGCAAGCATCATATCATGCAAACAAGCAGCGCCTAATACAAGCACCACATCATGCAAACAAGCACCACATCATACAAGCATCACATCATACAAAAAGCAGGGCCTCATACAAGCACCACATCATGCAAACAAGCAGGGCCTCATACAAGCATCACATCATGCAAACACCACATCATGCAAGCAAGCAGCACATCATGCAAGCACCACATCATGCAAACATCACATCATGCAAACAAGCAGCGCCTCATGCAAGCACCACATCATGCAAGCAAGCACCACATCATACAAGCACCCACATCATGCAAAAAGCAGCGCCTCATACAAGCACCACATCATACAAATAAGCAGCGCCTCATACAAGCACCACATCATGCAAACAAGCAGTGCCTCATACAAGCATCACATCATGCAAACAAGCACTTCCTCATACAAGCATCACATCATGCAAACAAGCAGTGCCTCATACAAGCACCACATCATGCAAACAAGCAGTGCCTCATACAAGCATCACATCATGCAAACAAGCACTTCCTCATACAAGCACCACATCATGCAAACAAGCAGTGCCTCATACAAGCATCACATCATGTAAACAAGCAGCGCCTCATACAAGCATCACATCATGCAAACAAGCAGGGCCTCATACAAGCACCACATCATGAAAACAAACAGCGCCTCATACAAGCACCACATCATGCAAACAGCAGCATCATACAAGCACCACATCATGCAAACAAGCACCTCATACAAGCATCACATCATGAAACAAACACCGCCTCATACAAGCGTACATCATGCAAACAAGCACCACATCATACAAGCATCACATCATGTAAACAAGCAGCACATCATACAAGCACCACATCATGCACAAAGCAGCACCTCATACAAGCACCACATCACGCAAACAAGCAGCGCCATACAAGCACCACATCATGCACACAAGCAGTTCCTCATACAAGCACCACATCATGCAAGCAAGCACCACATCATACAAGCACCACATCATGCAAGCAAGCACCTCATCATACAAGCACCACATCATGCAAACAAGCACTCATCATGCAAGCACCACATCATGCAAACAAGCACCTCATCATGCAAGCATCACATCATGCAAACAAGCACCACATCATACAAGCACCACATCATGCAAACAAGCTGCGCATAAAACAAGCACCACATCATGCAAGCAAGCACCACATCAAGCAAGCACCACATCATGCAAGCAAGCACCACATCATGCAAGCACCACATCATGCAAGCAAGCACCACATCAAACAAGCACCACATCATGCAAGCAAGCACCACATCATGCATGCAAGCACCACATCATGCATGCAAGCACCACATCATGCATGCAAGCACCACATCATGCATGCAAGCACCACATCATGCATGCAAGCACCACATCATGCATGCAAGCACCACATCATGCATGCAAGCACCACATCATGCAAGCAAGCACCACATCATGCATGCAAGCACCACATCATGCAAGCACCACATCATGCATGCAAGCACCACATCATCAAGCAAGCACCACATCATGATGCAAGCACCACATCATGCAAGCACCACATCATGCATGCAAGCACCACATCAGCATGCAAGCACCACATCATGCACAAGCACCACATCATGCATGCAAGCACCACATCATGCATGCAAGCACCACATCATGCAAGCAAGCACCACATCATGCATGCAAGCACCACATCATGCAAGCAAGCACCACATCATGCAAGCACCACATCATGCAAGCACCACATCATGCATGCAAGCACCACATCATGCATGCAACACCACATCATGCATGCAAGCACCACATCATGCAGCAAGCACCACATCATGCATGCAAGCACCACATCATGCATGCAAGCACCACATCATGCAAGCACCACATCATGCATGCAAGCACCACATCATGCAAGCAAGCACCACATCATGCATGCAAGCACCACATCATGCAAGCAAGCACCACATCATGCATGCAAGCACCACATCATGCAAGCAAGCACCACATCATGCATGCAAGCACCACATCATGCAAGCACCACATCATGCAAGCACCACATCATGCAAGCACCACATCATGCATGCAAGCACCACATCATGCAAGCAAGCACCACATCATGCATGCAAGCACCACATCATGCATGCAAGCACCACATCATGCATGCAAGCACCACATCATGCAAGCACCACATCATGCATGCAAGCACCACATCATGCAGCAAGCACCACATCATGCATGCAAGCACCACATCATGCATGCAAGCACCACATCATGCATGCAAGCACCACATCATGCATGCAAGCACCACATCATGCAAGCAAGCACCACATCATGCAAGCAAGCACCACATCATGCAGCAAGCACCACATCATGCAAGCAACACCACATCATGCAAGCAAGCACCACATCATGCAAGCAAGCACCACATCATGCATGCAAGCACCACATCATGCAAGCAAGCACCACATCATGCAAGCAAGCACCACATCATGCAAGCAAGCACCACATCATGCAAGCAAGCACCACATCATGCAAGCAAGCACCACATCATGCAAGCAAGCACCACATCATGCAAGCAAGCACCACATCATGCAAGCAAGCACCACATCATGCAAGCAAACCACATCATGCAAGCAAGCACCACATCATGCAGCAAGCACCACATCATGCATGCAAGCACCACATCATGCAAGCACCACATCATGCATGCAAGCACCACATCATGCAAGCACCACATCATGCATGCAAGCACCACATCATGCAAGCAAGCACCACATCATGCAAGCAAGCACCACATCATGCAAGCAAGCACCACATCATGCAAGCAAGCACCACATCATGCAAGCAAGCACCACATCATGCATGCAAGCACCACATCATGCAAGCAAGCACCACATCATGCAAGCACCACATCATGCAAGCAAGCACCACATCATGCATGCAAGCACCACATCATGCAAGCAAGCACCACATCATGCATGCAAGCACCACATCATGCATGCAAGCACCACATCATGCATGCAAGCACCACATCATGCATGCAAGCACCACATCATGCAAGCAAGCACCACATCATGCAAGCAAGCACCACATCATGCAAGCACCACATCATGCATGCAAGCACCACATCATGCAAGCAAGCACCACATCATGCATGCAAGCACCACATCATGCATGCAAGCACCACATCAAACAAGCACCACATCATGCATGCAAGCACCACATCATGCAAGCACCACATCATGCAAGCACCACATCATGCATGCAAGCACCACATCATGCATGCAAGCACCACATCATGCATGCAAGCACCACATCATGCATGCAAGCACCACATCATGCATGCAACAGCACCACATCATGCAAGCAAGCACCACATCATGCAAGCACCACATCATGCAAGCACCAACATGCAAGCAAGCACCACATCATGCATGCAAGCACCACATCATGCAAGCAAGCACCACATCTGCATGCAAGCACCACATCATGCAGCAAGCACACATCATGCATGCAAGCACCACATCAAACAAGCACCACATCATGCAAGCACCACATCATGCATGCAAGCACCACATCATGCATGCAAGCACCACATCATGCATGCAAGCACCACATCATGCATGCAAGCACCACATCATGCATGAAGCACCACATCATGCAAGCAAGCACCACATCATGCATGCAAGCACCACATCATGCAAGCACCACATCATGCATGCAAGCACCACATCATGCAAGCACCACATCATGCATGCAAGCACCACATCATGCAAGCAAGCACCACATCATGCAAGCACCACATCATGCAAGCAAGCACCACATCATGCAAGCAAGCACCACATCATGCAGCAAGCACCACATCATGCAAGCAAGCACCACATCATGCAAGTAAGCACCACATCATGCAAGCAATCACCACATCATGCAAGCAAGCACCACATCATGCATGCAAGCACCACATCATGCATGCAAGCACCACATCATGCATGCAAGCACCACATCATGCAACAAGCACCACATCATGCATGCAAGCACCACATCATGCATGCAAGCACCACATCATGCAAGCACCACATCATGCATGCAAGCACCACATCATGCAAGCACCACAT
>CM026386.1:39234168-39330394 GCA_014843695.1 Archivesica marissinica | reverse complement strand
AACACTATAAGTATACCCTATAGCAACACTATAAGTATATGATATAGCAACACTATAAGTATATGATATAGCAACACTATAAGTATACCCTATAGCAACACTATAAGTATACCATATAGCAACACTATAAGTATATGATATAGCAACACTATAAGTATACCCTATAGCAACACTATAAGTATATGATATAGCAACACTATAAGTATACGATATAGCAACACTATAAGTATACCCTATAGCAACACTATAAGTATACCCTATAGCAACACTATAAGTATACCCTATAGCAACACTATGAGTATACCCTATAGCAACACTATAAGTATACCCTATAGCTACACTATAAGTATACGATATAGCAACACTATAAGTATACGATATAGCAACACTATAAGTATACCCTATAGCAACACTATGAGTATACCCTATAGCAACACTATAAGTATACCCTATAGCAACACTATAAGTATACGATATAGCAACACTATAAGTATACGATATAGCAACACTATAAGTATACCCTATAGCAACACTATAAGTATACCCTATAGCAACACTATAAGTATACCCTATAGCAACACTATAAGTATATGATATAGCAACACTATAAGTATACCCTATAGCAACACTATAAGTATACCCTATAGCAACACTATAAGTATACCCTATAGCAACACTATAAGTATACACTATAGCAACACTATAAGTATACGATATAGCAACACTATAAGTATACCCTATAGCAACACTATAAGTATATGATATAGCAACACTATAAGTATACCCTATAGCAACACTATAAGTATACCCTATAGCAACACTATAAGTATACACTATAGCAACACTATAAGTATACCCTATAGCAACACTATAAGTATACGATATAGCAACACTATAAGTATATGATATAGCAACACTATAAGTATACCCTATAGCAACACTATAAGTATATGATATAGCAACACTATAAGTATATGATATAGCAACACTATAAGTATACCCTATAGCAACACTATAAGTATACCCTATAGCAACACTATAAGTATATGATATAGCAACACTATAAGTATATGATATAGCAACACTATAAGTATACGATATAGCAACACTATAAGTATACCCTATAGCAACACTATAAGTATATGATATAGCAACACTATAAGTATACCCTATAGCAACACTATAAGTATACCCTATAGCAACACTATAAGTATACCCTATAGCAACACTATAAGTATACCCTATAGCAACACTATGAGTATACCCTATATCAACACTATAAGTATACCCTATAGCAACACTATAAGTATACCCTATAGCAACACTATAAGTATATGATATAGCAACACTATAAGTATACACTATAGCAACACTATAAGTATACCCTATAGCAACACTATAAGTATACCCTATAGCAACACTATAAGTATATGATATAGCAACACTATAAGTATACCCTATAGCAACACTATAAGTATACCCTATAGCAACACTATAAGTATATGATATAGCAACACTATAAGTATACACTATAGCAACACTATAAGTATACCCTATAGCAACACTATAAGTATACCCTATAGCAACACTATAAGTATATGATATAGCAACACTATAAGTATACACTATAGCAACACTATAAGTATACCCTATAGCAACACTATAAGTATACCCTATAGCAACACTATAAGTATATGATATAGCAACACTATAAGTATACCCTATAGCAACACTATAAGTATATGATATAGCAACACTATAAGTATACGATATAGCAACACTATAAGTATATGATATAGCAACACTATAAGTATACACTATAGCAACACTATAAGTATACGATATAGCAACACTATAAGTATACACTATAGCAACACTATAAGTATACCCTATAGCAACACTATAACTATACCCTATAGCAACACTATAAGTATACCCTATAGCAACACTATAAGTATACCCTATAGCAACACTATAAGTATACGATATAGCAACACTATAAGTATACACTATAGCAACACTATAAGTATACGATATAGCAACACTATAAGTATACGATATAGCAACACTATAAGTATACACTATAGCAACACTATAAGTATACGATATAGCAACACTATAAGTATACCCTATAGCAACACTATAAGTATACACTATAGCAACACTATAAGTATACGATATAGCAACACTATAAGTATATGATATAGCAACACTATAAGTATACCCTATAGCAACACTATAAGTATATGATATAGCAACACTATAAGTATACCCTATAGCAACACTATAAGTATATGATATAGCAACACTATAAGTATATGATATAGCAACACTATAAGTATACCCTATAGCAACACTATAAGTATATGATATAGCAACACTATAAGTATACGATATAGCAACACTATAAGTATACCCTATAGCAACACTATAAGTATACCCTATAGCAACACTATAAGTATATGATATAGCAACACTATAAGTATATGATATAGCAACACTATAAGTATATGATATAGCAACACTATAAGTATATGATATAGCAACACTATAAGTATATGATATAGCAACACTATAAGTATACACTATAGCAACACTATAAGTATATGATATAGCAACACTATAAGTATACGATATAGCAACACTATAAGTATATGATATAGCAACACTATAAGTATACCCTATAGCAACACTATAAGTATATGATATAGCAACACTATAAGTATACACTATAGCAACACTATAAGTATATGATATAGCAACACTATAAGTATACGATATAGCAACACTATAAGTATACCCTATAGCAACACTATAAGTATACCCTATAGCAACACTATAAGTATACGATATAGCAACACTATAAGTATATGATATAGCAACACTATAAGTATACGATATAGCAACACTATAAGTATACCCTATAGCAACACTATAAGTATACCCTATAGCAACACTATAAGTATACGATATAGCAACACTATAAGTATATGATATAGCAACACTATAAGTATACGATATAGCAACACTATAAGTATACCCTATAGCAACACTATAAGTATACACTATAGCAACACTATAAGTATACACTATAGCAACACTATAAGTATATGATATAGCAACACTAAGTATATGATATAGCAACACTATGAGTATACCCTATAGCAACACTATAAGTATACCCTATAGCAACACTATAAGTATACCCTATAGCAACACTATAAGTATACGATATAGCAACACTATAAGTATATGATATAGCAACACTATAAGTATACGATATAGCAACACTATAAGTATACCCTATAGCAACACTATAAGTATACCCTATAGCAACACTATAAGTATACCCTATAGCAACACTATAAGTATACCCTATAGCAACACTATAAGTATACGATATAGCAACACTATAAGTATACCCTATAGCAACACTATAAGTATACGATATAGCAACACTATAAGTATACCCTATAGCAACACTATAAGTATATGATATAGCAACACTATAAGTATATGATATAGCAACACTATAAGTATACACTATAGCAACACTATAAGTATACACTATAGCAACACTATAAGTATACCCTATAGCAACACTATAACTATACCCTATAGCAACACTATAAGTATACACTATAGCAACACTATAAGTATATGATATAGCAACACTATAAGTATACCCTATAGCAACACTATAAGTATACACTATAGCAACACTATAAGTATACACTATAGCAACACTATAAGTATATGATATAGCAACACTATAAGTATACCCTATAGCAACACTATAAGTATACGATATAGCAACACTATAAGTATATGATATAGCAACACTATAAGTATACGATATAGCAACACTATAAGTATACGATATAGCAACACTATAAGTATACGATATAGCAACACTATAAGTATACCCTATAGCAACACTATAAGTATACCCTATAGCAACACTATAAGTATACCCTATAGCAACACTATAAGTATACCCTATAGCAACACTATAAGTATACCCTATAGCAACACTATACGTATACGATATAGCAACACTATAAGTATATGATATAGCAACACTATAAGTATACCCTATAGCAACACTATAAGTATACGATATAGCAACACTATAAGTATACCCTATAGCAACACTATAAGTATATGATATAGCAACACTATAAGTATACGATATAGCAACACTATAAGTATATGATATAGCAACACTATAAGTATACGATATAGCAACACTATAAGTATATGATATAGCAACACTATAAGTATACCCTATAGCAACACTATAAGTATACGATATAGCAACACTATAAGTATACCCTATAGCAACACTATAAGTATATGATATAGCAACACTATAAGTATACCCTATAGCAACACTATAAGTATACGATATAGCAACACTATAAGTATACCCTATAGCAACACTATAAGTATACCCTATAGCAACACTATAAGTATACCCTATAGCAACACTATAAGTATACGATATAGCAACACTATAAGTATATGATATAGCAACACTATAAGTATACGATATAGCAACACTATAAGTATATGATATAGCAACACTATAAGTATACGATATAGCAACACTATAAGTATACGATATAGCAACACTATAAGTATACGATATAGCAACACTATAAGTATACCCTATAGCAACACTATAAGTATACCCTATAGCAACACTATAAGTATACGATATAGCAACACTATAAGTATACCCTATAGCAACACTATAAGTATACCCTATAGCAACACTATAAGTATATGATATAGCAACACTATAAGTATACACTATAGCAACACTATAAGTATACCCTATAGCAACACTATAAGTATACCCTATAGCAACACTATAAGTATACCCTATAGCAACACTATAAGTATACCCTATAGCAACACTATAAGTATATGATATAGCAACACTATAAGTATACCCTATAGCAACACTATAAGTATACCCTATAGCAACACTATAAGTATATATGATATAGCAACACTAAAAGTATATGATATAGCAACACTATAAGTATACGATATAGCAACACTATAAGTATACGATATAGCAACACTATAAGTATACCCTATAGCAACACTATAAGTATACCCTATAGCAACACTATAAGTATACGATATAGCAATACTATAAGTATACACTATAGCAACACTATAAGTATACGATATAGCAACACTATAAGTATACGATATAGCAACACTATAAGTATACCCTATAGCAACACTATAAGTATACCCTATAGCAACACTATAAGTATATGATATAGCAACACTATAAGTATATGATATAGCAACACTATAAGTATATGATATAGCAACACTATAAGTATACGATATAGCAACACTATAAGTATACGATATAGCAACACTATAAGTATACGATATAGCAACACTATAAGTATACACTATAGCAACACTATAAGTATACGATATAGCAACACTATAAGTATACGATATAGCAACACTATAAGTATATGATATAGCAACACTATAAGTATACGATATAGCAACACTATAAGTATATGATATAGCAACACTATAAGTATACGATATAGCAACACTATAAGTATACGATATAGCAACACTATAAGTATACGATATAGCAACACTATAAGTATACGATATAGCAACACTATAAGTATACCCTATAGCAACACTATAAGTATACCCTATAGCAACACTATAAGTATACGATATAGCAACACTATAAGTATACCCTATAGCAACACTATAAGTATACCCTATAGCAACACTATAAGTATATGATATAGCAACACTATAAGTATACCCTATAGCAACACTATAAGTATACCCTATAGCAACACTATAAGTATACCCTATAGCAACACTATAAGTATATGATATAGCAACACTATAAGTATACCCTATAGCAACACTATAAGTATACCCTATAGCAACACTATAAGTATATGATATAGCAACACTATAAGTATATGATATAGCAACACTATAAGTATACGATATAGCAACACTATAAGTATACGATATAGCAACACTATAAGTATACCCTATAGCAACACTCTAAGTATACCCTATAGCAACACTATAAGTATACGATATAGCAACACTATAAGTATACACTATAGCAACACTATAAGTATACGATATAGCAACACTATAAGTATACGATATAGCAACACTATAAGTATACCCTATAGCAACACTATAAGTATACCCTATAGCAACACTATAAGTATATGATATAGCAACACTATAAGTATATGATATAGCAACACTATAAGTATACGATATAGCAACACTATAAGTATATGATATAGCAACACTATAAGTATACCCTATAGCAACACTATAAGTATACCATATAGCAACACTATAAGTATACCCTATAGCAACACTATAAGTATATGATATAGCAACACTATAAGTATATGATATAGCAACACTATAAGTATACCCTATAGCAACACTCTAAGTATATGATATAGCAACACTATAAGTATACCCTATAGCAACACTATAAGTATACACTATAGCAACACTATAAGTATACCATATAGCAACACTATAAGTATACCCTATAGCAACACTATGAGTATACACTATAGCAACACTATAAGTATACCATATAGCAACACTATAAGTATACCCTATAGCAACACTATAAGTATACGATATAGCAACACTTTAAGTATACCCTATAGCAACACTATAAGTATACCCTATAGCAACACTATAAGTATATGATATAGCAACACTATAAGTATATGATATAGCAACACTATAAGTATATGATATAGCAACACTATAAGTATACGATATAGCAACACTATAAGTATACGATATAGCAACACTATAAGTATACGATATAGCAACACTATAAGTATACCTATAGCAACACTATAAGTATATCCTATAGCAACACTATAAGTATACGATATAGCAACACTATAAGTATACTATAGCAACACTATAAGTATACGATAGCAACACTATAAGTATATGATATAGCAACACTATAAGTATACCTATAGCAACACTATAAGTATACATATAGCAACACTATAAGTATACCTATAGCAACACTATAAGTATACCCTATAGCAACACTATAAGTATATGATATAGCAACACTATAAGTATATGATATAGCAACACTATAAGTATACCCTATAGCAACACTATAAGTATACGTATAGCAACACTATAAGTATACCTTGTATATTAGCAACACTATAAGTATACACTATAGTATACGATATAAGTATACACTATGAGTATTCACTGTATACACTATGCGTATTATGGTTGCCTCTCATATCCGATATTCATGGTAGTGTTAGAAGAACCACACAGCTTTAATGAATCACGAGTATCAACGTTTCCAATCTATGAACCAGGATATACTGAACCACCATACACTTGTAGTTGTATTCTAGGATATACTGAACCACCATACACTTGTTGTTGTATTCTATGATATACTGAACCACCATACACTTGTTGTTGTATTCTATGATATACTGAACCACCATACACTTGTAGTTGTATTCTATGATATACTGAACCACCATACACTTGTAGTTGTATTCTAGGATATACTGAACCACCATACACTTGTTGTTGTATTCTATGATATACTGAACCACCATACACTTGTTGTTGTATTCTATGATATACTGAACCACCATACACTTGTAGTTGTATTCTATGATATACTGAACCACCATACACTTGTAGTTGTATTCTAGGATATACTGAACCACCATACACTTGTTGTTGTATTCTAGGATATACAGAACCACCATACACTTGTTGTTGTATTCTAGGATATACTGAACCACCATACACTTGTTGTTGTATTCTAGGATATACAGAACCACCATACACTTGTTGTTGTATTCTAGGATATACAGAACCACCATACACTTGTTGTTGTATTCTATGATGTACTAAACCACCATACACTTGTAGTTGTATTCTAGGATATACTGAACCACCATACACTTGTTGTTGTATTCTATGATGTACTAAACCACCATACACTTGTAGTTGTATTCTAGGATATACTGAACCACTATACACTTGTAGTTGTATTCTAGGATATACAGAACCACCATACACTTGTAGTTGTATTCTAGGATATACAGAACCACCATACACTTGTAGTTGTATTCTAGGATATACTGAACCACTATACACTTGTATTCTAGGATATACTGAACCACCATACACTTGTTGTTGTATTCTAGGATATACTGAACCACCATACACTTGTAGTTGTATTCTAGAATATACTGAACCACTATACACTTGTATTTGTATTCTATGATATACTGAACCACCATACACTTGTATTCTATGATATACTGAACCACCATATACTTGTAGTTGTATTCTAGAATATACAGAACCACCATACACTTGTAGTTGTATTCTAGAATATACAGAACCACCATACACTTGTAGTTGTATTCTAGGATATACAGAACCACCATATACTTGTAGTTGTATTCTAGGATATACAGAACCACCATACACTTGTAGTTGTATTCTAGGATATACAGAACCACTATACACTTGTTGTTGTATTCTATGATATACTGAACCACTATACACTTGTATTCTAGGATATACTGAACCACCATACACTTGTAGTTGTATTCTAGGATATACTGAACCACTATACACTTGTATTCTAGGATATACTGAACCACCATACACTTGTTGTTGTATTCTAGGATATACTGAACCACCATACACTTGTAGTTGTATTCTAGAATATACTGAACCACTATACACTTGTATTTGTATTCTATGATATACTGAACCACCATACACTTGTATTCTATGATATACTGAACCACCATATACTTGTAGTTGTATTCTAGAATATACAGAACCACCATACACTTGTAGTTGTATTCTAGAATATACAGAACCACCATACACTTGTAGTTGTATTCTAGGATATACAGAACCACCATATACTTGTAGTTGTATTCTAGGATATACAGAACCACCATACACTTGTAGTTGTATTCTAGGATATACAGAACCACTATACACTTGTTGTTGTATTCTATGATGTACTAAACCACCATACACTTGTTGTTGTATTTTAGGATATACTGAACCATGAGAAGTCCCAGGAGCATGACGAGACATACTACCTGTGGTCTATGCGTTTCTTCATGGAGTTCTGTAGACTACACAGCAGGCAGGTGGACCTTGTCAGGTAATGACAAACATTTTCTATTACCTCCCTTGGTAGATAAAGTCTGATTTATCCCGAAGTGTATATTTGTCCTTTTAGTTGGAATCCTTTGCTTTTACTGTTGCTCTCTTAACCAGATGTTGTGGTACGTTAACTGTGATTTTATCAAAATCATATTATTTAATTGATAACATTTTTACAACTGTGAACTGTTGCATAGCATAAACATAATATAAATCAACAGTCATCAATCTTATTTCAGTTTTTGACTAGTAATGTCACTAGAAATATTACTAATATGACACATGTGTGATCCTGATGATTTATTCGATTAAAGTTTGGAATTAAACTTTTTTGATTCAACAAACCAAATTCTGCTAATCGAACGAACCATAAAAAGACTGATAACTTCAGGAGAGTGGAAAATATATCATCGAAAACTGGTACATTAATTTCATTTCGTGGTACAATACAGTTTGGCAGCATAGTCCAATATACCGACACACCAGTATATCATGTCACCCCTAGTGTTGAATCTGAGAAAATAAATACAGTTTATAGCGATACACGTTCAATAAGTGATACATATTGCATATTATTCATACATACTTTATATATATAATATATGCCAGGGTGATTCATGAACCTGCAGGGTTCCCTCTGTCTGAATGTTTGTCTGCGCCACTTCTGTCGCCAATTGAAAAACACTGGGGCTAATTTAAAAGCCAACTAAGAGCCAACTAAGTTCACAAATAAATATTTGATGCCATAATGTATTTGACAAAACATGTGCCAAAAAATAATGTTGTGCCAAATATTTTCGCCAATTCACAAAATTTAGCGCCAATATTTGTATTTTGTCGCAATTGGCGACCAACAGTGGGAACCCTGACCTGGATTTGATATATTTTGCCTTACTCAATAGTACTACGACATGTAAGCCAAATGTTTCCTTCCCTTTAAGTGCACCATTTCATGTTGTATTTTTTACGATCTTGTGGGCGTCTATTTTAGAGGTGGCGCATTAAATAGGAACAATACGGTAAATCAACTTTGCCTCTTCTCTACCTCAGGGCGATGGATTCAATCAGGAACGAGGTCTCAAGAGCGATTAATCTAATGTTGTAAAAACATTTAGCAATCGAGAGTAAATTTGTATAATTGAATTTATTATTGGGTGTTTGGTACATATTGTGATTGGTTTCAGTGAGACAATGTCGGTACAAGCGCTCCACTACATCCAAGTACAGCTGTTCCAATACTACGAGATGCAACAGATGGAAAAGAAAGAGGCCATTGTATGGGGGAAAAGGTAATGCAGAGAGACCATTGTATGGGGAAAAGGTAATGCAGAGAGGCCATTGTATGGGGGAAAAGGTAATGCAGAGAGGCCATTGTATGGGGGAAAAGGTAATGCAGAGAGGCCATTGTATGGGGGAATAGGTAATGCAGTTAGGCCATTGTATGGGGGAAAAGGTAATGCAGATAGGTGTTGTTTGCCTGCAACACAATAAACACACAATCTATAGTTGTTGTTTGCCTGCAACACAATAAACACACAATCTATAGTTGTTGTTTGCATGTAACACAATCTGTAGTTGTTGTTTGCCTGCAACACAATAAACACACAATCTATAGTTGTTGTTTGCCTGCAACACAATAAACACACAATCTATAGTTGTTGTTTGCCTGCAACACAATAAACACACAATCTATAGTTGTTGTTTACCTGCAACACAATAAACACACACTCTATAATTGTTGTTTGCCTGTAACACAATAAACACACAATCTATAGGTGTTGTTTGCCTGTAACACAATAAACACACAATCTATAGGTGTTGTTTGCCTGTAACACAATAAACACACAATCTATAGGTGTTGTTTGCCTGTAACACAATAAACACAAAATCTATAGTTGTTGTTTGCCTGTAACACAATAAACACACAATCTATAGGTGTTGTTTGCCTGTAACACAATAAACACACACTCTATAATTGTTATTTGCCTGCAACACAATAAACACAAACTCTATAGTTGTTATTTGCCTGCAACACAATAAACACACACTCTATAATTGTTATTTGCCTGTAACACAATAAACAAACACTCTATAGTTGTTATTTGCCTGCAACACAATAAACACACACTCTATAATTGTTATTTGCCTGCAACACAATAAACACACACTCTATAATTGTTATTTGCCTGCAACACAATAAACACACAATCTATGGTTGTTGTTTGCCTGTAGCACAATCTATAGTAGTTGTTTGCCTGTAACACAATATATGGTTGTTGTTTGCCTGTAACACAATCTATAGTTGTTGTTTGCCTGTAACACAATATATGGTTGTTGTTTGCCTGTATCACAATATATGGTTGTTGTTTGTCTGTAACACAATCTATAGTTGTTGTTTGCCTGTAACACAATCTATATTTGTTGTTTGCCTGTAACACAATCTATAGTTGTTGTTTGCCTGTAACACAATATATGGTTGTTGTTTGTCTGTAACACAATCTATAGTTGTTGTTTGCCTGTAACACAATCTATAGTTGTTGTTTGCCTGTAACACAATCTATAGTTGTTGTTTGCCTGTAACACAATCTATAGTTGTTGTTTGTCTGTAACACAATCTATAGTTGTTGTTTGCCTGTAACACAATATATGGTTGTTGTTTGCCTGTAACACAATATATGGTTGTTGTTTGCCTGTAACACAATAAACACACAATCTATAGTTGTTGTTTGCCTGTAACACAATCTATAGTTGTTGTTTGTCTGTAACACAATCTATAGTTGTTGTTTGCCTGTAACACAATCTATAGTTGTTGTTTGCCTGTAACACAATATATGGTTGTTGTTTGCCTGTAACACAATATAAGGTTGTTGTTTGCCTGTAGCACAATATATGGTTGTTGTTTGCCTGTAACACAATATATGGTTGTTGTTTGTCTGTATCACAATCTATAGTTGTTGTTTGTCTGTAACACAATCTATAGTAGTTGTTTGCCTGTAACACAATATATAGTTGTTGTTTGCCTGTAACACAATCTATAGTTGTTGTTTGCCTGTAACACAATATATAGTTGTTGTTTGCCTGTAACACAATCTATAGTTGTTGTTTGCCTGTAACACAATATATGGTTGTTGTTTGCCTGTAACACAATCTATAGTTGTTGTTTGCCTGTAACACACTATATGGTTGTTGTTTGCCTGTAACACAATCTATGGTTGTTGTTTGCCTGTAACACAATATATGGTTGTTGTTTGCCTGTAACACAATATATGGTTGTTGTTTGTCTGTAACACAATATATGGTTGTTGTTTGCCTGTAACACAATATATAGTTGTTGTTTGCCTGTAACACAATATATGGTTGTTGTTTGCCTGTAACATAATATATGGTTGTTGTTTGCCTGTAACACAATATATGGTTGTTGTTTGCCTGTAACACAATCTATAGTTGTTATTTGCCTGTAACACAATCTATAGGTGTTATTTGCCTGTAACACAATATATGGTTGTTGTTTGCCTGTAGCACAATAAACACACAATCTATAGTTGTTGTTTGCCTGTAACACAATAAACACACAATCTATAGGTGTTGTTTGCCTGTAACACAATAAAACACAATCTATAGTTGTTGTTTGCCTGTACCACAATAAACACACAATCTATAGTTGTTGTTTGCCTGTAACACAATAAACACACAATCTATAGTTGTTGTTTGCCTGTAACACGATAAACACACAATCTATAGTTGTCTTTTGCCTGCAACACAATAAACACACACTCTATAATTGTTATTTGCCTGCAACACAATAAACACACACTCTATAATTGTTATTTGCCTGCAACACAATAAACACAAACTCTATAGTTGTTATTTGCCTGCAACACAATAAACACACACTCTATAATTGTTATTTGCCTGTAACACAATAAACACACACTCTATAATTGTTATTTGCCTGCAACACAATAAACACACAATCTATGGTTGTTGTTTGCCTGTAACATAATCTATAGTTGTTGTTTGCCTGTAACATAATCTATAGTTGTTGTTTGCCTGTAACACAATATATGGTTGTTGTTTGCCTGTAACACAATCTATAGTTGTTGTTTGCCTGTAACACAATATATGGTTGTTGTTTGTCTGTAACACAATCTATAGTTGTTGTTTGCCTGTAACACAATCTATAGTTGTTGTTTGCCTGTAACACAATCTATAGTTGTTGTTTGCCTGTAAAACAATCTATAGTTGTTGTTTGTCTGTAACACAATATATGGTTGTTGTTTGCCTGTAACACAATCTATAGTTGTTGTTTGTTTGTAACACAATCTATAGTTGTTGTTTGCCTGTAACACAATCTATAGTTGTTTTTTGCCTGTAACACAATAAACACACACTCTATAATTGTTATTTGCCTGCAACACAATAAACACACACTCTATAATTGTTATTTGCCTGCAACACAATAAACACACAATCTATGGTTGTTGTTTGCACCTGTAACACAAGCTATAGTTGTTGTTTGCCTGTAAAACAATCTATAGTTGTTTGCCTGTAACACAATATATGGTTGTTGTTTGTCTGTAACACAATCTATAGTTGTTGTTTGCCTGTAGCACAATCTATAGTTGTTGTTTGCCTGTAACACAATCTATAGTTGTTGTTTGCCTGTAAAACAATCTATAGTTGTTGTTTGTCTGTAACACAATATATGGTTGTTGTTTGTCTGTAACACAATCTATAGTTGTTGTTTGCCTGTAAAACAATCTATAGTTGTTGTTTGCCTGTAAAACAATCTATAGTTGTTGTTTGCCTGTAACACAATCTATAGTTGTTGTTTGCCTGTAAAACAATCTATAGTTGTTGTTTGTCTGTAACACAATATATGGTTGTTGTTTGCCTGTAACACAATCTATAGTTGTTGTTTGTCTGTAACACAATCTATAGTTGTTGTTTGCCTGTAACACAATCTATAGTTGTTGTTTGCCTGTAACATAATATATGGTTGTTGTTTGCCTGTATCACAATATATGGTTGTTGTTTGTCTGTAACACAATCTATAGTTGTTGTTTGCCTGTAACACAATCTATAGTAGTTGTTTGCCTGTAACACAATATATGGTTGTTGTTTGCCTGTAACACAATCTATAGTTGTTGTTTGCCTGTAACACAATATATGGTTGTTGTTTGCCTGTAACACAATATATGGTTGTTGTTTGCCTGTAACACAATATATGGTTGTTGTTTGCCTGTAACACAATCTATAGTTGTTATTTGCCTGTAACACAATCTATAGGTGTTATTTGCCTGTAACACAATATATGGTTGTTGTTTGCCTGTAGCACAATAAACACACAATCTATAGTTGTTGTTTGCCTGTAACACAAGCTATAGTTGTTCTTTGCCTGTAACACGATAAACACACAATCTATAGTTGTTGTTTGCCTGCAACACAATAAACACACACTCTATAATTGTTGTTTGCCTGTAACACAATAAACACACAATTTATAGTTGTTGTTTGCCTGTAACACAATCTATAGTTGTTATTTGCCTGTAACACAATAAACACACAATATATGGTTGTTGTTTGCCTGCAACACAATAAACACACAATCTATAGTTGTTGTTTGCCTGTAACACAATAAACACACAATATATGGTTGTTGTTTGCCTGTAACACAATAAACACACAATCTATAGTTGTTGTTTGCCTGTAACACAATAAACACACAATCTATAGTTGCTTGGTTTACATTACAGGACCCATCTGGCATTGAAGGCATACCAAGAATTACTTCTTACACTGGATTCTATGGATAAATCTGGCAACACTACACTAATGGAGAGTTCTAGAGTCATCAAAAGTAAGTCGTGTAAATTGGCAGAAGATCAGCACTTTAACAGCACATGTAGAAGTAGCACTGAGGATAGTTTGCAGCACTTTAACAGTACACATAGAAGTAGCACTGAGGATAGTTTGCAGCACTTTAACAGCACATGTAGAAGTATCACTGAGGATAGTTTGCAGCACTTTAACAGCACACGTAGAAGTAGGACTGAGGATAGTGTGCAGCACTTTAACAGCACACATAGAAGTAGGACTGAGGATAGTTTGCAACACTTTAACAGCACACGTAGAAGTAGGACTGAGGATAGTGTGCAGCACTTTAACAGCACACATAGAAGTAGGACTGAGGATAGTTTGCAGCACTTTAACAGCACACGTAGAAGTAGGACTGAGGATAGTTTACAGCACTTTAACAGCACACGTAGAAGTAGCACTGAGGATAGTGTGCAGCACTTTAACAGCACACGTAGGAGTAGCACTGAGGATAGTTTGATGCACTTTAACAGCACACGCATAAGTAGGACTGAGGATAGTTTGCAGCACTTTAACAGCACACGTAGGAGTAGGACTGAGGATAGTTTGCAGCACTTTAACAGCACACGTAGAAGTAGTACTGAGGATAGTTTGCAGCACTTTAACAGCACACGTAGAAGTAGCACTGAGGATAGTTTGCAGCACTTTAACAGCACACGTAGAAGTAGCACTGAGGATAGTTTGCAGCACTTTAACAGCACACGTAGAAGTAGCACTGAGGATAGTTTGCAGCACTTTAACAGCACACGTAGAAGTAGCACTGAGGATAGTTTGCAGCACTTTAACAGCACACGTAGAAGTAGCACTGAGGATAGTTTGCAGCACTTTAACAGCACACGTAGAAGTAGCACTGAGGATAGTTTGCAGCACTTTAACAGCACACGTAGAAGTAGCACTGAGGATAGTTTGCAGCACTTTAACAGCACACGTAGAAGTAGCACTGAGGATAGTTTGCAGCACTTTAACAGCACACGTAGAAGTAGCACTGAGGATAGTTTGCAGCACTTTAACAGCACACGTAGAAGTAGCACTGAGGATAGTTTGCAGCACTTTAACAGCACACGTAGAAGTAGGACTGAGGATAGTTTGCATATGTTCCAGCCACCTTTGACATTGCATAATTATTAAAATCTGTCTGATTTTTAGCGACCAGTTGTCGTGGCCTTGTTTGCATACGTCCACGTCGTTACTTTAGCATAGACCATGACTTCTTCATCTCTGTCAAATGCTACTGATATCTCTGCTCACTAACCCCTAGTCACTTGTGCGCCACACAGATCTACATATATTTTGAATGTGACCATGACCTTTTTCAAGGTCACCTCTTCTCTGTTGATTATTTTCACCCTTTGTTGGTTCTCGAGCTGATTATTTCACACATTTGTACAGAGAGAATATTATGTTACTGTCTTATAAATTCTAAAATTTAATAAGCGAGTTGGAGAAAATAGTTTAGTAGACGAGCCTACTAAACTAAAATTTATAAGATAGTAACTTAATATTCTATTTATCCTAGCTTCTAATAAAAACGAACTTTTAATGAAGAAATATTACCAAATATTCATGAACTGAAGTTTGATATACCATCTGTGAACTTATGACATCATACACGCAGCGCTATGATGTCACAAAGGTTTATTAGACACCGACCAGTGTCAGTGTCTAGTATATGTCAAGTGTCAAAATATGTGCTGTTATAAATAAATCTAGGGACGTTACGGAAATACGGAAGTTGGCGAAATTGCAGTACCAGTATTGCTTCGTTCCGGAGTGTTCGTGTGAAAAATATGTACATGTGGTACTAAGTACTCAGGAATTGAAAGAGCCGTTGGAAAAAGTGACAGTTTATGTCCACCATTACATTAATGTTGACGACCTAATTAACATGACGCTGATGCGCCTATAGCTCCTTCCACTAGTCATGTGATCAGAATTGTGTAGACAGCGATACTAGCAAGTTGTCGAGGAATGTTCGATCCCCCATCTGACACTAGTTATTAAGCATGAAGGGAGGATAAACTTGATTCCACTAGCACAGAAACTTGATTCCTGATTTTGTATTTCAGGTAATATATTCTACATGATGGAGTTTCGTGACATATTTCTCACCCTCCTCAGACATTTTGATCAGAATAGACAATCACGGTAAGGGCTAGAAATAAGGGGGGTGGGGGATTATCTTCTGTCACACACCCCCTTTTAATTTCAGCATTTTGCACTGAGCCAAGTTAGTAGAATTGATATCTAGGTATTAAATGATTGAGATGGCCAAACAGTTTATATACTGTAGATACTATATCTAGTCTATCTCTATATAATACATCTATATAATACACCTATATAATACATCTATATAATACATGTATATAATACATCTATATAATACATCTATATAATACATGTATATAATACACCTATATAATACATCTATATAATACATGTATATAATACATGTATATAATACATCTATATAATACATCTATATAATACACCTATATAATACATCTATATAATACACCTATATAATACATCTATATAATACATGTATATAATACATCTATATAATACATCTATATAATACATCTATATAATACACCTATATAATACATCTATATAATACATCTATATAATACATCTATATAATACACCTATATACTACACCTATATAATACACCTATATAATACATGTATATAATACATCTATATAATACATCTATATAATACATCTATATAATACATCTATATAATACATCTATATAATACACCTATATAATACATCTATATAATACATCTATATAATACATCTATATAATACATCTATATAATACATCTATATAATACACCTATATAATACATGTATATAATACATCTATATAATACATGTATATAATACACCTATATAATACATGTATATAATACATCTATATAATACATGTATATAATACACCTATATAATACACCTATATAATACATGTATATAATACACCTATATAATACATGTATATAATACATGTATATAATACATGTATATAATACACCTATATAATACATCTATATAATACATCTATATAATACATGTATATAATACACCTATATAATACATGTATATAATACATCTATATAATACATGTATATAATACACCTATATAATACATCTATATAATACATCTATATAATACACCTATATAATATCACGATGGGACTGACCATGTAGTGACAGTATCTACTGGAGGTTCACGATGGGACTGACCATGTAGTGACAGTATCTACTGGGGGTTCACGATGGGACTGACCATGTAGTGACAGTATCTACTGGAGGTTCACAATGGGACTGGTCATGTAGTGACAGTATCTACTGGAGGTTCACGATGGGACTGACCATGTAGTGACAGTATCTACTGGAGGTTCACGATGGGACTGGTCATGTAGTGACAGTATCTACTGGAGGTTCACGATGGGACTGATCATGTAGTGACAGTATCTACTGGGGGTTCACGATGGGACTGACCATGTAGTGACAGTATCTACTGGAGGTTCACGATGGGACTGATCATGTAGTGACAGTATCTACTGGGGGTTCACGATGGGACTGACCATGTAGTGACAGTATCTACTGGGGGTTCACGATGGGACTGACCATGTAGTGACAGTATCTACTGGGGGTTCACGATGGGACTGATCATGTAGTGACAGTATCTACTGGAGGTTCACGATGGGACTGATCATGTAGTGACAGTATCTACTGGAGGTTCACGATGGGACTGACCATGTAGCGACAGTATCTACGGGAGGTTCACGATGGGACTGACCATGTAGTGACAGTATCTACTGGAGGTTCACGATGGGACTGAACATGTAGTGACAGTATCTACTGGAGGTTCACGATGGGACTGATCATGTAGTGACAGTATCTTCTGGGGGTTCACGATGGGACTGACCATGTAGTGACAGTATCTACTGGAGGTTCACGATGGGACTGATCATGTAGTGACAGTATCTACTGGGGGTTCACGATGGCACTGATCATGTAGTGACAGTATCTACTGGGGGTTCAACTACTCTTGACAGCATTATTGGCGAGTAATATGAAGCTGCAGAGGTGCCTGCGGAAGACACCAAATGCCGTATATAATGGTTGAAAATCGTTTTCAGTGTTGCGGTTTAACCCTTTAAATTCCCTAACGGATCATTGCCCATGAAATCCAATTCTTTGAACAATAATTATGAATTGTGTCCTTAAGTTGACTTTAAACTTATTTAAAAAATAACTCCAAATATTTGCATTACCGATTGCATAATCCGAACTCCCCTAGAATATGAGCACCAAAGGTGGTTGCATTAGGACTGTCTATGCGAAAATTTATGTTCAGCTTTTTATCAGCCACTTTCATCCCTGTATATATGCATTCATTGTTGTTAAGGCCATCTATCAATGGTTTCATTGGCATAACTAGAGCGACCACGCTAAATTCCCGATACTCACATTTTTGAGGAGATATCTTACCGACACATCATGTAGTGACAATATCAACTGGAGGTTCACGATGGAACTGGTGGGACAGACTAGTTAGTAGATACTAAACAATAAACATCAGATATTTTTTTACTCAGTAAAGCTTTTAATATGCATAACCACCAACTCCCCCCCCCCAATTTAGAACAATGTTTTTTCGACATACCTACTTATCTCAAATGTTCTTGTTTTATGCCAAACAAACAATTTTTAAGGCTGGACATTGTTATACATATATACATTGTAATTCTACACGTAGGGCCTACTTGAAGGACTTGGTTGATGGACATTGTTATACATATATACATTGTTATTCTACACGTAGGGCCTACTTGAAGGACTTGGTTGATGGACATTGTTATACATATATACATTGTTATTCTACACGTAGGGCCTACTTGAAGGACTTGGTTGATGGACATTGTTATACATATATACATTGTTATTCTACACGTAGGGCCTACTTGAAGGACTTGGTTGAGACGATGTACATTGTTATACATATATACATTGTAATTCTACACGTAGGGCCTACTTGAAGGACTTGGTTGATGGACATTGTTATACATATATACATTGTTATTCTACACGTAGGGCCTACTTGAAGGACTTGGTTGATGGACATTGTTATACATATATCCATTGTTATTCTACACGTAGGGCCTACTTGAAGGACTTGGTTGAGACGACCCACTTGTTCCTGAAGATGCTGGAGAACTTTTCCAAGAAAACTGGTCATCTTGTAGTGCAGAAAACAAAGAAAAAAATTGGAGGACGTAAAAAGAAAACAAAGAACCAGGGTGTGTAGTAACATTTACCCGGGGAACCAGGATGTGTAGTAACCTATACTCGGGGAACCAGGATGTGTAGTAACATCTACCTGGGGAACCAGGATGTGTAGTAACCTATACCCGGGGAACCAGGATGTGTACTAACATCTACCCGGGGAACCAGGATGTGTAGTAACATCTACCCGGGGAACCAGGGTGTGTAGTAAATGTTACCCGGGGAACTAGGGTGTGTAGTAACATTTACCCGTGGAACCAGGGTGTGTAGTAAATGTTACCCGGGGAACTAGGATGTGTAGTAACATTTACCCGTGGAACCAGGGTGTGTAGTAACTGTTACCCGGGCAACCAGGGTGTGTAGTAACATTTACCCGGGGAACCAGGGTGTGTAGTAACATTTACCCGTGGAACCAGGGTGTGTAGTAACTGTTACCCGGGCAACCAGGGTGTGTAGTAACCGTTACCCGGGGAAGTAGGGTGTGTAGTAACCTATACCTGGGGAACCAGGATGTGTAGTAACATTTACCCGGGGAACCAGGATGTGTAGTAACCTATACCCGGGGAACCAGGATGTGTACTAACATCTACCCGGGGAACCAGGATGTGTACTAACATCTACCCGTGGAACCCAGGGTGTGTAGTAACCTATACCCTGGGAAGTAGGGTATGTAGTAACATTTACCCGGGGAACCAGGGTGTGTAGTAACCTATACCCTGGGAAGTAGGGTATGTAGTAACATTTACCCGGGGAACCAGGATGTGTAGTAACCTATACCCTGGGAAGTAGGGTATGTAGTAACATTTACCCGGGGAACCAGGGTGTGTAGTAACCTTTACCCGGGGAACCAGCGTGTGTAGTAACCTTTACCCGGGGAACCAGGGTGTGTAGAAAAACTTTACCCGGGGAACCAGCGTGTATAGTAACCTTTACCCGGGGAACCAGGGTGTGTAGTAACCTTTACCCGGGGAACCAGGGTGTGTAGTAACCGTTACCCGGGGAAGTAGGATGTCTAGTAACCATTACCCGGGGAACCAGGGTGTATAGTAACCGTTACCCGGGGAAGTAGGGTGTGTAGTAACCGTTACCCGGGGAAGTAGGATGTGTAGTAACCATTACCCGGGGAACCAGGGTGTGTAGTAACCGTTACCCGGGGAAGTAGGGTGTGTAGTAACTGTTACCCGGGGAACCCAGGGTGTGTAGTAACCTTTACCCGGGGAACCAGGGTGTGTAGTAACCGTTACCCGGGGAACCAGGGTGTGTAGTAACCGTTACCCGGGGAACCAGGGTGTGTAGTAACCGTTACCCAGGGAAGTAGGGTGTGTAGTAACCGTTACCCGGGGAAGTAGGGTGTGTAGTAACCGTTACCCGGGGAAGTAGGGTGTGTAGTAACCGTTACCCGGGGAACCAGGGTGTGTAGTAACCTATACCTGGGGAACCAGGATGTGTAGTAACATTTACCCGTGGAACCAGGATGTGTAGTAACCGTTACCCGGGGAACCAGGGTGTGTAGTAACCTATACCTGGGGAACCAGGATGTGTAGTAACATTTACCCGGGGAACCAGGATGTGTAGTAACCTATACTCGGGGAACCAGGATGTGTAGTAACATCTACCCGGGGAACTAGGATGTGTAGTAACATTTACCCGTGGAACCCAGGGTGTGTAGTAACCTATACCCTGGGAAGTAGGGTATGTAGTAACATTTACCCGGGGAACCAGGGTGTGTAGTAACCTTTACCCGGGGAACCAGCGTGTGTAGTAACCTTTACCCGGGGAACCAGGGTGTGTAGTAACCTTTACCCGGGGAACCAGGGTGTGTAGTAACCGTTACCCGGGGAAGTAGGATGTGTAGTAACCATTACCCGGGGAACCAGGGTGTATAGTAACCGTTACCCGGGGAAGTAGGGTGTGTAGTAACCGTTACCCGGGGAAGTAGGGTGTGTAGTAACCGTTACCCGGGGAACCCAGGGTGTGTAGTAACCGTTACCCGGGGAAGTAGGATGTGTAGTAACCATTACCCGGGGAAGTAGGGTGTGTAGTAACCGTTACCCGGGAAGTAGGGTGTGTAGTAACCGTTACCCGGGGAACCCAGGGTGTGTAGTAACCTTTACCCAGGGAACCAGGGTGTATAGTAACCTTTACCCGGGGAACCAGGGTGTGTAGTAACCGTTACCCGGGGAACCAGGGTGTGTAGTAACCGTTACCCGGGGAACCAGGGTGTGTAGTAACCGTTACCCAGGGAAGTAGGGTGTGTAGTAACCGTTACCCGGGGAAGTAGGGTGTGTAGTAACCGTTACCCGGGAAGTAGGGTGTGTAGTAACCGTTACCCGGGAACCAGGGTGTGTAGTAACCGTTACCCGGGGAAGTAGGGTGTGTAGTAACCATTACCCGGGGAACCAGGGTGTGTAGTAACCGTTACCCGGGGAAGTAGGGTGTGTAGTAACCGTTACCCGGGGAAGTAGGGTGTGTAGTAACCGTTACCCGGGGAACCAGGGTGTGTAGTAACCGTTACCCGGGGAAGTAGGGTGTGTAGTAACCGTTACCCGGGGAACCCAGGGTGTGTAGTAACCATTACCCGGGGAACCCAGGGTGTGTAGTAACCATTACCCGGGGAACCCAGGGTGTGTAGTAACCATTACCCGGGGAACCCAGGGTGTGTAGTAACCGTTACCCGGGAACCCAGGGTGTGTAATAACCGTTACCCGGGGAACCAGGGTGTGTAGTAACCGTTACCCGGGAACCCAGGGTGTGTAGTAACCGTTACCCGGGGAACCCAGGGTGTGTAGTAACCATTACCCGGGAACCCAGGGTGTGTAATAACCGTTACCCGGGGAACCAGGGTGTGTAGTAACCGTTACCCGGGAACCCAGGGTGTGTAGTAACCGTTACCCGGGGAACCCAGGGTGTGTAGTAACCATTACCCGGGAACCCAGGGTGTGTAGTAACCATCACCCGGGGAACCAGTGTGTGTAGTAACTTTTACCCAGGGAACTAGGGTGTGTAGTAACTAACCACAACATGGAGATTGTCGTGGCATCCGAAATCCAATCACAAAATCACATCATTAAATTAATTCCAGTCACAATACAACACCATTAAACTAAATTCCAGTCACAAGACCACACCATTAAACTAAATTCCAGTCACATGACCACACCATTAATCTAAATTCTCATTCACAATGTTTTATTGAAACTACAAACAAGAGAACAATTGATCTTGTAATTCTTTCTGCAGAGAATCAAGGCCATGTAGAACCGAGCGAACAGGTACTTGAGGATTTATGGGACGAGATATCAGGCGAGCTATCTGCTATATTCCAAGGTCGTAGCGATGTTCCAGAGCATGTGGCCCCATTCGATGCCGCATCAGAAATTGATGTGGACGAGCAAAGGTATAAAAATGATAATTAACTCTTTGCGTGCTAGTTGTGAATATACGTCATGAAATTTCATTGTAAATGTGTCGTAATGACACAATTCTGAAATATTTCAGCTACAAATAAGAAAAATATATTAATGAATTATTGTCTGCTACAATATTTATTTGAACTACCTTTAGCCTTTATTTTACTCAGCATGCATTAAGTGAAAGCATGCAAGGCACAGTTACATTTGAAGCAGTTATCCAGGAATGTGCAGATGCACACTGTCAAACGTATATAAATATAAAGTACAAATACATAGCATTTATATTAGGGATGTCAACGAGTACTCGATCGAACATCTGAGTATCGAATACTTTTCAGATAATCGAGTACTCGGTTAAAAAAAATAAAATCAACAAATCTTTATTTTGCGCAAATACGGAGTTGCCTGTGAACGAATCGTGATCAGTGGGATTAGCGAAACTTCCGCTGTACCAAACAATGCAATATACAGCGTGTCATGGTGATTAACAATACCTGTATATCACACAGAGCCGGCTACAGTGACCACATAATTAAGGTGTTGATTCAACTTAATTGGGAAGCGTAAGTTTGATGCAAATTATTTTATCATTGTCGTCACTACTGAGGCGGGTCGTCCGATTGTCTGTCGTGTGAATGACGTCTTTTGTCTGGTGGTCGAAACTTGTTTTGATGTTATAATTGACACTAAATTGATTACTCAATTTAGAACTTTAAGCAGCTACCCATAGCAGGGCAATACCGAAATAGTTGTTAAATAATAAATATCGTAACGTTTGCCATTAACGTTAACGCTGTTAAACTGTGAAGAGATCTTTAGAATATAATAGTAGTATAGTAATATAAGTGAATTGTGAGAATGCCTCCACCTAAATCTGTGGTATGGAAGTACTTTGAAAGACTTGACAACACATCAAAGCAATGAATTGATTAAAAGCAGGACCAATCTGATTGACGAGATAAGAAGCATAATCCACGGTAACGGTAACCGAGTACTCGATCGAATACCTTTCCGAGTACTCGAGTACCAAAATCACTACTCGTTGACATCCCTAATTTATATAGCGCAAAAATTAAATATTATTCTATTGCGCTTCACAATTACAGATGCAATTTTAAACATTTACCCATGACAATAATATATGGAAATATAAATAAAAATGTATACCGTATTTAGCTGTGTATAGTGCGCACATTTCTTACTGAAATCCTCATCCATTTTATCTACTGCGCATTATACACCAGTACAGACATCAGGACATTTTTTTCCGGATCAAAATTTCGTGAAAAAAACTGAAATTCGACCCGAACGGCCCAGTCATTCTATAAGTTGTTACATTCGACAATCGTTATAAACTAGCTATTGAAACCAGTTGCCGATAGTCTATATAAATAAATCAAATGAATAAGACCACAAAATTAGCATATATTTCGTTTATTTTGGCAAACTTTGATGAATTTAATTGAAAAGGTAAATGCATAAAAAATGGCGATTTGATAACATCACGTGGTTTTATCGTATGTAATATTTCCCGTACTTTTCGCGTACTTCGCCGTACAATGTACAATGCATTGCATAAAAAAAAAACTTTTTTGGCTGCAGTATTTCAATTGATTGTAGCGATAATTAATTTCGACAAACCTTTCACAATGGGTCCCAGTTAATTAGGTAGGCTTCACGTGTTGAGAAGTTTGAGCATCTGCTGACATGTTTGAGAACGTGTTGAGATGTTTGAGAACGTGTCGAGAAATTTGAGCAGGTGTGCCCGAGTGCGTTACCGTTACTCGATGAGGTATATCTCGAGTGATTAATATAAGTTGTAAAAATCACGGAGCACAATTTTTAGCGATTTTTGAGAAATTTTGACTTGGAAAATTGCGTTTTTCACGTGCGCAGTATACATAGGAACTCAGTTTTTCCGCCGATTTTCGTGCCAGATCGTGGGTGCGCACTATACACGGTAGCGCACTATACACAGCTAAATACGGTACATATATAGATATAACTAGGATTCTAGTAATTGGATAAGAACATATTTTATCATGATATCTACACCATTACAGTATATAAGTGAGTGATTGGATTAACGATAAAAGTGGTAATATGAACCATAGGCCCAAACACCGCCGTAAGAATGACAACCATGATGTGGCCAGTACAGTGAATGGGCCTGTACAGTGATCCGCCCATCACCACACGACAGAGCTCGAACCCAAAAGAATGCCCACACAACACTTCACTCGTCAATGCAATACTAGCTCTACTGTTTGTGAGCATTGTTTTTCTCCACAATAGCTGGTGGCAGGAACGCTGCTATTTATACCAACTCCAGTGTGCCGTAAACCACAACTTTGCTGTTTGTACTCTTTAGAGCGGATGCGATGGTTCGGATCCAGGACTCGATGAGGGAAAGAAGATCAGGGGAGGGTGTGGCTATATTTAGAGCTGCCAGGTAAGGGAAATCTCTAAATAGAAGAAAATCTAAATATAGAAGAACACCATTGAACAGTATATCTAGTCATATCATCCACTATTAGAACAGTGTATATCTAGTCTTTCATCCACCATTAGAACAGTGTATATCTAGTCATATCATCCACCATTAGAACAGTGTATCTCTAGACATATCATCCACCATTAGAACAGTGTATATCTAGTCATGTCATCCACCATTAGAACAGTGTATCTCTAGTTTTGTCATCCACCATTAGAACAGTGTATATCTAGTCATATCATCCACCATTAGAACAGTGTATCTCTAGTCATATCATCCACCATTAGAACAGTGTATATCTAGTCATATCACCCACCATTAGAACAGTGTATATCTAGTCATATCACCCACCATTAGAACAGTGTATATCTAGTCATATCATCCACCATTAGAACAGTGTATATCTAGTCATATCACCCACCATTAGAACAGTATATCTAGTCATATCATCCACCATTAGAACAGTGTATCTCTAGTTGTGTCATCCACCATTAGAACAGTGTATCTCTAGTTGTGTCATCCACCATTAGAACAGTGTATCTCTAGTCATGTCATCCACCATTAGAACAGTGCATCTCTAGACATATCATCCACCATTAGAACAGTGTATATCTAGTCATATCACCCACCATTAGAACAGTGTATATCTAGTCATATCACCCACCATTAGAACAGTGCATCTCTAGTTGTGTCACCCACCATTAGAACAGTGCATCTCTAGACATATCATCCACCATTAGAACAGTGTATCTCTAGTTGTGTCACCCACCATTAGAACAGTGTATCTCTAGTCATATCATCCACCATTAGAACAGTGTATCTCTAGTTTTGTCATCCACCATTAGAACAGTGTATCTCTAGTCATATCATCCACCATTAGAACAGTGTATCTCTAGTTTTGTCATCCACCATTAGAACAGTGTATATCTAGTCATATCATCCACCATTAGAACAGTGTATATATAGTCATATCACCCACCATTAGAACAGTGTATCTCTAGTTTTGTCATCCACCATTAGAACAGTGTATATCTAGTCATCATCCACCATTAGAACAGTGTATATCTAGTCATATCATCCACCATTAGAACAGTGTATCTCTAGTTTTGTCATCCACCATTAGAACAGTGTATATCTAGTCATATCATCCACCATTAGAACAGTGTATATCTAGTCATATCATCCACCATTAGAACAGTGTATCTCTAGTTTTGTCATCCACCATTAGAACAGTGTATATCTAGTCATATCATCCACCATTAGAACAGTGTATATCTAGTCATATCATCCACCATTAGAACAGTGTATCTCTAGTTTTGTCATCCACCATTAGAACAGTGTATATCTAGTCATATCATCCACCATTAGAACAGTGTATCTCTAGTTTTGTCATCCACCATTAGAACAGTGTATATCTAGTCATATCATCCACCATTAGAACAGTGTATCTCTAGTCATATCATCCACCATTAGAACAGTGTATCTCTAGTCATATCATCCACCATTAGAACAGTGTATCTCTAGTCATATCATCCACCATTAGAACAGTGTATATCTAGTATCATCCACCATTAGAACAGTGTATCTCTAGTCATATCATCCACCATTAGAACAGTGTATATCTAGACATATCATCCACCATTAGAACAGTGTATATCTAGTCATATCATCCACCATTAGAACAGTGTATATCTAGACATATCATCCACCATTAGAACAGTGTATCTCTAGTTTTGTCATCCACCATTAGAACAGTGTATATCTAGTCATATCATCCACCATTAGAACAGTGTATCTCTAGTTTTGTCATCCACCATTAGAACAGTGTATATCTAGTCATATCATCCACCATTAGAACAGTGTATATCTAGTCATATCACCCACCATTAGAACAGTGTATATCTAGTTTTGTCATCCACCATTAGAACAGTGTATATCTAGTCATATCACCCACCATTAGAACAGTGTATATCTAGTTTTGTCATCCACCATTAGAACAGTGTATATCTAGTCATATCATCCACCATTAGAACAGTGTATATCTAGTCATGTCATCCACCATTAGAACAGTGTATATCTCGTCATATCATCCACCATTAGAACAGTGTATATCTAGTCATATCATCCACCATTAGAACAGTGTATATCTAGTTTTGTCATCCACCATTAGAACAGTGTATATCTAGTCATATCATCCACCATTAGAACAGTGTATATCTAGTCATATCATCCACCATTAGAACAGTGTATATCCAGTATCATCCACCATTAGAACAGTGTATATCTAGACATATCATCCACCATTAGAACAGTGTATCTCTAGTCATGTCATCCACCATTAGAACAGTGCATCTCTAGACATATCATCCACCATTAGAACAGTGTATATCTAGTCATATCACCCACCATTAGAACAGTGTATATCTAGTCATATCACCCACCATTAGAACAGTGCATCTCTAGTTGTGTCACCCACCATTAGAACAGTGCATCTCTAGACATATCATCCACCATTAGAACAGTGTATCTCTAGTTGTGTCACCCACCATTAGAACAGTGTATCTCTAGTCATATCATCCACCATTAGAACAGTGTATCTCTAGTTTTGTCATCCACCATTAGAACAGTGTATCTCTAGTCATATCATCCACCATTAGAACAGTGTATATCTAGTATCATCCACCATTAGAACAGTGTATATATAGTCATATCACCCACCATTAGAACAGTGTATCTCTAGTTTTGTCATCCACCATTAGAACAGTGTATATCTAGTCATATCATCCACCATTAGAACAGTGTATCTCTAGTTTTGTCATCCACCATTAGAACAGTGTATATCTCGTCATATCATCCACCATTAGAACAGTGTATATCTAGACATATCATCCACCATTAGAACAGTGTATCTCTAGTTTTGTCATCCACCATTAGAACAGTGTATATCTAGTCATATCATCCACCATTAGAACAGTGTATCTCTAGTTTTGTCATCCACCATTAGAACAGTGTATATCTAGTCATATCATCCACCATTAGAACAGTGTATCTCTAGTCATATCATCCACCATTAGAACAGTGTATCTCTAGTCATATCATCCACCATTAGAACAGTGTATCTCTAGTCATATCATCCACCATTAGAACAGTGTATATCCAGTATCATCCACCATTAGAACAGTGTATCTCTAGTCATATCATCCACCATTAGAACAGTGTATATCTAGACATATCATCCACCATTAGAACAGTGTATATCTAGTCATATCATCCACCATTAGAACAGTGTATATCTAGACATATCATCCACCATTAGAACAGTGTATCTCTAGTTTTGTCATCCACCATTAGAACAGTGTATATCTAGTCATATCATCCACCATTAGAACAGTGTATCTCTAGTTTTGTCATCCACCATTAGAACAGTGTATATCTAGTCATATCATCCACCATTAGAACAGTGTATCTCTAGTCATATCATCCACCATTAGAACAGTGTATATCTAGTCATATCATCCACCATTAGAACAGTGTATATCTAGACATATCATCCACCATTAGAACAGTGTATATCTAGTCATATCATCCACCATTAGAACAGTGTATATCTAGACATATCATCCACCATTAGAACAGTGTATCTCTAGTTTTGTCATCCACCATTAGAACAGTGTATATCTAGTCATATCATCCACCATTAGAACAGTGTATATCTAGTTTTGTCATCCACCATTAGAACAGTGTATATCTAGTCATATCATCCACCATTAGAACAGTGTATATCTAGTCATATCATCCACCATTAGAACAGTGTATCTCTAGTTTTGTCATCCACCATTAGAACAGTGTATATCTAGTCATATCATCCACCATTAGAACAGTGTATCTCTAGTTTTGTCATCCACCATTAGAACAGTGTATATCTAGTCATATCATCCACCATTAGAACAGTGTATCTCTAGTTTTGTCATCCACCATTAGAACAGTGTATATCTAGTCATATCATCCACCATTAGAACAGTGTATATCTAGACATATCATCCACCATTAGAACAGTGTATCTCTAGTTTTGTCATCCACCATTAGAACAGTGTATATCTAGTCATGTCATCCACCATTAGAACAGTGTATATCTAGTCATGTCATCCACCATTAGAACAGTGTATATCTAGTCATGTCATCCACCATTAGAACAGTGTATATCTAGGACTTCATATCATCCACCATTAGAACAGTGTATCTCTAGACATATCATCCACCATTAGAACAGTGTATCTCTAGACATATCATCCACCATTAGAACAGTGTATATATAGTCATGTCATCCACCATTAGATCAGTGTATCTCTAGTCATGTCATCCACCATTAGAACAGTGTATATCTAGTCATATCACCCACCATTAGAACAGTGTATATCTAGTTTTGTCATCCACCATTAGAACAGTGTATATCTAGTCATGTCATCCACCATTAGAACAGTGTATCTCTAGTTTTGTCATCCACCATTAGAACAGTGTATATCTAGTCATATCATCCACCATTAGAACAGTGTATATCTAGTCATATCATCCACCATTAGAACAGTGTATCTCTAGTTGTGTCATCCACCATTAGAACAGTGTATCTCTAGTTGTGTCATCCACCATTAGAACAGTGTATCTCTAGTTTTGTCATCCACCATTAGAACAGTGTATATCTAGTCACATCATCCACCATTAGAACAGTGTATATCTAGTCATGTCATCCACCATTAGAACAGTGTATATCTAGTCATGTCATCCACCATTAGAACAGTGTATATATAGTCATGTCATCCACCATTAGAACAGTGTATATCTAGTCATATCATCCACCATTAGAACAGTGTATATCTAGTCATGTCATCCACCATTAGAACAGTGTATCTCTAGACATATCATCCACCATTAGAACAGTGTATCTCTAGACATACCATCCACCATTAGAACAGTGTATATCTAGTCATGTCATCCACCATTAGAACAGTGTATCTCTAGTCATGTCATCCACCATTAGAACAGTGTATATCTAGTTTTGTCATCCACCATTAGAACAGTGTATATCTAGTCATGTCATCCACCATTAGAACAGTGTATCTCTAGTTTTGTCATCCACCATTAGAACAGTGTATATCTAGTCATATCATCCACCATTAGAACAGTGTATATCTAGTCATATCATCCACCATTAGAACAGTGTATCTCTAGTCATATCATCCACCATTAGAACAGTGTATATCTAGTCATGTCATCCACCATTAGAACAGTGTATATCTAGACATATCATCCACCATTAGAACAGTGTATATCTAGTCATGTCATCCACCATTAGAACAGTGTATATCTAGACATATCATCCACCATTAGAACAGTGTATATCTAGATATATCATCCACCATTAGAACAGTGTATATCTAGACATATCATCCACCATTAGAACAGTGTATCTCTAGTCATGTCATCCACCATTAGAACAGTGTATATCTAGACATATCATCCACCATTAGAACAGTGTATATCTAGTCATGTCATCCACCATTAGAACAGTGTATATCTAGTCATATCATCCACCATTAGAACAGTGTATATCTAGTCATGTCATCCACCATTAGAACAGTGTATATCTAGTCATATCATCCACCATTAGAACAGTGTATATCTAGTCATGTCATCCACCATTAGAACAGTGTATCTCTAGTTTTGTCATCCACCATTAGAACAGTGTATATCTAGTCATATCATCCACCATTAGAACAGTGTATATCTAGTCATATCATCCACCATTAGAACAGTGTATCTCTAGTTTTGTCATCCACCATTAGAACAGTGTATATCTAGTCATATCACCCACCATTAGAACAGTGTATATCTAGTTTTGTCATCCACCATTAGAACAGTGTATATCTAGTCATGTCATCCACCATTAGAACAGTGTATCTCTAGTTTTGTCATCCACCATTAGAACAGTGTATATCTAGTCATATCATCCACCATTAGAACAGTGTATATCTAGTCATATCATCCACCATTAGAACAGTGTATCTCTAGTCATATCATCCACCATTAGAACAGTGTATATCTAGTCATGTCATCCACCATTAGAACAGTGTATATCTAGTCATATCATCCACCATTAGAACAGTGTATATCTAGTCATGTCATCCACCATTAGAACAGTGTATATCTAGACATATCATCCACCATTAGAACAGTGTATATCTAGACATATCATCCACCATTAGAACAGTGTATATCTAGACATATCATCCACCATTAGAACAGTGTATCTCTAGTCATGTCATCCACCATTAGAACAGTGTATATCTAGACATATCATCCACCATTAGAACAGTGTATATCTAGTCATGTCATCCACCATTAGAACAGTGTATATCTAGTAATATCATCCACCATTAGAACAGTGTATATCTAGTCATGTCATCCACCATTAGAACAGTGTATATCTAGTCATATCATCCACCATTAGAACAGTGTATATCTAGTCATGTCATCCACCATTAGAACAGTGTATCTCTAGTTTTGTCATCCACCATTAGAACAGTGTATATCTAGTCATATCATCCACCATTAGAACAGTGTATATCTAGTCATATCATCCACCATTAGAACAGTGTATCTCTAGTTTTGTCATCCACCATTAGAACAGTGTATATCTAGTCATATCACCCACCATTAGAACAGTGTATATCTAGTTTTGTCATCCACCATTAGAACAGTGTATATCTAGTCATGTCATCCACCATTAGAACAGTGTATCTCTAGTTTTGTCATCCACCATTAGAACAGTGTATATCTAGTCATATCATCCACCATTAGAACAGTGTATATCTAGTCATATCATCCACCATTAGAACAGTGTATCTCTAGTTTTGTCATCCACCATTAGAACAGTGTATCTCTAGTTTTGTCATCCACCATTAGAACAGTGTATATCTAGTCATGTCATCCACCATTAGAACAGTGTATATCTAGTCATATCATCCACCATTAGAACAGTGTATCTCTAGACATATCATCCACCATTAGAACAATGTATATCTAGTCATGTCATCCACCATTAGAACAGTGTATATCTAGTCATATCATCCACCATTAGAACAGTGTATATCTAGTCATGTCATCCACCATTAGAACAGTGTATCTCTAGTTTTGTCATCCACCATTAGAACAGTGTATATCTAGTCATATCATCCACCATTAGAACAGTGTATATCTAGTCATATCATCCACCATTAGAACAGTGTATCTCTAGTTTTGTCATCCACCATTAGAACAGTGTATATCTAGTCATGTCATCCACCATTAGAACAGTGTATATCTAGTCATATCATCCACCATTAGAACAGTGTATCTCTAGTCATATCATCCACCATTAGAACAGTGTATATCTAGTCATGTCATCCACCATTAGAACAGTGTATATCTAGTCATATCATCCACCATTAGAACAGTGTATATCTAGTCATGTCATCCACCATTAGAACAGTGTATCTCTAGTCATATCATCCACCATTAGAACAGTGTATATCTAGTTTTGTCATCCACCATTAGAACAGTGTATATCTAGTTTTGTCATCCACCATTAGAACAGTGTATATCTAGTCATGTCATCCACCATTAGAACAGTGTATCTCTAGTCATATCATCCACCATTAGAACAGTGTATATCTAGTCATGTCATCCACCATTAGAACAGTGTATATCTAGTTTTGTCATCCACCATTAGAACAGTGTATATCTAGTCATGTCATCCACCATTAGAACAGTGTATCTCTAGACATATCATCCACCATTAGAACAGTGTATATCTAGTTTTGTCATCCACCATTAGAACAGTGTATATCTAGTTTTGTCATCCACCATTAGAACAGTGTATATCTAGTCATGTCATCCACCATTAGAACAGTGTATCTCTAGACATATCATCCACCATTAGAACAGTGTATATCTAGTCATGTCATCCACCATTAGAACAGTGTATATCTAGTTTTGTCATCCACCATTAGAACAGTGTATATCTAGTCATGTCATCCACCATTAGAACAGTGTATCTCTAGACATATCATCCACCATTAGAACAGTGTATATCTAGTTTTGTCATCCACCATTAGAACAGTGTATATCTAGTCATGTCATCCACCATTAGAACAGTGTATCTCTAGACATATCATCCACCATTAGAACAGTGTATATCTAGTCATGTCATCCACCATTAGAACAGTGTATATCTAGTAATATCATCCACCATTAGAACAGTGTATCTCTAGTTTTGTCATCCACCATTAGAACAGTGTATCTCTAGTAATATCATCCACCATTAGAACAGTGTATCTCTAGTAATATCATCCACCATTAGAACAGTGTATCTCTAGTCTTGTCATCCACCATTAGAACAGTGTATCTCTAGTTTTGTCACCCACCATTAGAACAGTGTTTATGTGAAACTGTCTTAACCCTTTCCTTCATAGAGATGTAGGTTAATATACTATTATATCTTCATACAAACGACAGCCATTTAACCCTTTCCTTCATAGAGATTTAGGTTAATATACTATTATATCTCCATACCAACGGCAGCCATTTAACCCTTTCCTTCATAGAGATTTAGGTTAATATACTATTATATCTTCATACAAACGACAGCCATTTAGCTATTATGCAGTGATCATGCAGTGGATAAGTAGTCACCATATCTATCCCACCTCCATAGATATTACTGGGACTACGTGAGATTCTGGCCTTTATTATAAGCATTGGTTTTGATGTATGTCGTATTGGTAATGGCGTCAAGGGCCTGGGGTGCTTCTATGAGGGAAAGGGTTAATGTTGTATGTTTGGTGTTAAATGACATCAAGCCTAACAAACGTGGTAACACATTACTTCAGGGAGGTACGGCCAGAAGCGTTGTGCATCAGAAGATATTCTATTTATTTCAGGGATGTACGGCCAGAAGCGTTGTGCATCAGAAGATATTCTATTATTTCAGGGAGGTACGGCCAGAAGCGATGTGCATCAGAAGATATTCTATTATTTCAGGGAGGTACGGCCAGATCGTGATTATTTGCATCAGAAGATATTGTATTATTTCAGGGAGGTATGACCAGGTGGTGATGATTTGCATCTAAGGGGCCTCCTTAAGGTTGGTGACCTCAAACCACTTGCCCCTCACCGCTGATGGTTCGAATCCCACGGCGGTGTCGATTTATTTCCAGATGGCTTGTTAAAGGTCAGTGGTTCTACCCGGGTGCCTGGCCATGCCTGAAATACTGCTTAAAATGGAAGTCGGGGTCTTCCTCCACCAATACTAGCTGGAATGTCGCCGTATACATTGTTCTAAGCTGTGCGACGTTAAACCCCCAAGCAAACAAATGAGTACATCGCCAGACATTTCTATTCTTTCAGAGAGGTATGGCCAGATCGTGATGAGTTTGGATCAGCAGACATTTCTCCAGAAGATGAGTTTATGGCATTGAGAGAAATATTCATGACCAGTTTACCTAGTATGTATTCATTGTAATAGTTTAAAGCCCCAGTATGTTTACCTAGTATGTATTCATTGTAATAGTTTAAAGCCCCAGTATGTTTACGTAGTATGTATTCATTGTAATAGTTTAAAGCCCCAGTATGTTTACGTAGTATGTATTCATTGTAATAGTTTAAAGCCCCAGTATGTTTACGTAGTATGTATTCATTGTAATAGTTTAAAGCCCCAGTATGTTTACGTAGTATGTATTCATTGTAATAGTTTAAAGCCCCAGTATGTTTACGTAGTATGTATTCATTGTAATAGTTTAAAGCCCCAGTATGTTTACGTAGTCTGTATTCATTGTAATAGTTTAAAGCCCCAGTATGTTTACGTAGTATGTATTCATTGTAATGGTTTAAAGCCCCAGTATGTTTACCTAGTATGTATTCATTGTAATGGTTTAAAGCCCCAATATGTTTACGTAGTCTGTATTCATTGTAATGGTTTAAAGCCCCAGTATGTTTACGTAGTCTGTATTCATTGTAATGGTTTAAAGCCCCAATATGTTTACGTAGTCTGTATTCATTGTAATGGTTTAAAGCCCCAGTATGTTTACGTAGTCTGTATTCAGCTCTCTGTAACCGGTGAGTCGAATTTTATGGAACTTACAATAAATATGTATCACCCTAGTATGATGGTGCACATCCACTTTTCGTGGGGATCTGCCCAGTAACACCAGAGTTATTGTCCATTAATTGACTAAAAATCTGCACGGTTGTCTGTGTAACTTTTGTCTGGGGAATATCTCAAAAAGTACAGAAGATACCACCAGGAGATACCAGGGTTTTCCCTTAGATTTTCATTTTGAGGGACATTTGTCCCCTACATATTAAAAATTGGTGGACAATTGCCATCATTGGGGAATATATTACATATCGCATATAAAATTCCTTAGTAGCACAGGTATACCGACATATCGGTGGAATAAACTACCTTTTTCACGGTTTAATCAATTTGTTTTTATCAGCAATAGGAAAAACGAAAGGTATTCCAGAATCCAAAGAAAAGATGTTGTTTAACATTGACCTAGAGATGTTCTGTATTTAGTGCAGCCATCGGTAATGGAGTGCTTTTATTTTGGAATTCATGCAGGGATCGTGGCCTTCCATCTGTCTGTTATTCCGTCTGTCCAGAGTCAGATCTCTGTAACCAATAGGTGCAATTTCATGATACTCCAATTAATTATGTGTCGGCATAGTGTGCAGGTGCCTGTGTAGCTTTCGTCTGCATCAGGTCAGTAACACCAGAGTTATGGCCCATAGAGTTATGGCCCTTTAATTGATTAAAACTTCAATAAATTGGCCATAACTAAGTAACCGCTGTATGAAATGTCATCAAACTTAAAATAAAAAAACATGTGACCATTGCGCGTTATCCCCTGCCGATCTGACCAGAGTTACTGCCCTTGATTTGATATAAATACAATATAACTTAATAATATATATAGAATACTGTGGACATGCATTCAGGAAAGACAAATTGCAGTAAATCCATTAATTTATTACATTATTTATTGGATAAATGAGGTCTACAATAACATGCTTAGTAAAATATTTATTTAACAATTATTTACATTATAGACCATATAAATAGTTGACACACAAAACTTCATAAATCAGTGCAATTGCTATGATTTGTAATGGAATACAGTCAACCATTGAGACCAGTTCTAAGGTCAACCATTGAGACCAGTTTCTTTCAAAAAATGAGAGAGAAAAGCATTGTAACACATGTCATATGTCCACATGTACCTTCGACTATTGGACGGATCCAGCTAAATGTCAACTTTTTCAAGCCAAAACTTGACCATCGACTTGTGACAAGATCGCCTTATGGCCGTGTATATGCTATCATTTTTGTCCAGAAACTGGTTGTGAACTGATTTCATTTTAAGTAGGATTATTTGTTCAGAATAGTGAATTTGAAATACCGTGTTTACATCAAATATTTGGAGTAAAAGATGACAAGACCGTTGAAAACGGAAATAAGAAAGCTTGTTGTGTGGAAGTTATGTTTATTTATGTCTGAACCATGGGGGATAGGGGGGGGGGGCATTTAGTGGAGGCTCTATTATTTCCAATTTTTAAGAGGAAAATGACTGTTTTTATGCCGAAAAGTCGGGGGTTGTTTATTAGAGTATGGGCATTTAATAGAATAAATACAGTACATGCCAGTCTAGGCATGAAGCATCTGTCTGATATCTACTATTGCATATTATAATCGCGTTCTAGTTGAACGAGATGGAATTTATGGATGATACCAATGACATCATATACACACTTTCATCCGCACAAACGAGTGATTATAGTCGATCCAAATGTTTGTGTTTGTTTGCGAATGGCGACATGGCTGTCGGTGTGTTTTTATGTTTATTTATCGTCGCTACCGGTTACCCATATGAGCGACGCCTCCTGAAGAGATTAGTCGTTTTAGATTTTGGAGGATAGTGCAATGATACAGACAGAGACCCATTCCAGAGTTTCCTCTGGTTCTTTTACGTGCACGGTGTAAAGCACTGACACGAGACCTCGGTTTAACGTCCCATCTGAAAGACTGTTAATTTTATTAGGGTCAGACGGGGGATCGAACCTGGGATCCCTGGATTACCAGTCCAGCGTGTTACCACTGGACTACATATCCGTCCGTCATGGCTGTCAGTAACAGGTGCTTGGTTTATATGGTGCACGCTAGAACTACCAAACAGGAAAATGAGCAAGAAAAACAGATCGATATTCTCCTTATATTTCTAAAATATTTAAATGTATATGTTTTCATTAATGTCATTCACGTGTTCCCTAAAACTCCTTTAAGCACAGAAATATTTGTTTCTGTAAAAGGTGAATCCTCATGATTTACTTTGCAAGGTCACATTGCAGTCATGTGAAAATGCCGGAAACACATTTCTGTTGCATGAAATTTGATTGGGAGACCAAAAATAGGTGCTTTTTTGACGCCATGTTGAATTAACATGTGAGTGAAATTGTAGTTTTATCTTAAAAGATGTTATGCAGTTTTAGTTTAGTTGAGAACATTAAATGCAAGAATGATCATTTTATATATTAATACTATTTCATTCATCGTTTTCTATCACCAAAAAGTGTTAAAAGCCTTATTAAATTGAAAATTTGTTTATTTATGTGTATGGTCAAATATTCTTCCTACTACATTTATTCTTCATGCATTCTAGACAACATATGTACATGTCTAGGCAACATATGTAAATGTCTAGGAAACATATGTACACATCTAGGCAACATATGTACATGTCTAGGCAACATATGTACATGTCTTGGCAACATATGTACTGTACACATCTAGACAACATATGTACATGTCTAGACAGCATATGTACATGTCTAGGCAACATATGTACATGTCTAGACAACATATGTACATGTCTAGGCAACATATGTACATGTCTAGACAGCATATGTACAGTCTAGGCAACATATGTACATGTCTAGGCAACATATGTACACATCTAGGCAACATATGTACACATCTAGGCAACATATGTACATGTCTAGGCAACATATGTACATGTCTAGACAGCATATGTACAGTCTAGGCAACATATGTACATGTCTAGACAACATATGTACACATCTAGGCAACATATGTACATGTCTAGGCAACATATGTACACATCTAGGCAACATATGTACATGTCTAGGCAACATATGTACATGTCTATGCAACATATGTACAGTCTAGGCAACATATGTACACATCTAGGCAACATATGTACATGTCTAGGCAACATATGTACATGTCTAGGCAACATATGTACATGTCTAGGCAACATATGTACACATCTAGGCAACATATGTACACATCTAGGCAACATATGTACATGTCTAGGCAACATATGTACACATCTAGGCAACATATGTACACATCTAGGCAACATATGTACTGTACACATCTAGGCAACATATGTACATGTCTAGACAACATATGTACATGTCTAGGCAACATATGTACATGTCTAGGCAACATATGTACATGTCTAGACAACATATGTACATGTCTAGGCAACATATGTACATGTCTAGGCAACATATGTACACATCTAGGCAACATATGTACATGTCTAGGCAGCATATGTACAGTCTAGGCAACATATGTACACATCTAGGCAACATATGTACACGTCTAGGCAGCATATGTACAGTCTAGGCAACATATGTACACATCTAGGCAACATATGTACACGTCTAGGCAACATATGTACACATCTATTTCTTGAGAATATAATCGCAACAGTTTGCACATTATATCACAGTGCAATCTTCAGTAAAAGTTGTATATTAAGTGTTAACCATACACTATTTGTGGATTGTTTTATTTTGTTCATAATAAAATGAGCTAGATGGTGAAACAATCTCCCTGAGCTGCTTCACTTCCTCATAACTTAATCTCAGTGAGACGTGTAGTCAGTTACTAGTCACATAGAATATATGGAGGACACGTGTCAACCAGTTTCTAACTTGTCCACCTTTTAAACTTCTCCATATATCCAAGCTCTCACTGTATCCTTGCAACTGTTTTAGGCATCAACATCTAACATGTACACTTTCATATCCATATCAGTATGGTTTGTAATGTCTTCACTAGCTCTAGATGTTGAAGAACCGCGTTCAGCACGCGACATTTTCCTGTGCACTTTCATTTCAGATTTATCAATAGTTGTTGCAATGAACACATAATCATGTCCCTCAATTTGGTGGCGACCATTTTCTTGTGCAGCGCTACGCTTTCTGCGCCATAGACTATAGATGAGGAGAGCGGAGGAAAGCATGAGGACGATGACCCCAAGTGCCGTACCTATTGCTATTGCAACTGCTCTTACACTCGAGTTTCTGCTATTTGATTGCAATGTATCTGTTTGTGTTTCATCTTTGTCATTTTCGTCATTTGTTCGAATTTCGTTTGAATTCTTGATTTTGATGTTGTCTCCATTGGAACTGGATGCTGTTGCATTGTAGGCGATGGATGATGTTGTTGTCTCGTATTCACCATCGGTTATGGTTATGGTGGTGTATGTTAAATAGTCAAATTGATAGTAGTCCTCATCATCATGTTCCATATCGTAACCGTAGTATATGTATTCCTCTGTCGTTACATCAAACATATCATGTGTAGCTTCAGTTGTTTGGCCTGGTCCATGTGTAGTTGTTATTGTGTCTGGAGAGATGGTATCGAGGCTGTCATTGTGGGAACCAGTCTGGGCGTAGAACTGCCATAATTTGACATCTCCAACACGTTGGCCCTGTAGATGACGGGGCAAGTGACATCGGACTTGATCAAACTTGTAAAATTTCTCTGGTTCAATTGCATTCCAGTTTCGCAGCCACAGTAGATTTGTGTTGCAGTGAAACTTATTACCACCTAGTGAAAGTTTTTGTATATTTGGCAAATATTTTTGAACATCTGAACTTAGAGCCACAAGTCCGTTGTCTTGAAGGTTTAACTCTGTGACTGTTTTAATCATTTTCCTTTCTACGATAAGATCAGTCAAAAATCTTCTGGCCAATGTCGGACTTTCCTGTAGCTGGAGTTCTTCGAGCGCATGCAAGTTTCTAAAAATATTTCCGTACACATTTTCTTTGGAAACATGTACAAATGACAGCTCTAGTCTTTTAAGCTTGATTAAACCTAGAAAACAGTCTGGATAAATAGTGGTGAGCAGTAGCCGATTTAATGTTAGAAACTTTAGTCCAAAAGCCAACAAGAACATGTTATCTTGTAACACAGTAATCTTGTTTCTCTCAAGGTGCAGTTCCTTGATCAATATGACATTTTGAAAGGCGTTGAATGTTACAGTTGAAATATTGTTTATACGTAGCGAAAGGACATCAAGATTGGTTCCGTTTTGAAACATATCGACAGGAATAGTTTCGATTTGATTGTTGTCCAGGTAGACTGTCTTCATGCTGATTGGAAACGGACCAGGTATCTGTAGAAGGTTGTTAACGAAAAGGAAAATGTCGGTCAGAGAAGTCATGTGAGCGAATGTTCCTGGTTCCACGTACACCAAGCCATTTTCTTCTAAAATCAGTGCATTCATGTTCACATAGCGTACAGTGTCCGATTTTGAAATCTGCCTTATTTTGTTTTTCGTCAGTTTCAAATGTTTCAGCGACGATGGAAGGTCGTTTGGAAATGTTGTTAGCTCGCACGCAGTCATGTTCAGGTATTGTAGCAACATATCATGTGGGAAGATGTTCTCCAAACTGGACAAGGGGTTAGACCCAAGTCCAAGAAGCATGAGATTTATTGTATTTGCAAATGTTCCCGGCTGAAGATTTCTTATTTTGTTATTGTTCAGCTCCAGATGATGTAAGCTTCTTAAATCCTTGAATGCGTCGACGGATATAGTTATAATCTGATTGTTGCTTAAACTGAGCACTTCTAAGTGTGTCAAACCATCAAAAATTCCATCAACGGATGTAAGCGAGTTCTCAGCTAATACAAGTCTTCTGAGGACTTTCAAACTTGAGAACAAGCCGCTTTGCAAAGTTACGAGGTTATTCCCCTTCAATGAAACCATCTTTAAATGTTCAAGGTCATCGAACGCATGTTCTATTATGTCATTCACTCCACTGTGTTCTATGGACAACTCCACTAGATTTTGAATGCTACTAAGAGTGCTTGTGTTCAGTGTTGCGATAATAGCATTTTTTATGGAGATTTCAGTGGTATTTACATGAACGTGTTCTGGGACTTGTGTTATGTTTGATCCTGTACACCTTATGGACAATGCAGTGTATTCACAACCGTGAATCGTAGTTCCAGCACAATATGATATTACAGACATAAACATCCAAAATGACACAGCAGTTATTTTTGTATCCATTTTCGTGTAAGTATGGCTCAACAATGTTCACAGTTAGAATGCCAAGCTTACATAATTGTTTAAAGAATTAAATTGGATTAATCGCTCGTTATAGTTGTAAGCCGTTGTCACCGAATTTAGCAAACATTGTGATCAAATTACAAACAAAATCAGTCCTGAATATAAATACTCCAATCATGAAATAATCTCTAAAACAACATATTAATTGACATTGTATACTTCCTGACTTGAAGGCCCTGCTACTTTTGAAACACTTGGCTTTCTGTTTTTAGGCCACACTCTTAATGATTTCCTGGTCTATGTTAACGTATTCTCTCAAGCTTGGTTTGTTTGAAAACCAGATCAATTCTTTTGTCTTCTCCCACCACAACTTGTGTTGCCAGAATACTGATATGTCTGCAACTCGATAGGCGGAGCGTCCAATCTCCAATATAGACATGCAATCAATTAGTGACATATTGTGTTCATAAAAAACATACGTCGCAATATGGAAATAAGTTTGCTATTTTCAAATGAAATAGATGCTTTTGATTGGTTTACAAACTAGGGCAAACCGTAAAGGCATGTTAAAAGTACATGCCAATCTTGGCATGAAACATCTGTATGATGTCTACTTTTGCTTATTATAATCTCGTTCTGGTTGGGCTATTTGTTACGGATGTGTGGCACTTTGAGCATTTTGATAATGCAAACACCCATTTAACCCATTCAACACCAAGTAACTCACATGGACTGGTCCATGATATTCATAAACCAATAAATGAATCAGAAAATCACATTTGGACAAGTTCATTTATCAAAGTGGGTAATTATGTCTAAAAATAGTCATATCACTGGCACAAAGTGCAGATCCTGATGAGACGGCTCGTCACGAGCCGGCTCATCTGGATCTACACTTTTTGTAAGCCTATTTAGAGGTCTGTGGTGTTGAAAGGGTTAAACTGACCAGTTACAATGACAGTTTACTATCCAACTGACTTGCGGAAGGTCGGTGGTTCTACCTACATTAAATACTGCACGGAGTTGCACCTGGGATCCTCCGCCATCAGTAATCGCTGGAGAGTCGCCATATCTCCTAAACTGTTGGTGCGACTTTGAACCCCCAGTAAGAAACAAAGCAAACAAACAATAACAGTTTATCTTTGATGTTCACTTTGACAATATCAATTGATAACTTCATAAAGTATAATAGCGTATTGATGTTTTTGAGGTTTTTTCTTTCTCAGTACATCCATCATGTTTTATATGTATGTATGTTCCTTTAATGTCAAACCCCTCGCGGGGACCTAGACATGTTTTCCTGGGCAGGCTTAGCCGACCTAAGCGATTAACCAGTATCCCCAATGACCCTAATATCGGTGAATACTAATAAGCGTTGATATCAGAATTAATCCAAATGAACCGCACATGTTCATTTTGTGCTTACTATTGACAATTTCTGTCGGATTTCTGCAACTGTCCATAGCAAAAACTAGCTGAAATGTACATTTACCGTAATATATTCAAAACATGTTTTTTCCTCTTACACTTGTAAGTTTTGTTCATATTGTCAATATTTAGGTGAATTTCAATGAATTTGTTATCTATCGGCTGCATTTGACATTTGTAAGGTGCCCGTTTTTCATGTGACGTCACATGATTGCCTTATATGGCATTTATTGCTATTGGTAGGAACTTGTGAGGCGAAATTTACATTGTCACCGATTATTGGTATCACCGCGTAAAATAAAAGATGGAGGCATGTGCTGTTGCTTTCACTTTGTTTTTGATTTAATTATGATTTATTTCTTACTAACTAATATTGCACACAATAAAATAAATATGATTATGCTTAATTGAGAGTGAACATTATTTGCACAGCCTCGTTTTGGAACAAAAATACACAGGCTATTGCTTATGTCACTGGTTATCGGTATACCCAGGATACTAAGCAATGTGTGTGAGGTGCCTTGCTTGCTCAATGACACTACATACGTGGCCATCTTGGATCTCACATGGTACACATCTATTCCACTCTGCAGCCCTAACAGGTTCTATCTGCACCTGCAAACTCGGGACTTTTTCTGATTGCTCTTGTTACCATTCATGTTCTTGTGGGAAAGTTTTATTCTAAAATAGGAAGTTGGTACTTATCTACATATTAATTGATTTGAGTTTTCCTCTCTGTAATTGCACACTTTGATTTTACAGGATAATATACAAGTGGCATACTGCACCTATTGTATGCACTCTTTCACATGGTTTTGTTTTAGACAATTTTGACTAATTGTCTCGAGTAGCTTATTGCATTGAACAAATTGTCTCCAACAGCTTATTGCATTGAACAAATTGTCTCGAGTAGCTTATTGCATTGAACAAATTGTCTCCAGCAGCTTATTGCATTGAACAAATTGTCTCCAGCAGCTTATTGCATTGAACAAATTGTCTCCAGTAGCTTATTGCATTGAACAAATTGTCTCGAGTAGCTTATTGCATTGAACAAATTGTCTCGAGTAGCTTATTGCATTGAACAAATTGTCTCCAGTAGCTTATTGCATTGAACATATTGTCTCCAGTAGCTTATTGCATTGAACATATTGTCTCCAGTAGCTTATTGCATTGAACAAATTGTCTTCAGTAGCTTATTGCATTGAACAAATTGTCTCCAGTAGCTTATTGCATTGAACAAATTGTCTCCAGTAGCTTATTGCATTGAACAAATTGTCTCCAGTAGCTTATTGCATTGAACAAATTGTCTCCAGTAGCTTATTGCATTGAACAAATTGTCTCCAGTAGCTTATTGTATTGAACAAATTGTCTCCAGTAGCTTATTGCATTGAACATATTGTCTCCAGCAGCTTATTGCATTGAACAAATTGTCTCCAGTAGCTTATTGTATTGAACAAATTGTCTCCAGTAGCTTATTGTATTGAACAAATTGTCTCCAGTAGCTTATTGTATTGAACAAATTGTCTCCAGTAGCTTATTGTATTGAACAAATTGTCTCCAGCAGCTTATTGCATTGAATAAATTGTCTCCAGTAGCTTATTGTATTGAACAAATTGTCCCCAGTAGCTTATTGTATTGAACAAATTGTCTCCAGTAGCTTATTGCATTGAACAAATTGTCTCGAGTAGCTTATTGCATTGAACAAATTGTCTCGAGTAGCTTATTGCATTGAACAAATTGTCTCCAGTAGCTTATTGCATTGAACATATTGTCTTCAGTAGCTTATTGCATTGAACAAATTGTCTCCTAGTAACATTCTTCACCAAATAAAGCTGAAAGTTCGTGTGACCTATGTTTGACCCTTACAAAAGAAAACTTCTAAATTTATTTCAGGGCCCAATTTAGAAATTCCAGGCATTGACATTCCTGAGGAAATTACAGAGGAAATGGAAGGTAATCTGTAAATCACTCACTCTTGCAGATAAACATAATTTGCAACATGTTATTTGAATCAATACCGTGTACAGTTTATATATTAGATACGAGTCTTCAATGTAGTCCCACCTAATTCACTAAACACGTTTAATCTGACCACAATGACATCTAAAGAGTTTAGTCCTCTGCTATTCGTTCAGATGAGAGTTTTATCCAACATATTGCCTGTATATATGACTTACTGTTGTTTAACCAACATATCGCCTGTATATATGGCTTACTGTTTAACCAACATATTGCCTGTATATATGACTTACTGTTGTTTAACCAACATATTGCCTGTATATATGACTTACTATACTGTTGTTTAACCAACATATTGCCTGTATATATGACTTACTGTTGTGTAACCAACATATTGCCTGTATATATGGCTTACTGTTGTTTAACCAACATATTGCCTGTATATATGACTTACTGTTGTTTAACCAACACATTGCCTGTATATATGACCTACTGTTGTTTATCCAACATATTGCCTGTATATATGACTTACTGTTGTTTAACCAGCATATTGCCTGTATATATGGCTCACTGTTGTTTAACCAACATATTGCCTGTATATATGACTTACTGTTGTTTAACCAACATATTGCCTGTATATATGACTTACTGTTGTTTAACCAATATATTGCCTGTATATATGACTTACTGTTGTTTAACCAACACATTGCCTGTATATATGACCTACTGGTGTTTAACCAACATATTGCCTGTATATATGACTTACTGTTGTTTATCCAACATATTGCCTGTATATATGACTTACTGTTGTTTAACCAACACATTGCCTGTATATATGACCTACTGTTGTTTATCCAACATATTGCCTGTATATATGACTTACTATACTGGTGTTTAACCAACATATTGCCTGTATATATGACTTACTATACTGTTGTTTATCCAACATATTGCCTGTATATATGACTTACTATACTGTTGTTTAACCAACATATTGCCTGTATATATGACTTACTATACTGTTGTTTATCCAACATATTGCCTGTATATATGACTTACTATACTGGTGTTTAACCAACATATTGCCTGTATATATGACTTACTATACTGTTGTTTATCCAACATATTGCCTGTATATATGACTTACTATACTGTTGTTTAACCAACATATTGCCTGTATATATGACTTACTATACTGTTGTTTATCCAACATATTGCCTGTATATATGACTTACTTGTTGTTTAACCAACATATTGCCTGTATATATGGCTTACTCAGTGTGCGACATTAACATTTTGAACATCATAGCCAATGGGGCTATGAAGTTTGGACTTTTCATAGCCCTAGCCAATGTTTCATAGCCCCACACAATTTATGAAATTTGTTTATAAATTGGTCTAACAATAAACAGATATCGTATTTATTTGATATGTATTTTTAATTTCAGTTTGAATATTGTATGATTTTGAGGCAGTTTGATGAGAGTAGGCTTCATCAGAATCATAATCTGATTCCTGTTCAGAGTCAGACTCGTAACCGTCTTCTTCCTGTGAGGTTTCTTGTATTGCTGGAGATTTTCTTGAATCAGGCAGAGCCCAAGGCCTGCTAAAATCTGGCCGCCTTGGACGTGTACTGGATGCCTACAATATATAGATATAAGATACGATATAATAAAACAATGAAACTAAATAAATTATTAAATATTTAATAATAATAGTGGCAAGCTTTCATTAAAATCAAGCTTAAATACAAAATTAGTAGACTTTTACATGTTGATTATTTTCCAAGATCAGTTAGTCATTGAGGCTACTCTTGCCCATAATTGCCTAGTATGGATGGTTTTGTAAATAACAACCTCTGGCCTCAAGCAAAGGTATATGGTATGCACAAATTATGGGGCACAGTGCCAGAACACAATTATCTGAGCCCCCAAGTACATGATCACAAGTACTGTTGAAGTACATGGTCAGGACAGTTGAGTTTATTTAGTAGTCTAGATAGGCCTACAGTTATATATAGACCACGGTCCATGATGACAGTAGACACAATGTCAAGAACCCCATATATACTAATATTAATAATAGAGTATATATTGGGGACCTTGACGTTGTGTCATTGACCTGTCAGGCTGTGATATTATTTAAAAAAATGAAGATCTGCTTTAATTTTGTAAAAACTCACGTTTCGTTAGATAATAATAAACACGTTCTACATGTAACACATGTGTTGCAAAAGAAACCTGTTCCTTGGACAGATATGACTCAAAACATATCCGAAATCGTACATAGTCCGAACATTGATCATGTAACGGAAAAGGGCACTGACAAATTATTACCTCTTTCTCATATCTTCGACGTTTTGTAGACGTGTCGCTCGTGTCAGCCTGTCTCTTCGCCTTTCCTGGTATTGTTCCAGGGACATATTTGAGCGTATATAGCATTAATGTTGTGCAGACAGCGATATCGTGCGTCTGCAAGTAACGGATCGAGCGGAAATCGAGAAACGGTGTTAGGGTAAAAACTACCAACATACGAAAATGCATCGATGAACTTCGCTGCAAGTTGCGAGTAATTTAATATATTTTGCTGTGATTCTGGAATGTAATTTTGAAGATTACGGCTAATTAACGTCATTTTCAAGTGATTGTTCTATAACAATTTTTTTTTTTTTAAGATACAAATTTTTTTTTTCTTCATAGCCCGACGGGCTACCATGACGATTTCTTTGGTCGCCCGAGCAGTTTTTTCATCGCCTCGGGCGATCGGGCGACTGTTAATGTCGCACACTGCTTACTGTTGTTTAACCAACATATTGCCTGTATATATGACTTACTGTTGTTTAACCAACATATTGCCTGTATATATGACTTACTGTTATTTAACCAACATATTGCCTGTATATATGACTTACTGTTGTTTAACCAACATATTGCCTGTATATATGACTTACTGTTGTTTAACCAACATATTGCCTGTATATATGACTTACTGTTGTTTAACCAACATATTGCCTGTATATATGACTTACTGTTATTTAACCAACATATTGCCTGTATATATGACTTACTGTTGTTTAACCAACATATTGCCTGTATATATGACTTACTGTTGTTTAACCAACATATTGCCTGTATATATGACTTACTGTTGTTTAACCAACATATTGCCTGTATATATGACTTACTGTTATTTAACCAACATATTGCCTGTATATATGACTTACTGTTGTTTAACCAACATATTGCCTGTATATATGACTTACTGTTGTTTAACCAACATATTGCCTGTATATATGACTTACTGTTGTTTAACCAACATATTGCCTGTATATATGACTTACTGTTATTTAACCAACATATTGCCTGTATATATGACTTACTGTTGTTTAACCAACATATTGCCTGTATATATGACTTACTGTTGTTTAACCAACATATTGCCTGTATATATGACTTACTATACTGGTGTTAAACCAACATATTGCCTGTATATATGACTTACTATACTGTTGTTTATCCAACATATTGCCTGTATATATGACTTACTATACTGGTGTTTATCCAACATATTGCCTGTATATATGACCTACTGTTGTTTATCCAACATATTGCCTCTATATATGACTTACTATACTGGTGTTAAACCAACATATTGCCTGTATATATGACTTACTATACTGTTGTTTATCCAACATATTGCCTCTATATATGACTTACTATACTGGTGTTAAACCAACATATTGCCTGTATATATGACTTACTGGTGTTTAACCAACATATTGCCTGTATATATGACTTACTATACTGTTGTTTAACCAACATATTGCCTGTATATTTGACTTACTATATTGTTGTTTAACCAACATATTGCATCTATATATGGCTTACTATATTGTTGTTTAACCAACATATTGCCTGTATATATGACTTACTATACTGTTGTTTATCCAACATATTGCCTGTATATATGACTTACTGTTGTTTAACCAACATATTGCCTGTATATATGACTTACTGTTGTTTAACCAACATATTGCCTGTATATATGGCTCACTGTTGTTTAACCAACATATTGCCTGTATATATGACTTACTGTTGTTTAACCAACACATTGCCTGTATATATGACCTACTGGTGTTTAACCAACATATTGCCTGTATATATGACTTACTATACTGTTATTTAACCAACACATTGCCTGTATATATGACTTACTGGTGTTTAACCAACATATTGCCTGTATATATGACTTACTGTTGTTTAACCAACACATTGCCTGTATATATGACCTACTGTTGTTTATCCAACATATTGCCTGTATATACGACTTACTGTTGTTTAACCAACACATTGCCTGTATATATGACTTACTGTTGTTTATCCAACATATTGCCTGTATATATGGCTTACTGTTATTTAACCAACATATTGCCTGTATATATGACTTACTATGCTGGTGTTTAACCAACATATTGCCTGTATATATGGCTTACTATATTGTTGTTTAACCAACATATTGCCTGTATATATGACTTAATGTTGTTTAACCAACACATTGCCTGTATATATGGCTTACTGTTGTTTAACCAACATATTGCCTGTATATATGACTTACTGGTGTTTAACCAACATATTGCCTGTATATATGACTTACTATACTGTTGTTTAACCAACATATTGCCTGTATATTTGACTTACTATATTGTTGTTTAACCAACATATTGCATCTATATATGGCTTACTATATTGTTGTTTAACCAACATATTGCCTGTATATATGACTTACTGTTGTTTAACCAACATATTGCCTGTATATATGACTTACTGTTGTTTAACCAACATATTGCCTGTATATTTGGCTTACTATATTGTTGTTAAACCAACATATTGCCTGTATATATGACTTACTATATTGTTGTTAAACCAACATATTGCCTGTATATTTGACTTACTATATTGTTGTTTAACCAACATATTGCCTGTATATATGACTTACTATACTGTTGTTTAACCAACATATTGCCTGTATATTTGACTTACTATATTGTTGTTAAACCAACATATTGCCTGTATATATGGCTTACTATATTGTTGTTAAACCAACACATCGCCTGTATATATGACTTACTATATTGTTGTTTAACCAACATATTCACACTAAATAACAGGTGGAAATTTATGAAGCGTAAAATAAATATATATTACCATAGTGTGCATGGGGATAGACCCAGGAACATCAGAGTTGTTGCCTTTAATTGACTAAGCTTCACAATTTTGTCAGTCTAGCCCAAGTTTGTCAAGGAATATAAATTCATCAAATTTACTTGTTGATGTTGTATTCTTTTCAAATCTTAAATGTGTGCATCCAATTTTGTGGATGACAATCAATTATAATATTGTAATGAATACAGTTTATACAAATTTATTTTAGCTCGATTGTGAAACAAGTTCTTACAACTTATATTTATCACTCGAGACCTCATTCCTGATGGAATCCATCGCCACGAGGGAGAGAGAAGAGGCAACGTGGAATTTAAATGCCATGCCTAAGGGCACAATCGTAACGGCTTCAGTGGGGCTCGAACTCTGGACCTTTCACACCTGAAGCGAACGCGCATCCACTGAGTTATCACGACTTCCACTAATGAATACAGGAATTCACTTAAACATTCTTTCGCACATTATCGTGAAAATAAAATCCTAACAACTATTATTACGGTAACTAAACAGTCAAAAGTGAATCTAATTGGTTTGTTTTGTCCCGAATAGTTAGAGTGGTGGAACATCCGTATTTAAAATATTTATATAGTTCTAGGCTAATTTTGCTGACAGAGCTGAAGCATGGTTCAATAGCATTCCATTGAGTGTATCGGTAGCCTGATGCAACTGTCATGTGAGTTGTCCAGCAGACGAATATAAACAAACAAATCATTGTGAGAATATGTCCACCGAAACTGATACGGTGTATGAGCAATTCAGGTAGATATCCGAATTGAGCAGCAAGGTCACGTGATGAAGCTAAAACTGTCAACAAGAGTTTTTTGAAAGTTGAAACGACTTAAGAAAATAATAATATACGGCAAGTGCAATTAACATTTTATACTGGCCATTATATGTGGGATTATGCTGAGCATAGGTTCCACCACTCTATGTATGGGATTTACGCCGAGCATAGGTTCCACCACTCTATATGTGGGATTTACGCCGAGCATAGGTTCCACCACTCTATGTGTGGGATTTACACCGAGCATAGGTTCCACCACTCTATGTTTGGGATTTACACCGAGCATAGGTTCCACCACTCTATGTGTGGGATTTACGCCGAGCATAGGTTCCACCACTCTATATGTAGGATTTACACCGAGCATAGGTTCCACCACTCTATATGTAGGATTTATGCCGAGCATAGGTTCCACCACTCTATATGTGGGATTTACGCCGAGCATAGGTTCCACCACTCTATGTATATGACAGATCATATGACGACAATATTCCAACCAATCAAAATGCGGAGATTGTGTTTCAGATGAAGAGGAACAAGTGGTTACCATGGTAAACTCGGAACAAGAGTTTGTTTTCAGAGAATTTGTTGTGAAGTAAGTCATTTGATTAGTAAACCTGCAATTCATGATGCATTTATAACATCTTTAATCTGCATGTTTAGCTCACCTGAGCACAGCTCCTGTGAGGTATTGTGACAGCAATGTGTCTGTCCATTGTTGTCTATCATCCGTCTGTCCGTCGTTGTCTATCATCCGTCTGTCCGTCGTTGTCTATCATCCGTCTGTCCATCATTGTCTATCATCCGTCTGTCCATCGTTGTCTATCATCCGTCTGTCGTCGTTGTCTATCATCCGTCTGTCCGTCGTTGTCTATCATCCGTCTGTCCGTCGTTGTCTATCATCCGTCTGTCCGTCGTTGTCTATCATCCGTCTGTCCGTCGTTGTCTATCATCCGTCTGTCCATCATTGTCTATCATCCGTCTGTCCATCATTGTCTATCATCCGTCTGTCCGTCGTTGTCTATCATCCGTCTGTCCGTCGTTGTCTATCATCCGTGAACATTTTCGAACGTAGGTGGGGATTACAAAATTGTTAAAATCCTGTCATTATGTAATCCAAGATGACCTCATAGAGCTGTCTAAAACTAGCACAAATTCTTAAAAAATCTTCAACTCATTAACCGCCAGCCGGATTTTGGTGATTCTTGATCAAATGGTGACCCGGGATCAAAAATGGGCGTCAAGTAATGGTAAAGTTTTATTTTTGAGTGAATATGGTCATATCATATATCAAACTGAAGGTATAAACGTTGCAATGGTTCTGATCCCCTCATAACTGGACCTCTGATCCCCTCATACCTGGACCTCTGATCCCCTCATACCTGGACCTCTGATCCCCTCATACTTGGACCTCTGATCCCCTCATACCTGGACCCCTGATCCCCTCATACCTGGACCTCTGATCCCCTCATACCTGGACCTCTGATCCCCTCATACTTGGACCTCTGGACCCCTGATCCCCTCATACCTGGACCTCTGATCACCTCATTCCTGGACCTCTGATCCCCTCATACCTGGACCCCTGATCCCCTCATACCTAATCCCCTCATACCTGGACCTCTGATCCCCTCATACCTGAACCTCTGATCCCCTTATACCTGGGACCTCTGATCCCCTCATACATGGATCTCTGATCCCCTCATACCTAGATCTCTGATCCCCTCATACCTGGATCTCTGATCCCCTCATACCTGGATCTCTGACCCCCTCATACCTGGATCTCTGATCCCCTCATACCTGGACCTCTGATCCCCTCATTCCTGGACCTCTGATCCCCTCATACCTGGACCTCTGATCCCCTCATACCTGGACCTCTGATCCCCTCATACCTGGACCTCTGATCCCCTCATACTTGGACCTCTGATCCCCTCATACCTGGACCCCTGATCCCCTCATACCTGGACCTCTGATCACCTCATTCCTGGACCTCTGATCCCCTCATACCTGGACCCCTGATCCCCTCATACCTAATCCCCTCATACCTGGACCTCTGATCCCCTCATACCTGGACCTCTGATCCCCTCATACCTGGGACCTCTGATCCCCTCATACATGGATCTCTGATCCCCTCATACCTAGATCTCTGATCTCCTCATACCTGGATCTCTGATCCCCTCATACCTGGATCTCTGACCCCCTCATACCTGGATCTCTGATCCCCTCATACCTGGACCTCTGATCCCCTCATACCTGGACCTCTGATCCCCTCATTCCTGGACCTCTGATCCCCTCATACCTGGAACCCTGATCCCCTCATTCCTGGACCTCTGATCCCCTCATTCCTGGACCTCTGATCCCCTCATACCTGGACCTCTGATCCCCTCATTCCTGGACCTCTGATCCCCTCATACCTGATCCCCTCATTCCTGGACCTCTGATCCCTTCATACCTGATCCCCTCATACCTGGACCTCTGATCCCCTCATACCTGGATCTCTGATCCCCTCATACCTGGACCTCTGATCCCATCATACCTGGACCTCTGTGCACCTCATATCTGGACCTCTGTGCACCTCATATCTGGACCTCTGTGCACCTCATATCTGGACCTCTTACAAGTTGTCGTATCGATAGATCTTGCCCCCTGATATATATATGGAAGATTTACTATTGTCCATTCTATCAAAGTACAATTTTACAGATTGTAATTTCCTATTATATGGTATAATCTTTCTCAAAATATTTCAACTAATAAACAAACGTATACGCGGTTTGTTGACATAACAAAATAATGTAAATAGGGTCGACATCCATGCGTAATACATCCTGAGTAACACGATTTATGGTACAGATTTACCGTTATACATTGTGCATATTTATTTGTAGCTGTAGACTAATCTTACCGGTAGTTAAATGATCTCTAATCAGGAGCCATGGATACCCGTTATATGATATCCTACTTTCACTTTTGAAAGTTTGTAAACCACAAAAACACTGTTGATTCAATGTTAGTGTTCGAATGTATTCGGAAGAAGTTGTAATAGTAAATTAGTAATGCATTTATACGTGAAAAAAGCTTTTTTTACTTTTTGTGATGTAATGTCGCTTTAATTAGATATGGTGTAACAATGAGAAACATTTGGGCTTTTACTATTACTTATTTTATGCAAATTGATTTTTGCTCGATTGCGAAACAAGTTTTTGCAACGTTATATTAATCACTCTCGAAACCTCATAGCAGATGTAATCGCCACGAGGGAGAGTGAAGAGGAAACGTGGAATTTAAATGCCTTGCCTACGGACACAATCATAACGGCTACAGCTGGGCATGAACTCCGAGCCTTTCGCACCTGAACCGAAATCGTATCACGGCTTTCTATTACTTCCCTTGGCAGATAAAGTTCCTACCGAAATGTAGATTGGTCCTTCTAGTTGGAATCCTTTGTTTTTATTGTTGATCCCTAGTAAATGTTGTTGTATGATTAATGTAATTTTATCAAATTCATGCTAGGTTAGGTAAATGATAACAAATTTTTCGTGAAATATTCATTGACGATATTCGACATCTATCGTGATTTAGTAATTTAATATTTATAAGATGAGAAAACAGGTGAAAATTAATAGCATGTGGTGTAAAGGAAACCATGATAAAAACAGAGGAAGCCAATTAAGAGGAGCTATCCTCCTTAAAGAGTATTCAAGGGCAGTAACTGACCAATTGCAGGGCTCATTCTACAGGGCGACTTGGGCAAAATAGTCACCCTAGGGACCCTGATTTTGCATTAAGGATCCCACTTCACCCCTTTTTACAATTTTCAGACAATATTTTATCCAGTAAGATACACTGGCCCATTATAAAGCACTGCTTCTATTCATATGTTGTATTTAATGGCCATATTGTGTATTTTAACCCTATTTTGTTGAAATATATTAAATAACACCATTTAATGACGCAATCGCTCACTTCTCCCAAACATTCTGCACTAGAATGAGCGCTGCAATGTCTCTCATATGTAAAGGCATATGTGTCACTTTAAGAAAGAACATAACATGTGGATTGATTTCCTCTCGTACAGGTTTGTCAAGCCGGAAGTATTAAAGGCATATGTGTCACTTTAAGAAAGAAGTATAACATGTGGATTGATTTCCTCTCGTACAGGTTTGTCAAGCCGGAAGTATTAAAGGCATATGTGTCACTTTAAGAAAGAACATAACATGTGGATTGATTTCCTCTCGTACAGGTTTGCCAAGCCGGAAGTATTAAAGGCATATGTGTTATTGACAGCGGATTTCCAGAAGAACTCGACACACACAAATCATTGCTGTATGAAGATGTTGCATCGTGTTGCCTTTGATCTGGGATACGTGGGCATGTTGTTTCAGCTGTCCCTCTTCCGAGTATTCCAGAAGATTCTCTTGAGTCCTCTTGCAAATGCAGAGAGATACAAGGTTAGCTTTGTGTTCATTTATACAAGGTGTGTGTGCGTGCGTGCGTGCGTGCGCGCGCGCGGTTAGTGTAAGAACGATGTATATAGCAGTAAACTGGACGGGTCGTGGTTAGTGTAAGAACGATGTATATATCAAACTGGACGGGTCGTGGTTAGTGTAAGAACGATGTATATAGCAGTAAACTGGACGGGTCGTGGTTAGTGTAAGAATGATGTATATAGCAGTAAACTGGACGGGTCGTGGTTAGTGTAAGAATGATGTATATAGCAGTAAACTGGACGGGTCGTGGTTAGTGTAAGAATGATGTATATAGCAGTAAACTGGACGGGTCGTGGTTAGTGTAAGAACGATGTATATATCAAAACTGGACGGGTCGTGGTTAGTGTAAGAATGATGTATATATCAAACTGGACGGGTCGTGGTTAGTGTAAGAACGATGTATATATCAAACTGGACGGGTCGTTGTTAGTATAAGAACGATGTATATAGCAGTAAACTGGACGGGTCGTGGTTAGTGTAAGAACGATGTATATAGCAGTAAACTGGACGGGTCGTGGTTAGTGTAAGAACGATGTATATAGCAGTAAACTGGACGGGTCGTGGTTAGTGTAAGAACGATGTATATAGCAGTAAACTGGACGGGTCGTGGTTAGTGTAAGAATGATGTATATAGCAGTAAACTGGATGGGTCGTGGTTAGTGTAAGAATGATGTATATATCAAACTGGACGGGTCGTGGTTAGTGTAAGAACGATGTATATATAAAAACTGGACGGGTCGTGGTTAGTGTAAGAATGATGTATATAGCAGTAAACTGGACGGGTCGTGGTTAGTGTAAGAACGATGTATATAGCAGTAAACTGGACGGGTCGTGGTTAGTGTAAGAATGATGTATATAGCAGTAAACTGGATGGGTCGTGGTTAGTGTAAGAATGATGTATATATCAAACTGGACGGGTCGTGGTTAGTGTAAGAACGATGTATATATAAAAACTGGACGGGTCGTGGTTAGTGTAAGAATGATGTATATAGCAGTAAACTGGACGGGTCGTGGTTAGTGTAAGAACGATGTATATAGCAGTAAACTGGACGGGTCGTGGTTAGTGTAAGAATGATGTATATAGCAGTAAACTGGATGGGTCGTGGTTAGTGTAAGAATGATGTATATATCAAACTGGACGGGTCGTGGTTAGTGTAAGAACGATGTATATAGCAGTAAACTGGATGGGTCGTGGTTAGTGTAAGAATGATGTATATAGCAGTAAACTGGACGGGTCGTGGTTAGTGTAAGAACGATGTATATAGCAGTAAACTGGACGGGTCGTGGTTAGTGTAAGAACGATGTATATATCAAAACTGGACGGATCGTGGTTAGTGTAAGAACGATGTATATATCAAACTGGACGGGTCGTGGTTAGTGTAAGAACGATGTATATATCAAAACTGGACGGGTCGTGGTTAGTGTAAGAACGATGTATATATCAAACTGGACGGGTCGTGGTTAGTGTAAGAACGATGTATATAGCAGTAAACTGGACGGGTCGTGGTTAGTGTAAGAACGATGTATATATCAAACTGGATGGGTCGTGGTTAGTGTAAGAACGATGTATATAGCAGTAAACTGGATGGGTCGTGGTTAGTGTAAGAACGATGTATATAGCAGTAAACTGGATGGGTCGTTGTTAGTGTAAGAATGATGTATATAGCAGTAAACTGGACGGGTCGTGGTTAGTGTAAGAACGATGTATATATCAAACTGGACGGGTCGTGGTTAGTGTAAGAATGATGTATATAGCAGTAAACTGGACGGGTCGTGGTTAGTGTAAGAATGATGTATATAGCAGTAAACTGGACGGGTCGTGGTTAGTGTAAGAACGATGTATATATCAAAACTGGACGGGTCGTGGTTAGTGTAAGAACGATGTATATAGCAGTAAACTGGACGGGTCGTGGTTAGTGTAAGAACGATGTATATAGCAGTAAACTGGACGGGTCGTGGTTAGTGTAAGAACGATGTATATATCAAACTGGACGGGTCGTGGTTAGTGTAAGAACGATGTATATAGCAGTAAACTGGACGGGTCGTGGTTAGTGTAAGAATGATGTATATAGCAGTAAACTGGACGGGTCGTGGTTAGTGTAAGAATGATGTATATAGCAGTAAACTGGACGGGTCGTGGTTAGTGTAAGAATGATGTATATAGCAGTAAACTGGACGGGTCGTGGTTAGTGTAAGAACGATGTATATATCAAAACTGGACGGGTCGTGGTTAGTGTAAGAATGATGTATATATCAAACTGGACGGGTCGTGGTTAGTGTAAGAACGATGTATATATCAAACTGGACGGGTCGTTGTTAGTGTAAGAACGATGTATATAGCAGTAAACTGGACGGGTCGTGGTTAGTGTAAGAACGATGTATATAGCAGTAAACTGGACGGGTCGTGGTTAGTGTAAGAACGATGTATATAGCAGTAAACTGGACGGGTCGTGGTTAGTGTAAGAACGATGTATATAGCAGTAAACTGGACGGGTCGTGGTTAGTGTAAGAATGATGTATATATCAAACTGGACGGGTCGTGGTTAGTGTAAGACGATGTATATATAAAACTGGACGGGTCGTGGTTAGTGTAAGAACGATGTATATAGCAAACTGGACGGGTCGTGGTTAGTGTAAGAAGATGTATATAGCAGTAATGTTTGTGTGGTGTTTTAAACTGGACGGGTCGTGGTTAGTGTAAGAACGATGTATATATAAAACTGGACGGGTCGTGGTTAGTGTAAGAACGATGTATATAGCAGTAAACTGGACGGGTCGTGGTTAGTGTAAGAACGATGTATATAGCAGTAAACTGGACGGGTCGTGGTTAGTGTAAGAATGATGTATATAGCAGTAAACTGGACGGGTCGTGGTTAGTGTAAGAAGATGTATATATCAAACTGGACGGGTCGTGGTTAGTGTAAGAACGATGTATATAAAAGCAAACTGGACGGGTCGTGGTTAGTGTAAGAAGATGTATATAGCAGTAAACTGGAGGGTCGTGTTAGTGTAAGAAGATGTATATACAAACTGGACGGGTCGTGGTTAGTGTAAGAACGATGTATATATCAAACTGGACGGGTCGTGGTTAGTGTAAGAAGATGTATATAGCAGTAAACTGGACGGGTCGTGGTTAGTGTAAGAAGATGTATATAGCAGTAAACTGGACGGGTCGTGGTTAGTGTAAGAACGATGTATATATAAAAACTGGACGGGTCGTGGTTAGTGTAAGAACGATGTATATATCAAACTGGACGGGTCGTGGTTAGTGTAAGAACGATGTATATATCAAACTGGATGGGTCGTGGTTAGTGTAAGAAAGATGTATATAGCAGTAAACTGGACGGGTCGTGGTTAGTGTAAGAACGATGTATATATCAAAACAGTGAAATATGTTCTTATCATTTTAGGAGATTGGTAAGTTTGCCACACACATTGTACGGAGGTTTGTTGAGGTGGCTGAGAAGAACAAGAAAGTGTTCATGGAACTTCTCTTCTGGAAGACGAGCAAAGAGTCAATTGAACTGGTGGAAGGATACGGATCTTACCATAGGTACGGTTGAACACTGGGGCTGTATTTATAATATTTGTTAGATTTTCATTCATTCGGCCCCCTGCACCCCCTACATCATCTGCACCCCCTCCACCATCCGCTCCCCCTCCATTCAGTGCACCCGACACCATCCACACCCCGTACAGCATCTGCACTCTCTCCACCATCTACACCTCATTCACACCATCCACACACTCTCTCCACCATCTACACCTCATTCACACCATCCACACCCCATTCACACCATCCACACACCCTCTCCACCATCCACACCCCATTCACACCATCCACACACCCTCTCCACCATCCACACCCTGTACAACATCTGCATTCTCTCCACCATCCACACCCCATTCACACCCCGTACAGCATCTGCACTCTCTCCACCATCCACACCCTGTACAGCATCTGCACTCTCTCCACCATCCACCCCGTACAGCATCTGCACTCTCTCCACCATTCACACCCCGTACAGCATCTGCACTCTCTCCACCATCCACACCCCGTACAGCATCTGCATTCTCTCCACCATCCACACCCCATTCACACCATCCACACCCCGTACAGCATCTGCACTCTCTCCACCATTCACACCCCGTACAGCATCTGCACTCTCTCCACCATCCACACCCCGTACAGCATCTGCATTCTCTCCACCATCCACACCCCATTCACACCCCGTACAGCATCTGCACTCTCTCCACCATTCGCACCCCGTACAGCATCTGCATTCTCTCCACCATCCACACCCCATTCACACCATCCACACCCCGTACAGCATCTGCACTCTCTCCACCATTCGCACCCCGTACAGCATCTGCACTCTCTCCACCATTCACACCCCGTACAGCATCTGCACTCTCTCCACCATCCACACAGCATCTGCACTCTCTCCACCATCTACACCCCATTCACACCATCCACACACCCTCTCCACCATCTGCACCTCATTCACACCATCCACACACCCTCTCCACCATCTACACCCCATTCACACCATCCACACACCCGCTCCACCATATACACCCCATTCACACCATCCACACACCCTCTCCACCATCTACACCCCATTCACACCATCCACACACCCTCTCCACCATCTACACCCCATTCACACCATCCACACACCCTCTCCACCATATGCACCACCTTCACACATTTTAACACATTCAGCTTTAGTTAGTAAAACCAGATAAAACACTTATTTATTTGTTAGCATAATGTATAACAGATCCTCCTAGATCCACCATTCAATTTTACAAGAATATGCGGATGTCGTAATAGCACAATGTTCGCGCATTCACCTCAGGTGTGAGAGGCACAGAGTTTGCACCCAGCTGTAGCCGATTGTGCCTTTAGGCAGCAAGGCACTTCAATTCCACATTGCCTCTTTTCTCTCTCCCTCATGGTGATAGATTCAATCAGGAATGAGGTCTCGAGAGTGATTAAACTGATGTTGTAAGAACTTGTAGCGCAAATTTGTATAAACTACAAGAATATGCTGTATTATGAAAGGAATCAGATGTTTGAAATGAACTGGAGAGAATTATAGTGCATATAACTACCGGTATTTATTTGTTGTTGTTTGACTTTCTCTTCCAAATGAAAATATGTACACATTAAATATATCTCATTTGACAATTTGTATAAATCTAGATTCCTTCTGATAGATAGCTGCATCACTTTATTGATAGACTGGTTAATCTTTTCTATATTGCTTTATTGATAGACTGGTTAATCTTTTCTATATTGCTTTATTGATAGACTGGTTAATCTTTTCTTTCTTGCTTTATTGATAGACTGGTTAATCTTTTCATTCTTGCTTTATTGATAGACTGGTTAATCTTTTCTTTCTTGCTTTATTGATAGACTGGTTAATCTTTTCATTCTTGCTTTATTGATAGACTGGTTAATCTTTTCATTCTTGCTTTATTGATAGACTGGTTAATCTTTTCATTCTTGCTTTATTGATAGACTGGTTAATCTTTTCATTCTTGCTTTATTGATAGACTGGTTAATCTTTTCTTTCTTGCTTTATTGATAGACTGGTTAATCTTTTCTTTCTTGCTTTATTGATAGACTGGTTCATCTTTTCTATATTGCTTTATTGATAGACTGGTTAATCTTTTCTATATTGCTTTATTGATAGACTGGTTAATCTTTTCTTTCTTGCTTTATTGATAGACTGGTTAATCTTTTCTATATTGCTTTATTGATAGACTGGTTAATCTTTTCTTTCTTGCTTTATTGATGGACTGGTTCATCATTTCTTTCTTGCTTTATTGATAGACTGGTTAATCTTTTCTTTCTTGCTTTATTGATAGACTGGTTCATCATTTCTTTCTTGCTTTATTGATAGACTGGTTAATCTTTTCTTTCTTGCTTTATATAAAATGTTGCATAATATCATTTGTAAATAAATGTTGTGTGTATATAATTATGTAATGTGTGCAATTGATTGAATAAAAAAGCGAAATCTCAAGAATATGCTGAATGCTATGTTTTACAAATAAGTATCTATCTTCAAGGTGTTTTTCTCTACTACCTTGCAGCAAGGGTAAAGTGCTATGGACAGAAGATGCCGAGACAGAGGTTCGCAGACTGTTTGATGATTACAAGGAAAATGAGGCTGGTATGTAATATCTTGTAAAACCTATTTTGTTATGTTTTAATGTGGTTTAATTAATGATCTCTCAGTTGGCTCTCAGTCAATGGTTATATATATATATAAGATCTTACGTGAGTGGTGAGTCATATATTTGAAATTAAAACTTCTTTGTGAATGAAATGCTTGAGAAAGAACAATCGGACGAAATGAAACTGTAATTTCTGGATAAAATTGACCCACACTGTAAACCCATAGAATGGTGTCGTCTAAATGAACACACATATCTCAAAGTGGCACAAGTTGCAATTAAAGGTCTGGTCGTTCGGGCAGCGCTGGTTACATCGGAACCCAATAAACAGAGATTATGTTCCTACATAAAATTAACGAAATTTTACATTCATTTATTTCTTGAAACCAAGTTTCTCGGACCCACCGGAACCTAGTTTCTAGGACCCACCGGAACCAAGTTTCTAGGACCCACCGTAACCTAGTTTCTCGGACCCACCGGAACCAACTACATTGATTCAGTAGGGTTATTGAGCAATCAATACAAGCCATATTTATTTGTTTCATAGCAGTAACGTACCAGTTTCTTACTAAACACACACTATTTATAATCTTGTCCTGGTTCTTTCAGAGGACAAAGACACGGTGGATTGTATCATGGAGAGGATTACGGACCCCTCTAAATCAAGGGGCCAGATCATCAGGGAACTGAAGCGCCAGCGACTGATTGAAAGTGCTAAGGATCTGAAGAAACCAAAAAGGTTTTTGAAAGTTACCCTTGCTTCCATTGTTTGTTGCATTTGAGAAATCACTCTGCATTGCCGTCTCTAAATTTCATATGTCATGTTTGTGTGGTGGGGTGTAAATTCATCTTCTGATGTGGACACCATATTGTTCCTGGGCATGCAGGCAACTTGTAGTTGCAGTATAGAGTTCTGTACCATCTCTCATATTGTTCCTGTGCAAGCAGGCAACTTGTAGTTGCAGCAGAGAGTTCTGTCCCATCTCTCATATTGTTCCTGTGCAAGCAGGCAACTACAAGTTGCAGTAGAGAGTTCTGTCCCATCTCTCATATTGTTCCTGTGCAAGCAGGCAACTTGTAGTTGCAGTATAGAGTTCTGTACCATCTCTCATATTGTTCCTGTGCAAGCAGGCAACTTGTAGTTGCAGTAGAGAGTTCTGTACCATCTCTCATATTGTTCCTGGGCATACAGACTAGGGGTCACGATATCAGCAACCTATATCGCGATATATTGTGATATTTTATCAAATAATCGCGATATTTATATATATATATAGTACCACTGAAACAGGACATTCTTATATTGTATGCAGTACCATTCAAACAGGACTGTCTTATATTGTATGCAGTACCACTCAAACAGGACTGTCTTATATTGTATGCTGTACCACTCAAACAGGACTGTCTTATATTGTATGCAATACCACTCAAACAGGACATTCTTATATTGTATGCAATACCACTCAAACAGGACTGTCTTATATTGTATGCTGTACCACTCAAACAGGACTGTCTTATATTGTATGCTGTACCACTCAAACAGGACATTCTTATATTGTATGCAATACCACTCAAACAGGACATTCTTATATTGTATGCAGTACAACTCAAACAGGACATTCTTATATTGTATGCAATACCACTCAAACAGGACTGTCTTATATTGTATGCAATACCACTCAAACAGGACTGTCTTATATTGTATGCAATACCACTCTAACAGGACTGTCTTATATTGTATGCAATACCACTCAAACAGGACTGTCTTATATTGTATGCAATACCACTCAAACAGGACATTCTTATATTGTATGCAATACCACTCTAACAGGACTGTCTTATATTGTATGCAATACCACTCTAACAGGACTGTCTTATATTGTATGCAATACCACTCTAACAGGACTGTCTTATATTGTATGCAATACCACTCAAACAGGACTGTCTTATATTGTATGCAATACCACTCAAACAGGACATTCTTATATTGTATGCAATACCACTCTAACAGGACTGTCTTATATTGTATGCAATACCACTCAAACAGGACTGTCTTATATTGTATGCAATACCACTCAAACAGGACATTCTTATATTGTATGCAATACCACTCTAACAGGACTGTCTTATATTGTATGCAATACCACTCAAACAGGACATTCTTATATTGTATGCAGTACCACTCTAACAGGACTGTCTTATATTGTATGCAATACCACTCAAACAGGACTGTCTTATATTGTATGCAATACCACTCTAACAGGACTGTCTTATATTGTATGCAATACCACTCAAACAGGACATTCTTATATTGTATGCAATACCACTCTAACAGGACTGTCTTATATTGTATGCAATACCACTCAAACAGGACTGTCTTATATTGTATGCAATACCACTCTAACAGGAATGTCTTATATTGTATGCAATACCACTCTAACAGGACTGTCTTATATTGTATGCAATACCACTCTAACAGGACTGTCTTATATTGTATGCAATACCACTCTAACAGGACTGTCTTATATTGTATACAATACCACTCTAACAGGACTGTCTTATATTGTATACAGCGCCAATAGAGCTGGACCGTGGAGGGAAGAGGATGAGTTAGAAGTGAGGGAACTCTATGACAAGTTCAGAGACACCGATGGTAAGACAGGTTGTGTATGTTACACATCTCATTTATTTTCTATGTATTGATTTCATCGATATATTGCATTGTATGGATAGTGTCAATGAATACTAGGTATATAGTGCACTGCTGAGTGTGTATATTCCCTCATCTACTGAGTGTGTATATTGCCTCATCTACTGAGTGTGTATATTACCTCATCTGCTGAGTGTGTATATTGCCTCATCTGCTGAGTGTGTATATTACCTCATCTGCTGAGTGTGTATATTTTCTCATCTACTGAGTGTGTATATTTCCTCATCTACTGAGTGTGTATATTACCTCATCTACTGAGTGCACCTGTTACCTCATCTGCTGAGTGTGTATATTACCTCATCTACTGAGTGTGTATATTCCCTCATCTACTGAGTGTGTATATTACCTCATCTACTGAGTGTGCATATTGCCTCATCTACTGAGTGTGTATATTCCCTCATCTACTGAGTGTGTATATTGCCTCATCTACTGAGTGTGTATATTCCCTCATCTACTGAGTGTGTATATTACCTCATCTGCTGAGTGTGTATATTGCCTCATCTACTGAGTGCATCTGCTACCTCATCTGCTGAGTGCATCTGTTGCCTCATCTGCTGAGTGTGTATATTGCCTCATCTGCTGAGTGCATCTGTTACCTCATCTACTGAGTGTGTATATTGCCTCATCTGCTGAGTGTGTATATTGCCTCATCTGCTGAGTGTGTATATTGCCACATCTACTGACTGTGTATATTGCCTCATCTGCTGAGTGTGTATATTGCCTCATCTTCTGAGTGCATCTGTTACCTCATCTACTGAGTGTGTATATTACCTCATCTACTGAGTGCATATATTTCCTCATCTACTGAGTGTGTATATTGCCTCATCTGCTGAGTGTGTATATTGCCACATCTACTGACTGTGTATATTGCCTCATCTGCTGAGTGTGTATATTGCCTCATCTACTGAGTGCATATATTTCTACATCTACTGAGTGTGTATATTGCCTCATCTACTGACTGTGTATATTCCCTCATCTACTGAGTGTGCATATTGCCTCATCTGCTGAGTGTGTATATTGCCTCATCTACTGAGTGCATCTGCTACCTCATCTGCTGAGTGTGTATATTGCCTCATCTGCTGAGTGTGTATATTTCCTCATCTGCTGAGTGCATCTGTGACCTCATCTACTGAGTGTGTATATTGCCTCATCTGCTGAGTGTGTATATTTCCTCATCTACTGAGTGCATCTGTTACCTCATCTGCTGAGTGTGTATATTACCCCATCTACTGAGTGCATCTGTTGCCTCATATGCTGAGTGCATATATTTCCTCATCTGCTGAGTGCATTTGTTACCTCATCTGCTGAGTGTGTATATTGCCACATCTACTGACTGTGTATATTGCCTCATCTGCTGAGTGTGTATATTTCCTCATCTTCTGAGTGCATCTGTTACCTCATCTACTGAGTGTGTATATTACCTCATCTACTGAGTGCATATATTTCCTCATCTACTGAGTGTGTATATTGCCTCATCTGCTGAGTGCGTATATTCCCTCATCTACTGAGTGTGTATATTTCCTCATCTACTGAGTGTGTATATTACCTCATCTACTGAGTGCATCTGTTACCTCATCTGCTGAGTGTGTATATTACCTCATCTACTGAGTGCATCTGCTACCTCATCTACTGAGTGTGTATATTGCCTCATCTACTGAGTGTGTATATTCCCCCATCTACTGAGTGTGTATATTACCTCATCTACTGAGTGTGCATATTGCCTCATCTACTGAGTGTGTATATTCCCTCATCTACTGACTGTGTATATTGCCTCATCTGCTGAGTGTGTATATTTCCTCATCTTCTGAGTGCATCTGTTACCTCATCTACTGAGTGTGTATATTACCTCATCTACTGAGTGCATATATTTCCTCATCTACTGAGTGTGTATATTGCCTCATCTGCTGAGTGCGTATATTCCCTCATCTACTGAGTGTGTATATTGCCTCATCTGCTGAGTGCGTATATTCCCTCATCTACTGAGTGTGTATATTGCCTCATCTGCTGAGTGCGTATATTCCCTCATCTACTGACTGTGTATATTGCCTCATCTGCTGAGTGTGTATATTTTCTCATCTACTGAGTGTGTATATTTCCTCATCTACTGAGTGTGTATATTACCTCATCTACTGAGTGCACCTGTTACCTCATCTGCTGAGTGTGTATATTACCTCATCTACTGAGTGTGTATATTCCCTCATCTACTGAGTGTGTATATTACCTCATCTACTGAGTGTGCATATTGCCTCATCTAATGAGTGTGTATATTCCCTCATCTACTGAGTGTGTATATTGCCTCATCTACTGAGTGTGTATATTCCCTCATCTACTGAGTGTGTATATTACCTCATCTGCTGAGTGTGTATATTTCCTCATCTACTGAGTGCATCTGCTACCTCATCTGCTGAGTGCATCTGTTGCCTCATCTGCTGAGTGTGTATATTGCCTCATCTGCTGAGTGCATCTGTTACCTCATCTACTGAGTGTATATTGCCTCATCTGCTGAGTGTGTATATTGCCTCATCTGCTGAGTGTGTATATTGCCACATCTACTGACTGTGTATATTGCCTCATCTGCTGAGTGTGTATATTGCCTCATCTTCTGAGTGCATCTGTTACCTCATCTACTGAGTGTGTATATTACCTCATCTACTGAGTGCATATATTTCCTCATCTACTGAGTGTGTATATTGCCTCATCTGCTGAGTGTGTATATTGCCACATCTACTGACTGTGTATATTGCCTCATCTGCTGAGTGTGTATATTGCCTCATCTACTGAGTGCATATATTTCTACATCTACTGAGTGTGTATATTGCCTCATCTACTGACTGTGTATATTCCCTCATCTACTGAGTGTGTATATTGCCTCATCTGCTGAGTGTGTATATTGCCTCATCTACTGAGTGCATCTGCTACCTCATCTGCTGAGTGTGTATATTGCCTCATCTGCTGAGTGCATCTGCTACCTCATCTGCTGAGTGTGTATATTGCCTCATTTGCTGAGTGTGTATATTTCCTCATCTGCTGAGTGTGTATATTTCCTCATCTGCTGAGTGTGTATATTGCCTCATCTGCTGAGTGTGTATATTTCCTCATCTACTGAGTGCATCTGTTACCTCATCTGCTGAGTGTGTATATTACCCCATCTACTGAGTGCATCTGTTGCCTCATATGCTGAGTGCATATATTTCCTCATCTGCTGAGTGCATTTGTTACCTCATCTGCTTAGTGTGTATATTGCCTCATCTGCTGAGTGCATCTGTTACCTCATCTACTGAGTGTGTATATTGCCTCATCTGCTGAGTGTGTATATTGCCTCATCTGCTGAGTGTGTATATTGCCACATCTACTGACTGTGTATATTGCCTCATCTGCTAAGTGTGTATATTTCCTCATCTTCTGAGTGCATCTGTTAACTCATCTACTGAGTGTGTATATTACCTCATCTACTGAGTGCATATATTTCCTCATCTACTGAGTGTGTATATTGCCTCATCTGCTGAGTGCGTATATTCCCTCATCTACTGAGTGTGTATATTTCCTCATCTGCTGAGTGCGTATATTCCCTCATCTACTGACTGTGTATATTGCCTCATCTGCTGAGTGTGTATATTTTCTCATCTACTGAGTGTGTATATTTCCTCATCTACTGAGTGTGTATATTACCTCATCTACTGAGTGCATCTGTTACCTCATCTGCTGAGTGTGTATATTACCTCATCTACTGAGTGCATCTGCTACCTCATCTACTGAGTGTGTATATTGCCTCATCTACTGAGTGTGTATATTCCCTCATCTACTGAGTGTGTATATTACCTCATCTACTGAGTGTGCATATTTCCTCATCTACTGAGTGTGTATATTCCCTCATCTACTGAGTGTGTATATTGCCTCATCTACTGAGTGTGTATATTCCCTCATCTACTGAGTGTGTATATTACCTCATCTGCTGAGTGTGTATATTGCCTCATCTACTGAGTGCATCTGCTACCTCATCTGCTGAGTGCATCTGTTGCCTCATCTGCTGAGTGTGTATATTGCCTCATCTGCTGAGTGCATCTGTTACCTCATCTACTGAGTGTGTATATTGCCTCATCTGCTGAGTGTGTATATTGCCTCATCTGCTGAGTGTGTATATTGCCACATCTACTGACTGTGTATATTGCCTCATCTGCTGAGTGTGTATATTGCCTCATCTTCTGAGTGCATCTGTTACCTCATCTACTGAGTGTGTATATTACCTCATCTACTGAGTGCATATATTTCCTCATCTACTGAGTGTGTATATTGCCACATCTACTGACTGTGTATATTCCCTCATCTACTGAGTGTGTATATTGCCTCATCTGCTGAGTGTGTATATTGCCTCATCTACTGAGTGCATATATTTCTACATCTACTGAGTGTGTATATTGCCTCATCTACTGACTGTGTATATATCCTCATCTGCTGAGTGTGTATATTACCTCATCTACTGAGTGCATATATTTCTACATCTGCTGAGTGTGTATATTGCCTCATCTACTGAGTGTGTATATTGCCTCATCTACTGAGTGTGTATATTGCCTCATCTACTGAGTGTGTATATTGCCTCATCTGCTGAGTGTGTATATTGCCTCATCTACTGAGTGTGTATATTGCCTCATCTACTGAGTGTGTATATTGCCTCATCTACTGAGTGTGTATATTGCCTCATCTACTGAGTGTGTATATTGCCTCATCTACTGAGTGTGTATATTTCCTCATCTGCTGAGTGTGTATATTGCCTCATCTGCTGAGTGCATCTGTTACCTCATCTGCTGAGTGTGTATATTATCTCATCTACTGAGTGCATCTGCTACCTCATCTACTGAGTGCATCTGCTACCTCATCTACTGAGTGCATCTGTTACCTCATCTGCTGAATGTGTATATTATCTCATCTACTGAGTGCATCTGCTACCTCATCTACTGAGTGCATCTGTTACCTCATCTACTGAGTGCATCTGTTACCTCATCTACTGAGTGCATCTGTTACCTCATCTACTGAGTGCATATATTACCTCATCTGCTGAATGTGTATATTTCTACATCTACTGAGTGCATCTGTTACCTCATCTACTAAGTGCATCTGTTACCTCATCTACTGAGTGCATATATTACCTCATCTGCTGAATGTGTATATTTCTACATCTACTGAGTGCTTGTTGCGGCATTTATCAGTTAATTATCTAGAGACTGTATAAGCTACCTTCAATGCTGTTTAGTTTCATGACAATCATTGGATGTAAGTATGTCTAGCAGTGTATTTATATGTCCTTTTTCAAAGAAGTATTGAATCAGTCTGTCACCAATTGTGTGTCCGCTCCATATATTTGAAAGCACAGGACCATTTTTCCATTCATCTACTTTTAAAGTGCAAGTCCGTTTGTAGATGACAGATGTCGAGTGGATCACTTGCCCCTCACCACTGTAGGTTAAAATCCCACTGGGGGTGTCAAGTCTGTTCATGTGAGGAAGGTTGTCCAGCTGGCTTGGGGAAGTCGATGGTTCTACCTGGCTGTCCATTTGTGCTTGAAATACTTGGTACCGAGCGTATTCCTCCACCAATAATAGCTGGGCAATTGCCATATAACCTAAGCTGTTTGTGTGACTACCCAAAAACAAACAAACATATGTAAGGTAACTAGAACTTTAGGGATATATTTGTAGAGTTGTACAGTTGTCACAGGTCGATGGTTTGAAACAATCTAACATATGTAAGGTAACTAGAACTTTAGGGATATATTTGTAGAGTTGTACAGTTGTCACAGGTCGATGGTTTGAAACAATCTAAACAGTTTTGATTTATTTGATTATCACCATTAACAATGCAGTTCTACCAGACTGACAATGCAGTTCTACCAGACTGACAATGCAGTTCTACCAGACTGACAATGCAGTTCTACCAGACTGACAATGCAGTTCTACCAGACTGACAATGCAGTTCTACCAGACTGACAATGCAGTTCTACCAGACTGACAATGCAGTTCTACCCGACTGACAATGCAGTTCTACCAGACTGACAATGCAGTTCTACCAGACTGACAATGCAGTTCTACCAGACTGACAATGCAGTTCTACCCGACTGACAATAGAGTTCTACCAGACTGACAATGCAGTTCTACCCGACTGACAATGCAGTTCTACCAGACTGACAATACAGTTCTACCAGACTGACAATGCAGTTCTACCCGACTGACAATAGAGTTCTACCAGACTGACAATGCAGTTCTACCAGACTGACAATGCAGTTCTACCAGACTGACAATGCAGTTCTACCAGACTGACAATGCAGTTCTACCAGACTGACAATGCAGTTCTACCAGACTGACAATGCAGTTCTACCAGACTGACAATGCAGTTCTACCAGACTGACAATGCAGTTCTACCAGACTGACAATGCAGTTCTACCAGACTGACAATGCAGTTCTACCAGACTGACAATGCAGTTCTACCCGACTGACAATGCAGTTCTACCAGACTGACAATGCAGTTCTACCAGACTGACAATGCAGTTCTACCAGACTGACAATGCAGTTCTACCAGACTGACAATGCAGTTCTACCAGACTGACAATGCAGTTCTACCCGACTGACAATACAGTTCTACCAGACTGACAATGCAGTTCTACCCGACTGACAATGCAGTTCTACCAGACTGACAATACAGTTCTACCAGACTGACAATGCAGTTCTACCCGACTGACAATAGAGTTCTACCAGACTGACAATGCAGTTCTACCAGACTGACAATGCAGTTCTACCAGACTGACAATACAGTTCTACCAGACTGACAATGCAGTTCTACCCGACTGACAATAGAGTTCTACCCGACTGACAATGCAGTTCTACCAGACTGACAATGCAGTTCTACCAGACTGACAATGCAGTTCTACCAGACTGACAATGCAGTTCTACCAGACTGACAATGCAGTTCTACCAGACTGACAATGCAGTTCTACCAGACTGACAATGCAGTTCTACCAGACTGACAATGCAGTTCTACCAGACTGACAATGCAGTTCTACCAGACTGACAATGCAGTTCTACCAGACTGACAATGCAGTTCTACCAGACTGACAATGCAGTTCTACCAGACTGACAATGCAGTTCTACCAGACTGACAATGCAGTTCTACCAGACTGACAATGCAGTTCTACCAGACTGACAATGCAGTTCTACCAGACTGACAATGCAGTTCTACCAGACTGACAATGCAGTTCTACCCGACTGACAATGCAGTTCTACCAGACTGACAATGCAGTTCTACCAGACTGACAATGCAGTTCTACCCGACTGACAATGCAGTTCTACCCGACTGACAATGCAGTTCTACCCGACTGACAATGCAGTTCTACCAGACTGACAATGCAGTTCTACCCGACTGACAATGCAGTTCTACCAGACTGACAATGCAGTTCTACCAGACTGACAATGCAGTTCTACCAGACTGACAATGCAGTTCTACCAGACTGACAATGCAGTTCTACCAGACTGACAATGCAGTTCTACCAGACTGACAATGCAGTTCTACCAGACTGACAATGCAGTTCTACCCGACTGACAATGCAGTTCTACCCGACTGACAATGCAGTTCTACCCGACTGACAATGCAGTTCTACCCGACTGACAATGCAGTTCTACCCGACTGACAATGCAGTTCTACCCGACTGACAATGCAGTTCTACCCGACTGACAATGCAGTTCTACCGACTGACAATGCAGTTCTACCCGACTGACAATGCAGTTCTACGACTGACAATGCAGTTCTACCCGACTGACAATGCAGTTCTACCCGACTGACAATGCAGTTCTACCCGACTGACAATGCAGTTCTACCAGACTGACAATGCAGTTCTACCAGACTGACAATGCAGTTCTACCAGACTGACAATGCAGTTCTACCCGACTGACAATGCAGTTCTACCCGACTGACAATGCAGTTCTACCAGACTGACAATGCAGTTCTACCCGACTGACAATGCAGTTCTACCAGACTGACAATGCAGTTCTACCAGACTGACAATGCAGTTCTACCCGACTGACAATGCAGTTCTACCCGACTGACAATGCAGTTCTACCAGACTGACAATGCAGTTCTACCAGACTGACAATGCAGTTCTACCCGACTGACAATGCAGTTCTACCCGACTGACAATGCAGTTCTACCCGACTGACAATGCAGTTCTACCCGACTGACAATGCAGTTCTACCCGACTGACAATGCAGTTCTACCAGACTGACAATGCAGTTCTACCCGACTGACAATGCAGTTCTACCCGACTGACAATGCAGTTCTACCAGACTGACAATGCAGTTCTACCAGACTGACAATGCAGTTCTACCAGACTGACAATGCAGTTCTACCAGACTGACAATGCAGTTCTACCAGACTGACAATGCAGTTCTACCAGACTGACAATGCAGTTCTACCAGACTGACAATGCAGTTCTACCAGACTGACAATGCAGTTCTACCAGACTGACAATGCAGTTCTACCAGACTGACAATGCAGTTCTACCAGACTGACAATACAGTTCTACCAGACTGAAAATGCAGTTCTACCAGACTGACAATGCAGTTCTACCAGACTGACAATGCAGTTCTACCCGACTGACAATGCAGTTCTACCAGACTGACAATAGAGTTCTACCAGACTGACAATAGAGTTCTACCAGACTGACAATGCAGTTCTACCAGACTGACAATACAGTTCTACCATACTGACAATACAGTTCTACCAGACTGACAATGCAGTTCTACCAGACTGACAATACAGTTCTACCAGACTGACAATACAGTTCTACCAGACTGACAATGCAGTTCTACCAGACACATATTGGTATCAGGTGAGCTACTCTGCACCATTTTCATGTTTTGCTTATTGTAATATTTTCAGATCCAGTGGGGTCCATCATGGTGGAGATGTGTAAGAGACGGAGTCGTCCAAAGGTGATTGAGAAACTTCTCAGTATGGGGCTTGTATCTGACAGGAAGGAGCTGTACAAGAAAAGAGGCAAATCAGGGGGGAGGTCGCGAGGAAGGGGTAGCCAATCGGATGATGACAGCGGGGATGAAGGTATACAATGGTTGTTAGGATGCGTCGCTAAGTGTACATGTATATGAGTATAACTGGCATGCTTTTTGGTTAATTTTATGAAATAATATTTCTGTTTCAGTTATATATTGGCGAGTGAAACATAAACTTTATTTCTGACGCGTAAGCATTAACGATGTAGGCCATAGGCCTAAGTGGTTAATTCATGCGCTCAGACAACTAACTGAAAGACATAAAAGCGGTTGATGAGTAAATGACATCACTCACTAAGCAATGTTTTACTGCAGATTTAAGCACCATAAATTTCTTCTATACAGACAAATGCTGAGCCATGATAGAATTCTATTTTATTGACCAAACAGAATAGATTCTCATGAACTACTAAGCATTCTTTTTGGACATTACTTAAATATGTAATTTCAGAAGAGCATACATGTATATACACAGTGCAAGTTGTTATCCTCCGCCTTGTACTAATAGGTAGTTATGTGGCTAGGGATGTCCAGACATACACACTAATAGGTAGTTATGTGGCTAGGGATGTCCACACACACACACTCGTAGGTAGTTATGTGGCTAGGGATGTCCACACACACTAATAGGTAGTTATGTGGCTCAGGATGTCCACACACACACTAATAGGTAGTTATGTGGCTAGGGATGTCCACACACACACTAATAGGTAGTTATGTGGCTAGGGATGTCCACACACACACACTAATAGGTAGTTATGTGGCTAGGGATGTCCACACACACACACTAATATGTAGTTATTTGGCTAGGGATGTCCACACACACTAATAGGTAGTTATGTGGCTAGGGATGTCCACACACACTAATAGGTAGGTATGTGGCTAGGGATGTCCACACACACTAATAGGTAGGTATGTGGCTAGGGATGTACGCACACACTAATAGGTAGTTATGTGGCTAGGGATGTCCACACACACTAATAGGTAGTTATGTGGCTAGGGATGTCCACACACACTAATAGGTAGTTATGTGGCTAGGTATGTCCACACACACACTAGTAGGTAGTTATTTGGCTAGGGATGTCCACACACACACACTAATATGTAGTTATTTGGCTAGGGATGTCCACACACACATTAGTAGGTAGTTATGTGGCTAGGGATGTCCACACACATTAGTAGGTAGTTATGTGGCTAGGGATGTCCACACACACATTAGTAGGTAGTTATGTGGCTAGGTATGTCCACACACACATTAGTAGGTAGTTATGTGGCTAGGGATGTCCACACACACACTAATAGGTAGTTATATGGCTAGGGATGTCCACACACACACTAATAGGTAGTTATGTGGCTAGGGATGTCCACACACACACTAATAGGTAGTTATGTGGCTAGGGATGTCCACACACACACTAATAGGTAGTTATGTGGCTAGGGATGTCCACACACACACTAATAGGTAGTTATGTGGCTAGGGATGTCCACACACACACTAATAGGTAGTTATGTGGCTAGGGATGTCCACACACACACTAATAGGTAGTTATGTGGCTAGGGATGTCCACACACACACTAATAGGTAGTTATATGGCTAGGGATGTCCACACACACACTAATAGGTAGTTATGTGGCTAGGGATGTCCACACACACTAATAGGTAATTGTGTGGCTAGGGATGTACGCACGCACGCACGCACACACACACACGTAGTTATGTGGCTAGGGATGTCCACACACACACTAATATGTAGTTATGTGGCTAGGGATGTCCACACACACTAATAGGTAGTTGTGTGGCTAGGAAATCAATAAATCTATGGTCTAGTTGTCTAGGTTTAGCTGCTATGTGGCTAATAGAACAGAGAGAATGATGGAGTAGCCATTCTGCAGTATGTGATATATCCTCTCTCCACAAATGTCTCCATAATGTGCTACATGTTCAACAAAATATAAGGGTCATTTAATAACTCCTGACTTCTTTCATTGTTCTATATAAGTATGTTTTCCCTTTGGATTGAGTAGTGTCCCCATCAGTTGTAGACATGTTCTATATAAGTATGTTTTCCCTTTGGATTGAGTAGTGTCCCCCCATCAGTTGTGGACATGTTCTATATAAGTATGTTTTCCCTTTGGATTGAGTAGTGTCCCCCCATCAGTTGTAGACATGTTCTATATAAGTATGTTTCCCCTTTGGATTGAGTAGTCTCCCCATCAGTTGTAGACATGTTCTATATAAGTATGTTTTCCCTTTGGATTGAGTAGTGTCCCCATCAGTTGTAGACATGTTCTATATAAGTATGTTTTCCCTTTGGATTGAGTAGTGTCCCCATCAGTTGTAGACATGTTCTATATAAGTATGTTTTCCCTTTGGATTGAGTAGTGTCCCCATCAGTTGTAGACATGTTCTATATAAGTATGTTTTCCCTTTGGATTGAGTAGTGTCCCCCCATCAGTTGTGGACATGTTCTATATAAGTATGTTTTCCCTTTGGATCAGTTGTGGTCATGTTCTAATGTTTAAGTAAGTTGTGGAAGTCCCCTATTATGATGCACACGCTAGGTGTATGCCAATCTCACTGGCGGATCCAGGGGGTGGGTCACATGCTCCCCTAAAATCTGTCAAGCTTGGGTTCAATACTGGATACATTTTTATGTTTACAATTTGGCATAAATTAAATCTCTTGCTGGTTAATTACAATGTGAAAACAGAAATATGTATCACTACAGTATAATACTGGTATTATTAGACTCTATAACGTTGGGTAATATTCTATGCTTTCGATTGATATATATTTCACATTAGTTTATACAATTTTTATAGCTCGATTGCGAAACAAGTTCTTATAACTTATATTAATCACTCTCGAGACCTCATTCCTGATGGAATCCATCGCCACGAGGGAGAGAGAAGAGGCACCGTGGAATTTAAATGCCTTGCCTAATGGCACAATCGTAACGGCTTAAGCTGGACTCGAACTCCAGGCCTTTCCCACCTGAAGCAAACTTCGCTGCACCTGAAGCAAACGCGCTACCACTGCACTATCACGACTTCCACTTGCTATTTTACATTTATTTGGCACAAACAAAACACCCTTAAAATAAATGCCCCAAACGTAATCTTGTCTTTTGGGGGAATACCCACTTACCCCCTTTGTTATCTCATGCACCCCCTCGCCCAATACCAATTCCTGGATGCACCCCCTAGTCTGCTGCAACAAAGCACTTAAACCCTTCTGGTTTTCCAATTGTTCGTTAATAATCTGTCAATGTCGGGGCTTAAAAGTAATCCTCTGTTTAACCAGGACCAAGAGAGCTGCCATCAGATTATGAAGAGCAAGTGTTTGGACACAGGTCTCGGGATAGCAGTGCCGCTAGCAGTGCCTGTACCTCGGACAGTGATGATGATGGAGTGATGGCCGAGGCTGAAACCGGAGTATCTGCGCAAACCATGTCAGATATACTGAAGGGTCTAGTGGAAAAAGGTACTCGCTGCCAAACCTTGATTTTATATAACTCTTATGCAACAATGGTGCAGGTATGAAAGTATTCGTTCCATCTCTCATATTTCTTTCCGAAGATAAACAAGGACTGGAACCAAATTATGTCTCCTTTTACAACGCCGTATAACCTGAATCATATAACATGAACTATGTTGGTGCATCATATAACATGAACTATGTTAGTGCATCATATAACATGAACTATGTTGGTGCATCATATAACATGAACTATGTTGGTGGATCATAGAACATGAACTATGTTGGTGCATCATATAACATGAACTATGTTGGTGGATCATAGAACATGAACTATGTTGGTGCATCATTAACACATGAACTATGTTGGTGCATCAATAAATCCAAAACGCTCATCGTTTGTACCAGTAGGCTTTATCTTTAGTTGTGAATGGCCTGGGCTGACAGACTGACAATCCATTGGCCCCTCACCATTGTGGAGTTAACTTGCGGAAGGTTAGTGGTTCTATCCTTGCGCGGGAAATGGCATTAATAGTTTTCCTTTCAATTTCTAGGTTATAAAGACCAGTTAGCCTGGATACAAAGGGGACTAACTCGTACAGCTGGAGACAGGGAGGAGGATGGTAAGCTATTATCTCCCTTTGTTCTGTATGTTCTTATATATCTTATGTATCTAATTTTGCTGTCTGTTCGTCCATCTGCACACACTATTAGGTACTTATGTGGCTACAAGAACAATAGATCTATTGTCTAGTGGTCTAGGGTTAGCTGCTATGTGGTCATATTGGGTTAATATACGCAGTACAACCGTTAAATACAACATATGAATAGGTGTGCTTTATAATGGGCCAGTGTATCTTACTGGACATGATTTTGTATGAAAATTATAAAAAAAACAATATGTATTTTTAACTTTTTTTAGGGAGTAGTGGGTCTCAGGGGGCAGTCAGGGTCCCTAGCTCTCTAGAATGAGAGCCCTGTTACTTACGTTAAAACTTGTATGTGGCTGTAAATTTCGCTGGCTATGGAGAATAATGGATAAGTTTATAATTGTTGGTAAGTCCACATGCATTGAAACCATGGATAATACATTGAAACCATGGATAATACATTGAAACCATGGATACCACATTGAAACCATGGATAATACATTGAAACCATGGATAATACATTGAAACCATGGATAATACATTTAAACCATGGATAATACATTTAAACCATGGATAATACATTTAAACCATGGATAATACATTTAAACCATGGATACTACATTTAAACCATGGACAATACATTTAAACCATGGATAATACATTGAAACCATGGCTAATACATTGAAACCATGGATAATACATTTAAACCATGGATAATACATTTAAACCATGTATAATACATTGAAACCATGGATAATACATTGAAACCATGGATAAAACATTGAAACCATGGATAACACATTGAAACCATGGATAACACATTGAAACCATGGATAACACATTGAAACCATGGATAACACATTGAAACCATGGATAACACATTGAAACCATGGATAAAACATTGAAACCATGGATAACACATTGAAACCATGGATAACACATTGAAACCATGGATAACACATTGAAACCATTGATAATACATTTAAACCATGGATACTACATTTAAACCATGGACAATACATTTAAACCATGGATAATACATTGAAACCATGGATAACACATTTAAACCATGGATACTACATTTAAACCATGGACAATACATTTAAACCATGGATAATACATTGAAACCATGGCTAATACATTGAAACCATGGATAATACATTTAAACCATGGATAATACATTGAAACCATGGATAATACATTGAAACCATGGATAATACATTGAAACCATGGATAATACATTGAAACCATGGGCAATACATTGAAACCATGGATAACACATTTAAACCATGGATAATACATTGACACCATGGATAATACATTGAAACCATGGATAATACATTGAAACCATGCACAATACATTGAAACCATGGATAATACATTGAAACCATGGATAATACATTGAAACCATGGATAATACATTGAAACCATGGATAACACATTTAAACCATTGATAACACATTTAAACCATGGATAATACATTTAAACCATGGATAACATATTTAAACCATGGATAATACATTGAAACCATGGATAATACATTGAAACCATGGACAATACATTGAAACCATGGATAACATATTTAAACCATGTGCAACACATTGAAACCATGCACAAGACATTGAAACCATGCACAAGACATTAAAACCATGCACAAGACATTGAAACCATGCACAAGACATTGAAACCATGCACAACACATTGAAACCATGCACAAGACATTGAAACCATGCATAAGACATTGAAACCATGCACAAGACATTGAAACCATGCACAACACATTGAAACCATGCACAACACATTGAAACCATGCACAATACATTGAAACCATGCACAACACATTGAAACCATGCACAAGACATTGAAACCATGGATAACATATTTAAACGATGCACAACACATTGAAACCAAGCACAACACATTGAAACCAAGCACAACACATTGAAACCATGCACACCACATTGAAACCATGCACACCACATTGAAACCAAGCACACCACATTGAAACCATGCACAATACATTGAAACCATGCACAACACATTGAAACCATGTGCAACACATTGAAACCATGCACAACACATTTAAACCATGCACAACACATTGAAACCATGTGCAACACATTGAAACCATGTGCAACATATTGAAACCATGTGCAACACATTGAAACCATGTGCAACACATTGAAACCATGTGCAACACATTGAAGTAAAAGCATTTAATATGTTCAGGTGAAGATGTTGGTGTGCCTATTGTCCCTCTAACAGAAGAGAATGAGACGGCTATGGAAGATGAAATATTTCTGTCTTTCCTCACAAAAATTGGAATAGCTGCACCAGCTAATGAACAGGTAAATTATGAGGTGTAGGGACTGAATAGAAGGTAGTAAGGTGGAACCCAGTTGGGCTTTCTGTTACACTAGTACATTATGTGCACATGTTGTACTGCTCTAAAATAGTGTGTACATGTTGTACTGCTCTAAAATAGTGTGCACATGTTGTACTGCTCTAAAATAGTGTGTACATGTTGTACTGTTCTAAAATAGTGTGCACATGTTGTACTGCTCTAAAATAGTGTGCACATGTTGTACTGCTCTAAGCTAGTGTGTACATGTTGTACTGCTCTAAGCTAGTGTGTACATGTTGTACTGCTCTAAGCTAGTGTGTACATGTTGTACTGCTCTAAGCTAGTGTGTACATGTTGTACTGCTCTAAAATAGTGTGCACATGTTGTACTGCTCTAAAATAGTGTGCACATGTTGTACTGCTCTAAGCTAGTGTGTACATGTTGTACTGCTCTAAGCTAGTGTGTACATATTGTACTGCTCTAAAATAGTGTGTACATGTTGTACTGCTCTAAGCTAGTGTGTACATGTTGTACTGCTCTAAAATAGTGTGTACATGTTGTACTGCTCTAATATAGTGTGTACATGTTGTACTGCTCTAAAATAGTGTGCACATGTTGTACTGCTCTAAGCTAGTGTGTACATGTTGTACTGCTCTAAGCTAGTGTGTACATGTTGTACTGCTCTAAAATAGTGTGTACATGTTGTACTGCTATAAGCTAGTGTGTACATGTTGTACTGCTCTAAGCTAGTGTGTACATGTTGTACTGCTCTAAGCTAGTGTGCACATGTTGTACTGCTCTAAAATAGTGTGTACATGTTGTACTGCTCTAAAATAGTGTGTACATGTTGTACTGCTCTAAGCTAGTGTGTACATGTTGTACTGCTCTAAGCTAGTGTGCACATGTTGTACTGCTCTAAGCTAGTGTGTACATGTTGTACTGCTCTAGAATAGTGTGTACATGTTGTACTGCTCTAAGCTAGTGTGTACATGTTGTACTGCTCTAAAATAGTGTGTACATGTTGTAATGCTCTAAGCTAGTGTGTACATGTTGTACTGCTCTAAGCTAGTGTGTACATGTTGTACTGCTCTAAGCTAGTGTGTACATGTTGTACTGCTCTAAAATAGTGTGCACATGTTGTACTGCTCTAAAATAGTGTGTACATGTTGTACTGCTCTAAAATAGTGTGCACATGTTGTACTGCTATAAGCTAGTGTGTACATGTTGTACTGATATAAGCTAGTGTGTACATGTTGTACTGCTCTAAGCTAGTGTGTACATGTTGTACTGCTCTAAAATAGTGTGTACATGTTGTACTGCTCTAATATTGTGTGTACATGTTGTACTGCTCTAAAATAGTGTGCACATGTTGTACTGCTCTAAGCTAGTGTGTACATGTTGTACTGTTCTAAGCTAGTGTGTACATGTTGTACTGCTCTAAAATAGTGTGTATATGTTGTACTGCTCTAAGCTAGTGTGTACATGTTGTACTGCTCTAAGCTAGTGTGTACATGTTGTACTGCTCTAAAATAGTGTGCACATGTTGTACTGCTCTAAAATAGTGTGTACATGTTGTACTGCTCTAAAATAGTGTGTACATGTTGTACTGCTCTAAAATAGTGTGCACATGTTGTACTGCTCTAAAATAGTGTGTATATGTTGTACTGCTCTAAGCTAGTGTGTACATGTTGTACTGTTCTAAGCTAGTGTGTACATGTTGTACTGCTCTAAAATAGTGTGTACATGTTGTACTGCTCTAAAATAGTGTGCACATGTTGTACTGCTCTAAAATAGTGTGTACATGTTGTACTGCTCTAAGCTAGTGTGTACATGTTGTACTGCTCTAAGCTAGTGTGTACATGTTGTACTGTTCTAAGCTAGTGTGTACATGTTGTACTGCTCTAAAATAGTGTGTACATGTTGTACTGCTCTAAAATAGTGTGTACATGTTGTACTGCTCTAAAATAGTGTGTACATGTTGTACTGCTCTAAAATAGTGTGTACATGTTGTACTGCTCTAAAATAGTGTGTACATGTTGTACTGCTCTAAGCTAGTGTGTACATGTTGTACTGCTCTATAATAGTGTGTACATGTTGTACTGCTCTAAAATAGTGTGTACATGTTGTACTGCTCTAAAATAGTGTGTACATGTTGTACTGCTCTAAGCTAGTGTGTACATGTTGTACTGCTCTAAAATAGTGTGTACATGTTGTACTGCTCTAAGCTAGTGTGTACATGTTGTACTGCTCTATAATAGTGTGTACATGTTGTACTGCTCTAAAATAGTGTGTACATGTTGTACTGCTCTAAGCTAGTGTGTACATGTTGTACTGCTCTAAAATAGTGTGTACATGTTGTACTGCTCTAAAATAGTGTGTACATGTTGTACTGCTCTATAATAGTGTGTACATGTTGTACTGCTCTAAGCTAGTGTGTACATGTTGTACTGCTCTAAGCTAGTGTGTACATGTTGTACTGCTCTAAGCTAGTGTGCACATGTTGTACTGCTCTAAGCTAGTGTGTACATGTTGTACTGCTCTAAGCTAGTGTGCACATGTTGTACTGCTCTAAGCTAGTGTGTACATGTTGTACTGCTCTAAGCTAGTGTGTACATGTTGTACTGCTCTAAAATAGTGTGTACATGTTGTACTGCTCTAAGCTAGTGTGTACATGTTGTACTGCTCTAAAATAGTGTGTACATGTTGTACTGCTCTAAAATAGTGTGTACATGTTGTACTGCTCTAAGCTAGTGTGCACATGTTGTACTGCTCTAAGCTAGTGTGTACATGTTGTACTGCTCTAAAATAGTGTGTACATGTTGTGCCGCTCTAAGCTAGTGTGCACATGTTGTACCGCTCTAAGCTAGTGTGTACATGTTGTACTGCTCTAAAATAGTGTGCACATGTTGTACTGTTCTATAATAGTGTGCACATGTTGTACTGCTCTAAAATAGTGTGTACATGTTGTACTGCTCTAAGCTAGTGTGTACATGTTGTACTGCTCTAAAATAGTGTGTACATGTTGTACTGCTCTAAAATAGTGTGCACATGTTGTACTGCTCTAAAATAGTGTGCACATGTTGTACTGCTCTAAAATAGTGTGTACATGTTGTACTGCTCTAAAATAGTGTACATGTTGTACCGCTCTAAGCTAGTGTGTACATGTTGTACTGCTCTAAGCTAGTGTGTACATGTTGTACTGCTCTAAAATAGTGTGTACATGTTGTGCCGCTCTAAGCTAGTGTGTACATGTTGTACTGCTCTAAGCTAGTGTGTACATGTTGTACTGCTCTAAAATAGTGTGTACATGTTGTACTGCTCTAAAATAGTGTGTACATGTTGTACTGCTCTAAGCTAGTGTGTACATGTTGTACTGCTATAAGCTAGTGTGTACATGTTGTACTGCTCTAAGCTAGTGTGTACATGTTGTACTGCTCTAAGCTAGTGTGTACATGTTGTACTGCTCTATAATAGTGTGTACATGTTGTACTGCTCTAAGCTAGTGTGTACATGTTGTACTGCTCTAAGCTAGTGTGTACATGTTGTACTGCTCTAAAATAGTGTGTACATGTTGTACTGCTCTAAAATAGTGTGTACATGTTGTACTGCTCTAAAATAGTGTGTACATGTTGTACTGCTCTATAATAGTGTGTACATGTTGTACTGCTCTAAGCTAGTGTGTACATGTTGTACTGCTCTAAGCTAGTGTGTACATGTTGTACTGCTCTAAGCTAGTGTGCACATGTTGTACTGCTCTAAGCTAGTGTGTACATGTTGTACTGCTCTAAGCTAGTGTGCACATGTTGTACTGCTCTAAGCTAGTGTGTACATGTTGTACTGCTCTAAGCTAGTGTGTACATGTTGTACTGCTCTAAAATAGTGTGTACATGTTGTACTGCTCTAAGCTAGTGTGTACATGTTGTACTGCTCTAAAATAGTGTGTACATGTTGTACTGCTCTAAAATAGTGTGTACATGTTGTACTGCTCTAAGCTAGTGTGCACATGTTGTACTGCTCTAAGCTAGTGTGTACATGTTGTACTGCTCTAAAATAGTGTGTACATGTTGTACTGCTTTAAAATAGTGTGTACATGTTGTGCCGCTCTAAGCTAGTGTGCACATGTTGTACCGCTCTAAGCTAGTGTGTACATGTTGTACTGCTCTAAAATAGTGTGCACATGTTGTACTGCTCTATAATAGTGTGCACATGTTGTACTGCTCTAAAATAGTGTGTACATGTTGTACTGCTCTAAAATAGTGTGTACATGTTGTACTGCTCTAAAATAGTGTGTACATGTTGTACTGCTCTAAAATAGTGTGCACATGTTGTACTGCTCTAAAATAGTGTGCACATGTTGTACTGCTCTAAGCTAGTGTGTACATGTTGTACTGCTATAAGCTAGTGTGTACATGTTGTACTGCTCTAAAATAGTGTGCACATGTTGTACTGCTCTAAAATAGTGTGTACATGTTGTACTGCTCTAAAATAGTGTACATGTTGTACCGCTCTAAGCTAGTGTGTACATGTTGTACTGCTCTAAGCTAGTGTGCACATGTTGTACTGCTCTAAGCTAGTGTGTACATGTTGTACTGCTCTAAAATAGTGTGTACATGTTGTACTGCTTTAAAATAGTGTGTACATGTTGTGCCGCTCTAAGCTAGTGTGCACATGTTGTACCGCTCTAAGCTAGTGTGTACATGTTGTACTGCTCTAAAATAGTGTGCACATGTTGTACTGCTCTATAATAGTGTGCACATGTTGTACTGCTCTAAAATAGTGTGTACATGTTGTACAGCTCTAAAATAGTGTGTACATGTTGTACTGCTCTAAAATAGTGTGTACATGTTGTACTGCTCTAAAATAGTGTGCACATGTTGTACTGCTCTAAAATAGTGTGCACATGTTGTACTGCTCTAAGCTAGTGTGTACATGTTGTACTGCTATAAGCTAGTGTGTACATGTTGTACTGCTCTAAAATAGTGTGCACATGTTGTACTGCTCTAAAATAGTGTGTACATGTTGTACTGCTCTAAAATAGTGTACATGTTGTACCGCTCTAAGCTAGTGTGTACATGTTGTACTGCTCTAAAATAGTGTGCACATGTTGTACTGCTCTAAAATAGTGTGCACATGTTGTACTGCTCTAAAATAGTGTGCACATGTTGTACTGCTCTAAAATAGTGTGCACATGTTGTACTGCTCTAAAATAGTGTACACATGTTGTACTGCTCTAAAATAGTGTGTACATGTTGTACTGCTCTAAAATAGTGTGTACATGTTGTACTGCTCTAAAATAGTGTGTACATGTTGTACTGCTCTAAAATAGTGTGTACATGTTGTGCCGCTCTAAGCTAGTGTGTACATGTTGTACTGCTCTAAAATAGTGTGTACATGTTGTACTGCTCTAAGCTAGTGTGTACATGTTGTACTGCTCTAAAATAGTGTGTACATGTTGTGCCGCTCTAAGCTAGTGTGTACATGTTGTACTGCTCTAAAATAGTGTGTACATGTTGTACTGCTCTAAAATAGTGTGTACATGTTGTACTGCTCTAAAATAGTGTGTACATGTTGTACTGCTCTAAAATAGTGTGTACATGTTGTACTGCTATAAGCTAGTGTGTACATGTTGTACTGCTCTAAGCTAGTGTGTACATGTTGTACTGCTCTAAGCTAGTGTGTACATGTTGTACTGCTCTAAAATAGTGTGCACATGTTGTACTGCTCTAAAATAGTGTGTACATGTTGTACTGCTCTAAAATAGTGTGTACATGTTGTACTGCTCTAAGCTAGTGTGCACATGTTGTACTGCTCTAAAATAGTGTGTACATGTTGTACTGCTCTAAGCTAGTGTGCACATGTTGTACTGCTCTAAGCTAGTGTGTACATGTTGTACTGCTCTAAAATAGTGTGTACATGTTGTACTGCTCTAAGCTAGTGTGCACATGTTGTACTGCTCTAAGCTAGTGTGCACATGTTGTACTGCTCTAAAATAGTGTGTACATGTTGTACTGCTCTAAGCTAGTGTGTACATGTTGTACTGCTCTAAAATAGTGTGTACATGTTGTACTGCTCTAAGCTAGTGTGCACATGTTGTGCTGCTCTAAGCTAGTGTGCACATGTTGTACTGCTCTAAAATAGTGTGTACATGTTGTACTGCTCTAAGCTAGTGTGTACATGTTGTACTGCTCTAAAATAGTGTGTACATGTTGTACTGCTCTAAGCTAGTGTGTACATGTTGTACTGCTCTAAGCTAGTGTGTACATGTTGTACTGCTCTAAGCTAGTGTGCACATGTTGTACTGCTCTAAGCTAGTGTGTACATGTTGTACTGCTCTAAAATAGTGTGTACATGTTGTACTGCTCTAAAATAGTGTGCACATGTTGTACTGCTCTAAAATAGTGTGTACATGTTGTACTGCACAACATATATCCTAGGAATTTGTTTGACTCCAAATAAATTAACTTTGTTTAGATATATATGGTCCTCTCTACATCCCTGCTAGGAACAATCAACATATAATTAACTTTGTTTAGATATATATGGTCCTCTCTACATCCCTGCTAGGAACAATCAACATATAATTAACTTTGTTTAGATATATATGGTCCTCTCTACATCCCTGCTAGGAACAATCAACATATAATTAACTTTGTTTAGATATATATGGTCCTCTCTACATCCCTGCTAGGAACAATCAACATATAATTAACTTTGTTTAGATATATATGGTCCTCTCTACATCCCTGCTAGGAACAATCAACATATAATTAACTTTGTTTAGATATATATGGTCCTCTCTACATCCCTGCTAGGAACAATCAACATATAATTAACTTTGTTTAGATATATATGGTCCTCTCTACATCCCTGCTAGGAACAATCAACATATAATTAACTTTGTTTAGATATATATGGTCCTCTCTACATCCCTGCTAGGAACAATCAACATATAATTAACTTTGTTTAGATATATATGGTCCTCTCTACATCCCTGCTAGGAACAATCAACATATAATTAACTTTGTTTAGATATATATGGTCCTCTCTACATCCCTGCTAGGAACAATCAACATATAATTAACTTTGTTTAGATATATATGGTCCTCTCTACATCCCTGCTAGGAACAATCAACATATAATTAACTTTGTTTAGATATATATGGTCCTCTCTACATCCCTGCTAGGAACAATCAACATATAATTAACTTTGTTTAGATATATATGGTCCTCTCTACATCCCTGCTAGGAACAATCAACATATAATTAACTTTGTTTAGATATATATGGTCCTCTCTACATCCCTGCTAGGAACAATCAACATATAATTAACTTTGTTTAGATATATATGGTCCTCTCTACATCCCTGCTAGGAACAATCAACATATAATTAACTTTGTTTAGATATATATGGTCCTCTCTACATCCCTGCTAGGAACAATCAACATATAATTAACTTTGTTTAGATATATATATGGTCCTCTCTACATCCCTGCTAGGAACAATCAACATATAATTAACTTTGTTTAGATATACTAGTATATGTATTTACGAAACAGGAAGCGTTTTGGAGAATACCAGCTGGTTTAAATCCTGTGGAATTGCGTAATATTGCTAGTGGCCTTGCCTTGGATGAAAATGACGAACCAATCAATGCTGACAAAATAACAGTGAAGACAGTTGCAGTAAAAAAGAAGCAAAAGACAAAAAAGAGGAAAAAAGTGACAGAACCCAAACAGAAAAAAAATGCCAATAAATATGCTGCTTTGAAGGAATTGGTCAAAAAGAAGGCCGAATCAAAAAAAACGAAAAGGTACTGTAAATAATTTTATATTCACGTGAGCTTTATTTCGCGAATCCATCCACCGGACTTATTTTGGGGGATTTTTATGAATTCACGGTGCTGTAAATCTTAAATTTGCAGAGGACCGAAAATTGCACGTAAAACCGAGAAGACGAAAACCGGAAGATACTATTGCACAGTTTATTGTCCAGTAGCAGTGTCATGTTTGCGGTCCCTTATTTATTTTTGGGATATCCTCAATCCTGATGTAACCCACTCAGAAATAGAGAGGCAATGTAGAATTACGAGCCTTGCCTAGAGCTCTATCATGGTTACAGTTCAGCTGATCACAAACTCGATGCCTCTCGCAAACTTGTAAACACTAACAGACAGTTGACATGTTTTTATCAATAGCTCCCTAGAGGGATAACAGTATTGACTGTATAGCTACCGTCAATTGATTAGTACATTTGTAAGGGAAGTAACCGCTACGAAGCTTCTTACAACAGGCGTGAGGCTAAAAATAGATGCAGAATTTCTGTGTTTTGGTTTCAGAAAATTGATTTTCAGGCCGGAAAAAACACTGGAAGATTATAATGTCTAAATTCATAAAATAACACTAGGTGCATATTCAGCTATGTGGTTCAAATAGATGAACGTTTGATCAATTATCGCCTTTACGGTGATATCCTGATGTATGGGACATCCATCACACAGAATCACAGTGCACTGGTCAAACTTACTTTCAATAGAGGGGTAAGCGTAACAGTAACAAAGGTATACTTCTTTGAAAGCTGCTACATACATATTTATAAGATGTACTCTCATAGATAATGTGCTACTGTTTGAATGTTTGTGAAAATTGAACACACGTGTGACAAATTCCCCGCTACTGATAATGCAGAATCTGGTTTGATTGTTATCTAAGATTTGAGAACAGCACAGAATTATAAGATTTTACCTAAATAAACATGGTTTGATTGTTATCTAAGATTTTGAGAACAGTACAGAATTATAAGATTTTACATAAATAAACAATGGTAGAGAATATACACGTAATCAAGAGAGCATACATTTTACATCAATCATTTTTATTACATTTTAATTTTACTAAAACAAGAATATAGATGACCTAATTTCGACAGTTTAATGGAAAATAGAACTAATATTTGAGCCCTATAATCTGTGCCCTAATTTCCACATGTTATTATGAAATTCATCCTTTGCGTTGATTTTGTCTATTATAGCTCATATACATGATTTCTTTATGTTATGTCTTACTGAGTTACGTCTGTCCGATTAGCGCAGTGGTTAGCGCACTCGCTTCTCACCAATGGGACCTGGGTTCGATCCTCGGACAGGGAAGTATGTGAGATGGTACGATGGTCGCCAGATCGGACAGGTGGGTTTTCTCCGGGTACTCCGGTTTCCTCCCACATGAATAACCACATATACGCTTTCATCCGAGCCAACGAGAGTGATTAATATAAGTTGTTAAAACTTGCTTCGCAATCGTTGTAAAATAAATAAAGTTTATACTGAGTTACGTCAATATTGAGATCGTAATTTCGACATATAAAATAAATAAAGTTTATACCGAGTTACGTCAATATTGAGATCGTAATTTCGACATAGGTCACGTAAATTCGAAACCCTGTTGAAGTTTTAAAATATATGTGACACACATCACATAACGGATTTATACTGATTGAGGAACTGGTGGAACTGGTTCAATTATTGTGGATCTCTCCTCACCTTTTGTCAATTAGTGATGAGATGGCTTTTGCAAACAGTCATAGAGCATAATTAACATCGCTAACAGCAATGATTGTTGTTTTGTTATTGTTCGATATAGAGAGGTTTTCGCCCATATTATGAAAATTAATGAAAATTGATCATTATAATTTGGCGCATAAAAACAACATGTACCTAACATGTCGAAGTTACGATAGTTGCGATTTTTATATTCCTTATTTGAGACGGCTTTGGCACATAACATCGCTAACAACAATGATTGTTGTTTTGTTATTGGTCGAACGTTTTCGCCCATATTGTAAAAATTAATAAAGATTAATCATGATAATTTGGCGCATACAACAACATGTACCTGACATGTCGAAGTTACGATAGATTATTATATTCCTTATTTCGACACCCCTGGCATAACGGTCAATGCGTGGTAGAGCAGTGATAGCGCAGTGATAGCGCAGTGGTAGCGCAGTCAAAGCGCAGTGGTAGTGCGTTCGCTTCAGGTGTGAAATGCCACAGTTTGCACCATGCTGTAGCCGTTACGATTGTGCCCATAGGCAATGCATTTAATTCCACATGCCTCTTCTCTCTCCCTAGTGGCGATGAATTCCATCAGGAATGAGGTCTCGAGAGTGATTAATATAAGTTGTATGAACTTGTTTCACAATCAAGCTAAAATAAATTTGTATAAACTAATAGTCAAGTAACTATGTCAAAGTTACGGACATGTCAGGATTAGGTGACACTGCTCTATTTCCCAATATTGCACCCCAATTGATTGCTAAATCACCAGTGTTTACTGGAAGTGGTGGAGAACAGAATGAGAAGCAGGCATATATTACAAGTATCTAGAACTTGAGTTATGATCATTATTGTTTTGTAGGATCAGAAAGAAGCCAGATGCCGACAAGACTGGTTCCAATGATCAAGCAATGAACTCACCAATTAGAGAGACCAACACTGAGGACCAGTCCAGGAAATCTTCAGCTAAAAAGAAAAGGAGGGTGAAAAAGATTGCAGATTCGGACATTGACAGGTTGAAATGAAAATGATGAATCAATTTAATATTGATCTTAAATCCACACAGGGCTTGGGCTAGATGTCTCCCTGAGCTGCATCCTTTCTCCCTATTGTTAACCGAGGGAGAAGTTTTTTCATATACATAAAAGCGACACAAATCACAAAAAGCAAACGACAAATTCTTCCAAACTAATTCAAACACTAACTTTCAATCAATACATGGTGTATATACGGTCTGCAAACTAATTCAAACACTAACTTTCAATCAATACATGGTGTATTGCCGTCTACAAACTAATTCAAGCACTAACTTTCAATCAATACATGGTGTATATACGGTCTGCAAACTAATTCAAACACTAACTTTCAATCAATACATGGTGTATATATGGTCTACAAACTAATTCAAACACTAACTTTCAATCAGTACATGGTGTATATACGGTCTGCAAACTAATTCAAACACTAACTTTCAATCAATACATGGTGTATATACGGTCTGCAAACTAATTCAAACACTAACTTTCAATCAATACATGGTGTATATACGGTCTGCAAACTAATTCAAACACTAACTTTCAATCAATACATGGTGTATATATGGTCTACAAACTAATTCAAACACTAACTTTCAATCAGTACATGGTGTATATACGGTCTACAAACTAATTCAAACACTAACTTTCAATCAGTACATGGTGTATATTGCGGTCTGCAAACTAATTCAAACACTAACTTTCAATCAATACATGGTGTATATACGGTCTGCAAACTAATTCAAACACTAACTTTCAATCAATACATGGTGTATATACGGTCTGCAAACTAATTCAAACACTAACTTTCAATCAATACATGGTGTATATACGGTCTGCAAACTAATTCAAACACTAACTTTCAATCAATACATGGTGTATATGCGGCCAAACTATTAAAAGCGAAAGTAGGATTTCATACAACGGTCAGCCACGCTCCTGAAGTAACATTTGTTTATTATTGGAGTTTACACTAAGCGCGTGATACTTTAATTAGAGATAATTTTAATCTGATCGGTCTAAAAATAAATAATCACATGCACAAATGTGAGAGATAGCGGCAAATCAGAACCATAAATGTTTGTTATTCATGATACACGTGTGGTATTATGCATGGGTATTGACCCTATTTACATGATACACGTGTGGTATTATGCATGGGTATTGACCCTATTTACATGATACACGTGTGGTATTATGCATGGGTATTGACCCTATTTACATTATTTTGTTATGTCAATACAGACTGGTATATAGCTTTTACATATCCGATGATTGTGCGTAAGATAACAATCCCTGTAAATCACGACGCAACCTGTGCTCTGTGTCGTCTAGATGCTTGGGATTACTGTAGATGCTTTTAGTTATTTTATACAAATTTATTTTAGCTCGATTGCGAAACAAGTTATTTCAACTTATATTAATCACTCTCGAGACCTCATTCCTGATGGAATCCATCGCCACGAGGGAGAGAGAAGAGGCAACGTGGAATTTAAATGCCTTGCCTAAGGGCACAATCGTAACGGCTCCAGCGGAGCTCGAACTCCGGACCTCCGGATGCTTTTAGTTGAACAACAGTTCTTAATTAATCAGTGAAATAAAATGTGCTCACTGCTTTGCACGTTTGTACCTAGCCGCTGCATGTTGAAATAGTGTTTTACGTTTATTTATCGTCGCTACCGGTTGCCCATATGAGCGACGCCTCCTGAAGAGATTAGTCATCTTAGATTTTTGGATGATAGTGCAATGATACAGACAAGAGACCCATTCCAGAGTCTCCTCTGGTTCTTTTAAGTGCACGGTGTAAAGCACCGACATGAGACCTTGGTTTAAAGTCAGGATTAGGGTCAGACGGGGGATCGACCCTGCGATCCCTGGATTACCAGTCCAGCATGTTACCACTGGACTACAGATCCCTGGATTACCAGTCCAGCGTGTTACCACTGGACTACAGATCCCTGGATTACCAGTCCAGCGTGTTACCACTGGACTACAGATCCCTGGATTACCAGTCCAGCATGTTACCACTGGACTACAGATCCCTGGATTACCAGTCCAGCATGTTACCACTGGACTACAGATCCCTGGATTACCAGTCCAGCATGTTACCACTGGACTACAGATCCCTGGATTACCAGTCCAGCCTGTTACCACTGGACTACAGATCCCTGGATTACCAGTCCAGCATGTTACCACTGGACTACAGATCCCTGGATTACCAGTCCAGCATGTTACCACTGGACTACAGATCCCTGGATTACCAGTCCAGCATGTTACCACTGGACTACAGATCCCTGGATTACCAGTCCAGCATGTTACCACTGGACTACAGATCCGTCTGATGAAATAGTGTGAATGTGAACGTTTTTGTATACAAGCTGTCAGTGATGTCCTTTGTGACATCATTTATGGTCGTCTAAGCACGACATACTAGCACCATTTAACACACCGTTGCATCGTTTTCTATTATAAAAAACCCCAATTCAGCCTAAAATACACTATTTGTTTATTTAAGTGAATAATCATGATAATAATGCTTTCAATGTTCATTCGTCAAACTATAATTTGATCATTCATTGCAACAAACAAATATCCTCTTACATTTCAGTGATGATGATGTACCCATGACTAATCTGATATCAGGGAACACGGCTGGAGTAACAGGGACACAGTCTGACCAGGAAAGCAGGACACAGTCTAGTCAAGAGTCTAGAGAACAGTCCAAGTCTGGCCATGAAGCGGTGTCCCAGTCTGGCCACGAGTCTGGGTCACAGTCTGACCATGAGTCTGGGTCACAGTCTGGCCATGAGTCTGGATCCCAATCTGGCCATGAGTCAGGGTCCCAGTCTAGCCATAAGTCGGGGTCTCAGTCTGGCCATGAGTCTGGATCCCAATCTGGCCATGAGTCAGGGTCCCAGTCTAGCCATAAGTCGGGGTCTCAGTCTGGCCATGAGTCTGGGTCCCAGTCCGGTCATGAATCGGGGTCCCAGTCTGGCCACGAGTCTGGGTCACAGTCCGGCCATGAGTCTGGGTCCCAGTCTGGCCATGAGTCGGGGTCCCAGTCTGGCCATGAGTCTGCATCTCAGTCTGTCCATAATTCTGGGTCTCCGTCTGGCCATAATTCACTGTCACCAACAAGAAGTGGTTCTTGTTCCCGGAAATCAAAACCATCGTCACAGAAAAATGGAAGATTGAAAAATATGGTATCATCTGATAGTGATAGGTGTGTATATTTACAATTCTGCTGTATTACAAAGTAACAAGATACAATTGGCCTTACGCCATGCAAGAGATAGCTACGCCTCCCATGTTCAAGGGAAGCTACTCAACAATATACGACGGTAGGAGTTGTTTAACTATATATATATATATATATATATATATTTATATATAACACTGTTGAGAAAGGAAAACATGGTGCACCATCATAACTGTTTGAATTCTTGGAATATGTTCATAATTCTTGTATGAGAACAAGCTCAATGCTCGTACCTGTTCAATACAAAAGGATTAATATGCTTTTCGTTTGATAGTTGTATTGCACTCTAGTGATTGCAACTAGATCACAGGAGAGCATGAATCTCCCCACCACTCTAGTGATTGCAACTAGATCACAGGAGAGCATGGATCTCCCCACCACTCTAGTGATTGCAACTAAATCACAGGAGAGCATGGATCTCCCCACCACTCTAGTGATTGCAACTAAATCACAGGAGAGCATGGATCTCCCCACCACTCTAGTGATTGTAACTAGATCACAGGGGAGCATGAATCACCCCACCACTCTAGTGATTGTAACTAGATCACAGGAGAGCAGGCATCTCCCCACCACTCTAGTGATTGCAACTAAATCATTTGTATTATATGTCCGTGGAGCATGAATCCTTGTATTATATGTCCGTGGAGCATGAATCCTTGTATTATATGTCCGTGGAGCATGAATCCTTGTATTATATGTCCGTGGAGCATGAATCCTTGTATTATATGTCCGTGGAGCATGAATCCTTGTATTATATGTCCGTGGAGCATGAATCCTTGTATTATATGTCCGTGGAGCATGAATCCTTGTATTATATGTCCGTGGAGCATGAATCCTTGTATTATATGTCCGTGGAGCATGAATCCTTGTATTATATGTCCGTGGAGCATGAATCCTTGTATTATATGTCCGTGGAGCATGAATCCTTGTATTATATGTCCGTGGAGCATGAATCCTTGTATTATATGTCCGTGGAGCATGAATCCTTGTATTATATGTCCGTGGAGCATGAATCCTTGTATTATATGTCCGTGGAGCATGAATCCTTGTATTATATGTCCGTGGAGCATGAATCCTTGTATTATATGTCCGTGGAGCATGAATCCTTGTATTATATGTCCGTGGAGCATGAATCCTTGTATTATATGTCCGTGGAGCATGAATCCTTGTATTATATGTCCGTGGAGCATGAATCCTTGTATTATATGTCCGTGGAGCATGAATCCTTGTATTATATGTCCGTGGAGCATGAATCCTTGTATTATATGTCCGTGGAGCATGAATCCTTGTATTATATGTCCGTGGAGCATGAATCCTTGTATT
>CM026386.1:39217190-39233168 GCA_014843695.1 Archivesica marissinica | reverse complement strand
TGGATAATACATTTAAACCATGTATAATACATTGAAACCATGGATAATACATTGAAACCATGGATAAAACATTGAAACCATGGATAACACATTGAAACCATGGATAACACATTGAAACCATGGATAACACATTGAAACCATGGATAACACATTGAAACCATGGATAACACATTGAAACCATGGATAAAACATTGAAACCATGGATAACACATTGAAACCATGGATAACACATTGAAACCATGGATAACACATTGAAACCATTGATAATACATTTAAACCATGGATACTACATTTAAACCATGGACAATACATTTAAACCATGGATAATACATTGAAACCATGGATAACACATTTAAACCATGGATACTACATTTAAACCATGGACAATACATTTAAACCATGGATAATACATTGAAACCATGGCTAATACATTGAAACCATGGATAATACATTTAAACCATGGATAATACATTGAAACCATGGATAATACATTGAAACCATGGATAATACATTGAAACCATGGATAATACATTGAAACCATGGGCAATACATTGAAACCATGGATAACACATTTAAACCATGGATAATACATTGACACCATGGATAATACATTGAAACCATGGATAATACATTGAAACCATGCACAATACATTTAAACCATGGATAATACATTGAAACCATGGATAATACATTTAAACCATGGAAAATACATTGAAACCATGGATAACACATTTAAACCATTTATAACACATTTAAACCATGGATAATACATTTAAACCATGGATAACATATTTAAACCATGGATAATACATTGAAACCATGGATAATACATTGAAACCATGGACAATACATTGAAACCATGGATAACATATTTAAACCATGTGCAACACATTGAAACCATGCACAAGACATTGAAACCATGCACAAGACATTAAAACCATGCACAAGACATTGAAACCATGCACAAGACATTGAAACCATGCACAACACATTGAAACCATGCACAAGACATTGAAACCATGCATAAGACATTGAAACCATGCACAAGACATTGAAACCATGCACAACACATTGAAACCATGCACAACACATTGAAACCATGCACAATACATTGAAACCATGCACAACACATTGAAACCATGCACAAGACATTGAAACCATGGATAACATATTTAAACGATGCACAACACATTGAAACCAAGCACAACACATTGAAACCAAGCACAACACATTGAAACCATGCACACCACATTGAAACCATGCACACCACATTGAAACCAAGCACACCACATTGAAACCATGCACAATACATTGAAACCATGCACAACACATTGAAACCATGTGCAACACATTGAAACCATGCACAACACATTTAAACCATGCACAACACATTGAAACCATGTGCAACACATTGAAACCATGTGCAACATATTGAAACCATGTGCAACACATTGAAACCATGTGCAACACATTGAAACCATGTGCAACACATTGAAGTAAAAGCATTTAATATGTTCAGGTGAAGATGTTGGTGTGCCTATTGTCCCTCTAACAGAAGAGAATGAGACGGCTATGGAAGATGAAATATTTCTGTCTTTCCTCACAAAAATTGGAATAGCTGCACCAGCTAATGAACAGGTAAATTATGAGGTGTAGGGACTGAATAGAAGGTAGTAAGGTGGAACCCAGTTGGGCTTTCTGTTACACTAGTACATTATGTGCACATGTTGTACTGCTCTAAAATAGTGTGTACATGTTGTACTGCTCTAAAATAGTGTGCACATGTTGTACTGCTCTAAAATAGTGTGTACATGTTGTACTGTTCTAAAATAGTGTGCACATGTTGTACTGCTCTAAAATAGTGTGCACATGTTGTACTGCTCTAAGCTAGTGTGTACATGTTGTACTGCTCTAAGCTAGTGTGTACATGTTGTACTGCTCTAAGCTAGTGTGCACATGTTGTACTGCTCTAAGCTAGTGTGTACATGTTGTACTGCTCTAAAATAGTGTGCACATGTTGTACTGCTCTAAAATAGTGTGCACATGTTGTACTGCTCTAAGCTAGTGTGTACATGTTGTACTGCTCTAAGCTAGTGTGTACATATTGTACTGCTCTAAAATAGTGTGTACATGTTGTACTGCTCTAAGCTAGTGTGTACATGTTGTACTGCTCTAAAATAGTGTGTACATGTTGTACTGCTCTAATATAGTGTGTACATGTTGTACTGCTCTAAAATAGTGTGCACATGTTGTACTGCTCTAAGCTAGTGTGTACATGTTGTACTGCTCTAAGCTAGTGTGTACATGTTGTACTGCTCTAAAATAGTGTGTACATGTTGTACTGCTATAAGCTAGTGTGTACATGTTGTACTGCTCTAAGCTAGTGTGTACATGTTGTACTGCTCTAAGCTAGTGTGCACATGTTGTACTGCTCTAAAATAGTGTGTACATGTTGTACTGCTCTAAAATAGTGTGTACATGTTGTACTGCTCTAAGCTAGTGTGTACATGTTGTACTGCTCTAAGCTAGTGTGCACATGTTGTACTGCTCTAAGCTAGTGTGTACATGTTGTACTGCTCTAGAATAGTGTGTACATGTTGTACTGCTCTAAGCTAGTGTGTACATGTTGTACTGCTCTAAAATAGTGTGTACATGTTGTAATGCTCTAAGCTAGTGTGTACATGTTGTACTGCTCTAAGCTAGTGTGTACATGTTGTACTGCTCTAAGCTAGTGTGTACATGTTGTACTGCTCTAAGCTAGTGTGTACATGTTGTACTGCTCTAAAATAGTGTGCACATGTTGTACTGCTCTAAAATAGTGTGTACATGTTGTACTGCTCTAAAATAGTGTGCACATGTTGTACTGCTATAAGCTAGTGTGTACATGTTGTACTGATATAAGCTAGTGTGTACATGTTGTACTGCTCTAAGCTAGTGTGTACATGTTGTACTGCTCTAAAATAGTGTGTACATGTTGTACTGCTCTAATATTGTGTGTACATGTTGTACTGCTCTAAAATAGTGTGCACATGTTGTACTGCTCTAAGCTAGTGTGTACATGTTGTACTGTTCTAAGCTAGTGTGTACATGTTGTACTGCTCTAAAATAGTGTGTATATGTTGTACTGCTCTAAGCTAGTGTGTACATGTTGTACTGCTCTAAGCTAGTGTGTACATGTTGTACTGCTCTAAAATAGTGTGCACATGTTGTACTGCTCTAAAATAGTGTGTACATGTTGTACTGCTCTAAAATAGTGTGTACATGTTGTACTGCTCTAAAATAGTGTGCACATGTTGTACTGCTCTAAAATAGTGTGTATATGTTGTACTGCTCTAAGCTAGTGTGTACATGTTGTACTGCTCTAAAATAGTGTGTACATGTTGTACTGCTCTAAAATAGTGTGTACATGTTGTACTGCTCTAAAATAGTGTGTACATGTTGTACTGCTCTAAGCTAGTGTGTACATGTTGTACTGCTCTATAATAGTGTGTACATGTTGTACTGCTCTAAAATAGTGTGTACATGTTGTACTGCTCTAAAATAGTGTGTACATGTTGTACTGCTCTAAGCTAGTGTGTACATGTTGTACTGCTCTAAAATAGTGTGTACATGTTGTACTGCTCTAAGCTAGTGTGTACATGTTGTACTGCTCTATAATAGTGTGTACATGTTGTACTGCTCTAAAATAGTGTGTACATGTTGTACTGCTCTAAGCTAGTGTGTACATGTTGTACTGCTCTAAAATAGTGTGTACATGTTGTACTGCTCTAAAATAGTGTGTACATGTTGTACTGCTCTATAATAGTGTGTACATGTTGTACTGCTCTAAGCTAGTGTGTACATGTTGTACTGCTCTAAAATAGTGTGTACATGTTGTACTGCTCTAAGCTAGTGTGCACATGTTGTACTGCTCTAAGCTAGTGTGTACATGTTGTACTGCTCTAAGCTAGTGTGCACATGTTGTACTGCTCTAAGCTAGTGTGTACATGTTGTACTGCTCTAAGCTAGTGTGTACATGTTGTACTGCTCTAAAATAGTGTGTACATGTTGTACTGCTCTAAGCTAGTGTGTACATGTTGTACTGCTCTAAAATAGTGTGTACATGTTGTACTGCTCTAAAATAGTGTGTACATGTTGTACTGCTCTAAGCTAGTGTGCACATGTTGTACTGCTCTAAGCTAGTGTGTACATGTTGTACTGCTCTAAAATAGTGTGTACATGTTGTGCCGCTCTAAGCTAGTGTGCACATGTTGTACCGCTCTAAGCTAGTGTGTACATGTTGTACTGCTCTAAAATAGTGTGCACATGTTGTACTGTTCTATAATAGTGTGCACATGTTGTACTGCTCTAAAATAGTGTGTACATGTTGTACTGCTCTAAGCTAGTGTGTACATGTTGTACTGCTCTAAAATAGTGTGTACATGTTGTACTGCTCTAAAATAGTGTGCACATGTTGTACTGCTCTAAAATAGTGTGCACATGTTGTACTGCTCTAAAATAGTGTGTACATGTTGTACTGCTCTAAAATAGTGTACATGTTGTACCGCTCTAAGCTAGTGTGTACATGTTGTACTGCTCTAAAATAGTGTGTACATGTTGTACTGCTCTAAAATAGTGTGTACATGTTGTACTGCTCTAAGCTAGTGTGTACATGTTGTACTGCTCTAAAATAGTGTGTACATGTTGTACTGCTCTAAAATAGTGTGTACATGTTGTACTGCTCTAAAATAGTGTGTACATGTTGTACTGCTCTAAGCTAGTGTGTACATGTTGTACCGCTCTAAGCTAGTGTGTACATGTTGTACTGCTCTAAAATAGTGTGTACATGTTGTACTGCTCTAAAATAGTGTGCACATGTTGTACTGCTCTAAAAAATAGTGTGTACATGTTGTACTGCTCTAAAATAGTGTGTACATGTTGTACTGCTCTAAAATAGTGTGTACATGTTGTACTGCTCTAAAATAGTGTGTACATGTTGTACTGCTCTAAAATAGTGTACATGTTGTACCGCTATAAGCTAGTGTGTACATGTTGTACTGCTCTAAGCTAGTGTGTACATGTTGTACTGCTCTAAAATAGTGTGTACATGTTGTACCGCTCTAAAATAGTGTGTACATGTTGTACTGCTCTAAAATAGTGTGTACATGTTGTACTGCTCTAAAATAGTGTGTACATGTTGTACTGCTCTAAAATAGTGTGTACATGTTGTACTGCTATAACAACAACCCAACAACAACCCAACAACAACCCAAAAACAACCCAACTAGTGTGTACAACCCAACAACAACCCAAAAAACAACCCAAAAAACAACCCAAAAAACAACCCAAAAACAACCCAACAACAACCCAACAACAACCCAACAAACAACCCAACACATACTGCTCTAAAATAGTGTGTACATGTTGTACTGCTCTATAATAGTGTGTACATGTTGTACTGCTCTAAGCTAGTGTGTACATGTTGTACTGCTCTAAGCTAGTGTGTACATGTTGTACTGCTCTAAAATAGTGTGTACAACGCTCTAAGCTAGTGTGCACATGTTGTACTGCTCTAAGCTAGTGTGTACATGTTGTACTGCTCTAAGCTAGTGTGCACATGTTGTACTGCTCTAAGCTAGTGTGTACATGTTGTACTGCTCTAAAATAGTGTGTACATGTTGTACTGCTCTAAAATAGTGTGTACATGTTGTACTGCTCTAAAATAGTGTGTACATGTTGTACTGCTCTAAAATAGTGTGTACATGTTGTACTGCTCTAAAATAGTGTGTACATGTTGTACTGCTCTAAGCTAGTGTGCACATGTTGTACTGCTCTAAGCTAGTGTGTACATGTTGTACTGCTCTAAAATAGTGTGTACATGTTGTACTGCTTTAAAATAGTGTGTACATGTTGTGCCGCTCTAAGCTAGTGTGCACATGTTGTACCGCTCTAAGCTAGTGTGTACATGTTGTACTGCTCTAAAATAGTGTGCACATGTTGTACTGCTCTATAATAGTGTGCACATGTTGTACTGCTCTAAAATAGTGTGTACATGTTGTACAGCTCTAAAATAGTGTGTACATGTTGTACTGCTCTAAAATAGTGTGTACATGTTGTACTGCTCTAAAATAGTGTGCACATGTTGTACTGCTCTAAAATAGTGTGCACATGTTGTACTGCTCTAAGCTAGTGTGTACATGTTGTACTGCTATAAGCTAGTGTGTACATGTTGTACTGCTCTAAAATAGTGTGCACATGTTGTACTGCTCTAAAATAGTGTGTACATGTTGTACTGCTCTAAAATAGTGTACATGTTGTACCGCTCTAAGCTAGTGTGTACATGTTGTACTGCTCTAAAATAGTGTGCACATGTTGTACTGCTCTAAAATAGTGTGCACATGTTGTACTGCTCTAAAATAGTGTGCACATGTTGTACTGCTCTAAAATAGTGTGCACATGTTGTACTGCTCTAAAATAGTGTACACATGTTGTACTGCTCTAAAATAGTGTGTACATGTTGTACTGCTCTAAAATAGTGTGTACATGTTGTACTGCTCTAAAATAGTGTGTACATGTTGTACTGCTCTAAAATAGTGTGTACATGTTGTGCCGCTCTAAGCTAGTGTGTACATGTTGTACTGCTCTAAAATAGTGTGTACATGTTGTACTGCTCTAAGCTAGTGTGTACATGTTGTACTGCTCTAAAATAGTGTGTACATGTTGTGCCGCTCTAAGCTAGTGTGTACATGTTGTACTGCTCTAAAATAGTGTGTACATGTTGTACTGCTCTAAAATAGTGTGTACATGTTGTACTGCTCTAAAATAGTGTGTACATGTTGTACTGCTCTAAAATAGTGTGTACATGTTGTACTGCTATAAGCTAGTGTGTACATGTTGTACTGCTCTAAGCTAGTGTGTACATGTTGTACTGCTCTAAGCTAGTGTGTACATGTTGTACTGCTCTAAAATAGTGTGCACATGTTGTACTGCTCTAAAATAGTGTGTACATGTTGTACTGCTCTAACATAGTGTGTACATGTTGTACTGCTCTAAGCTAGTGTGCACATGTTGTACTGCTCTAAAATAGTGTGTACATGTTGTACTGCTCTAAGCTAGTGTGCACATGTTGTACTGCTCTAAGCTAGTGTGTACATGTTGTACTGCTCTAAAATAGTGTGTACATGTTGTACTGCTCTAAGCTAGTGTGCACATGTTGTACTGCTCTAAGCTAGTGTGCACATGTTGTACTGCTCTAAAATAGTGTGTACATGTTGTACTGCTCTAAGCTAGTGTGTACATGTTGTACTGCTCTAAAATAGTGTGTACATGTTGTACTGCTCTAAGCTAGTGTGCACATGTTGTGCTGCTCTAAGCTAGTGTGCACATGTTGTACTGCTCTAAAATAGTGTGTACATGTTGTACTGCTCTAAGCTAGTGTGTACATGTTGTACTGCTCTAAAATAGTGTGTACATGTTGTACTGCTCTAAGCTAGTGTGTACATGTTGTACTGCTCTAAGCTAGTGTGTACATGTTGTACTGCTCTAAGCTAGTGTGCACATGTTGTACTGCTCTAAGCTAGTGTGTACATGTTGTACTGCTCTAAAATAGTGTGTACATGTTGTACTGCTCTAAAATAGTGTGCACATGTTGTACTGCTCTAAAATAGTGTGTACATGTTGTACTGCACAACATATATCCTAGGAATTTGTTTGACTCCAAATAAATTAACTTTGTTTAGATATATATGGTCCTCTCTACATCCCTGCTAGGAACAATCAACATATAATTAACTTTGTTTAGATATATATGGTCCTCTCTACATCCCTGCTAGGAACAATCAACATATAATTAACTTTGTTTAGATATATATGGTCCTCTCTACATCCCTGCTAGGAACAATCAACATATAATTAACTTTGTTTAGATATATATGGTCCTCTCTACATCCCTGCTAGGAACAATCAACATATAATTAACTTTGTTTAGATATATATGGTCCTCTCTACATCCCTGCTAGGAACAATCAACATATAATTAACTTTGTTTAGATATATATGGTCCTCTCTACATCCCTGCTAGGAACAATCAACATATAATTAACTTTGTTTAGATATATATGGTCCTCTCTACATCCCTGCTAGGAACAATCAACATATAATTAACTTTGTTTAGATATATATGGTCCTCTCTACATCCCTGCTAGGAACAATCAACATATAATTAACTTTGTTTAGATATATATGGTCCTCTCTACATCCCTGCTAGGAACAATCAACATATAATTAACTTTGTTTAGATATATATATGGTCCTCTCTACATCCCTGCTAGGAACAATCAACATATAATTAACTTTGTTTAGATATACTAGTATATGTATTTACGAAACAGGAAGCGTTTTGGAGAATACCAGCTGGTTTAAATCCTGTGGAATTGCGTAATATTGCTAGTGGCCTTGCCTTGGACGAAAATGACGAACCAATCAATGCTGACAAAATAACAGTGAAGACAGTTGCAGTAAAAAAGAAGCAAAAGACAAAAAAGAGGAAAAAAGTGACAGAACCCAAACAGAAAAAAAATGCCAATAAATATGCTGCTTTGAAGGAATTGGTCAAAAAGAAGGCCGAATCAAAAAAAACGAAAAGGTACTGTAAATAATTTTATATTCACGTGAGCTTTATTTCGCGAATCCATCCACCGGACTTATTTTGGGGGATTTTTATGAATTCACGGTGCTGTAAATCTTAAATTTGCAGAGGACCGAAAATTGCACGTAAAACCGAGAAGACGAAAACCGGAAGATACTATTGCACAGTTTATTGTCCAGTAGCAGTGTCATGTTTGCGGTCCCTTATTTATTTTTGGGATATCCTCAATCCTGATGTAACCCACTCAGAAATAGAGAGGCAATGTAGAATTACGAGCCTTGCCTAGAGCTCTATCATGGTTACAGTTCAGCTGATCACAAACTCGATGCCTCTCGCAAACTTGTAAACACTAACAGACAGTTGACATGTTTTTATCAATAGCTCCCTAGAGGGATAACAGTATTGACTGTATAGCTACCGTCAATTGATTAGTACATTTGTAAGGGAAGTAACCGCTACGAAGCTTCTTACAACAGGCGTGAGGCTAAAAATAGATGCAGAATTTCTGTGTTTTGGTTTCAGAAAATTGATTTTCAGGCCGGAAAAAACACTGGAAGATTATAATGTCTAAATTCATAAAATAACACTAGGTGCATATTCAGCTATGTGGTTCAAATAGATGAACGTTTGATCAATTATCGCCTTTACGGTGATATCCTGATGTATGGGACATCCATCACACAGAATCACAGTGCACTGGTCAAACTTACTTTCAATAGAGGGGTAAGCGTAACAGTAACAAAGGTATACTTCTTTGAAAGCTGCTACATACATATTTATAAGATGTACTCTCATAGATAATGTGCTACTGTTTGAATGTTTGTGAAAATTGAACACACGTGTGACAAATTCCCCGCTACTGATAATGCAGATTCTGGTTTGATTGTTATCTAAGATTTGAGAACAGCACAGAATTATAAGATTTTACCTAAATAAACATGGTTTGATTGTTATCTAAGATTTTGAGAACAGTACAGAATTATAAGATTTTACATAAATAAACAATGGTAGAGAATATACACGTAATCAAGAGAGCATACATTTTACATCAATCATTTTTATTACATTTTAATTTTACTAAAACAAGAATATAGATGACCTAATTTCGACAGTTTAATGGAAAATAGAACTAATATTTGAGCCCTATAATCTGTGCCCTAATTTCCACATGTTATTATGAAATTCATCCTTTGCGTTGATTTTGTCTATTATAGCTCATATACATGATTTCTTTATGTTATGTCTTACTGAGTTACGTCTGTCCGATTAGCGCAGTGGTTAGCGCACTCGCTTCTCACCAATGGGACCTGGGTTCGATCCTCGGACAGGGAAGTATGTGAGATGGTACGATGGTCGCCAGATCGGACAGGTGGGTTTTCTCCGGGTACTCCGGTTTCCTCCCACATGAATAACCACATATACGCTTTCATCCGAGCCAACGAGAGTGATTAATATAAGTTGTTAAAACTTGCTTCGCAATCGTTGTAAAATAAATAAAGTTTATACTGAGTTACGTCAATATTGAGATCGTAATTTCGACATATAAAATAAATAAAGTTTATACCGAGTTACGTCAATATTGAGATCGTAATTTCGACATAGGTCACGTAAATTCGAAACCCTGTTGAAGTTTTAAAATATATGTGACACACATCACATAACGGATTTATACTGATTGAGGAACTGGTGGAACTGGTTCAATTATTGTGGATCTCTCCTCACCTTTTGTCAATTAGTGATGAGATGGCTTTTGCAAACAGTCATAGAGCATAATTAACATCGCTAACAGCAATGATTGTTGTTTTGTTATTGTTCGATATAGAGAGGTTTTCGCCCATATTATGAAAATTAATGAAAATTGATCATTATAATTTGGCGCATAAAAACAACATGTACCTAACATGTCGAAGTTACGATAGTTGCGATTTTTATATTCCTTATTTGAGACGGCTTTGGCACATAACATCGCTAACAACAATGATTGTTGTTTTGTTATTGGTCGAACGTTTTCGCCCATATTGTAAAAATTAATAAAGATTAATCATGATAATTTGGCGCATACAACAACATGTACCTGACATGTCGAAGTTACGATAGATTATTATATTCCTTATTTCGACACCCCTGGCATAACGGTCAATGCGTGGTAGAGCAGTGATAGCGCAGTGATAGCGCAGTGGTAGCGCAGTCAAAGCGCAGTGGTAGTGCGTTCGCTTCAGGTGTGAAATGCCACAGTTTGCACCATGCTGTAGCCGTTACGATTGTGCCCATAGGCAATGCATTTAATTCCACATGCCTCTTCTCTCTCCCTAGTGGCGATGAATTCCATCAGGAATGAGGTCTCGAGAGTGATTAATATAAGTTGTATGAACTTGTTTCACAATCAAGCTAAAATAAATTTGTATAAACTAATAGTCAAGTAACTATGTCAAAGTTACGGACATGTCAGGATTAGGTGACACTGCTCTATTTCCCAATATTGCACCCCAATTGATTGCTAAATCACCAGTGTTTACTGGAAGTGGTGGAGAACAGAATGAGAAGCAGGCATATATTACAAGTATCTAGAACTTGAGTTATGATCATTATTGTTTTGTAGGATCAGAAAGAAGCCAGATGCCGACAAGACTGGTTCCAATGATCAAGCAATGAACTCACCAATTAGAGAGACCAACACTGAGGACCAGTCCAGGAAATCTTCAGCTAAAAAGAAAAGGAGGGTGAAAAAGATTGCAGATTCGGACATTGACAGGTTGAAATGAAAATGATGAATCAATTTAATATTGATCTTAAATCCACACAGGGCTTGGGCTAGATGTCTCCCTGAGCTGCATCCTTTCTCCCTATTGTTAACCGAGGGAGAAGTTTTTTCATATACATAAAAGCGACACAAATCACAAAAAGCAAACGACAAATTCTTCCAAACTAATTCAAACACTAACTTTCAATCAATACATGGTGTATATACGGTCTGCAAACTAATTCAAACACTAACTTTCAATCAATACATGGTGTATTGCCGTCTACAAACTAATTCAAGCACTAACTTTCAATCAATACATGGTGTATATACGGTCTGCAAACTAATTCAAACACTAACTTTCAATCAATACATGGTGTATATATGGTCTACAAACTAATTCAAACACTAACTTTCAATCAGTACATGGTGTATATACGGTCTGCAAACTAATTCAAACACTAACTTTCAATCAATACATGGTGTATATACGGTCTGCAAACTAATTCAAACACTAACTTTCAATCAATACATGGTGTATATACGGTCTGCAAACTAATTCAAACACTAACTTTCAATCAATACATGGTGTATATATGGTCTACAAACTAATTCAAACACTAACTTTCAATCAGTACATGGTGTATATACGGTCTACAAACTAATTCAAACACTAACTTTCAATCAGTACATGGTGTATATTGCGGTCTGCAAACTAATTCAAACACTAACTTTCAATCAATACATGGTGTATATACGGTCTGCAAACTAATTCAAACACTAACTTTCAATCAATACATGGTGTATATACGGTCTGCAAACTAATTCAAACACTAACTTTCAATCAATACATGGTGTATATACGGTCTGCAAACTAATTCAAACACTAACTTTCAATCAATACATGGTGTATATGCGGCCAAACTATTAAAAGCGAAAGTAGGATTTCATACAACGGTCAGCCACGCTCCTGAAGTAACATTTGTTTATTATTGGAGTTTACACTAAGCGCGTGATACTTTAATTAGAGATAATTTTAATCTGATCGGTCTAAAAATAAATAATCACATGCACAAATGTGAGAGATAGCGGCAAATCAGAACCATAAATGTTTGTTATTCATGATACACGTGTGGTATTATGCATGGGTATTGACCCTATTTACATGATACACGTGTGGTATTATGCATGGGTATTGACCCTATTTACATGATACACGTGTGGTATTATGCATGGGTATTGACCCTATTTACATTATTTTGTTATGTCAATACAGACTGGTATATAGCTTTTACATATCCGATGATTGTGCGTAAGATAACAATCCCTGTAAATCACGACGCAACCTGTGCTCTGTGTCGTCTAGGTGCTTGGGATTACTGTAGATGCTTTTAGTTATTTTATACAAATTTATTTTAGCTCGATTGCGAAACAAGTTATTTCAACTTATATTAATCACTCTCGAGACCTCATTCCTGATGGAATCCATCGCCACGAGGGAGAGAGAAGAGGCAACGTGGAATTTAAATGCCTTGCCTAAGGGCACAATCGTAACGGCTCCAGCGGAGCTCGAACTCCGGACCTCCGGATGCTTTTAGTTGAACAACAGTTCTTAATTAATCAGTGAAATAAAATGTGCTCACTGCTTTGCACGTTTGTACCTAGCCGCTGCATGTTGAAATAGTGTTTTACGTTTATTTATCGTCGCTACCGGTTGCCCATATGAGCGACGCCTCCTGAAGAGATTAGTCATCTTAGATTTTTGGATGATAGTGCAATGATACAGACAAGAGACCCATTCCAGAGTCTCCTCTGGTTCTTTTAAGTGCACGGTGTAAAGCACCGACATGAGACCTTGGTTTAAAGTCAGGATTAGGGTCAGACGGGGGATCGACCCTGCGATCCCTGGATTACCAGTCCAGCATGTTACCACTGGACTACAGATCCCTGGATTACCAGTCCAGCGTGTTACCACTGGACTACAGATCCCTGGATTACCAGTCCAGCATGTTACCACTGGACTACAGATCCCTGGATTACCAGTCCAGCATGTTACCACTGGACTACAGATCCCTGGATTACCAGTCCAGCATGTTACCACTGGACTACAGATCCCTGGATTACCAGTCCAGCATGTTACCACTGGACTACAGATCCCTGGATTACCAGTCCAGCCTGTTACCACTGGACTACAGATCCCTGGATTACCAGTCCAGCATGTTACCACTGGACTACAGATCCCTGGATTACCAGTCCAGCATGTTACCACTGGACTACAGATCCCTGGATTACCAGTCCAGCATGTTACCACTGGACTACAGATCCCTGGATTACCAGTCCAGCATGTTACCACTGGACTACAGATCCGTCTGATGAAATAGTGTGAATGTGAACGTTTTTGTATACAAGCTGTCAGTGATGTCCTTTGTGACATCATTTATGGTCGTCTAAGCACGACATACTAGCACCATTTAACACACCGTTGCATCGTTTTCTATTATAAAAAACCCCAATTCAGCCTAAAATACACTATTTGTTTATTTAAGTGAATAATCATGATAATAATGCTTTCAATGTTCATTCGTCAAACTATAATTTGATCATTCATTGCAACAAACAAATATCCTCTTACATTTCAGTGATGATGATGTACCCATGACTAATCTGATATCAGGGAACACGGCTGGAGTAACAGGGACACAGTCTGACCAGGAAAGCAGGACACAGTCTAGTCAAGAGTCTAGAGAACAGTCCAAGTCTGGCCATGAAGCGGTGTCCCAGTCTGGCCACGAGTCTGGGTCACAGTCTGACCATGAGTCTGGGTCACAGTCTGGCCATGAGTCTGGATCCCAATCTGGCCATGAGTCAGGGTCCCAGTCTAGCCATAAGTCGGGGTCTCAGTCTGGCCATGAGTCTGGATCCCAATCTGGCCATGAGTCAGGGTCCCAGTCTAGCCATAAGTCGGGGTCTCAGTCTGGCCATGAGTCTGGGTCCCAGTCCGGTCATGAATCGGGGTCCCAGTCTGGCCACGAGTCTGGGTCACAGTCCGGCCATGAGTCTGGGTCCCAGTCTGGCCATGAGTCGGGGTCCCAGTCTGGCCATGAGTCTGCATCTCAGTCTGTCCATAATTCTGGGTCTCCGTCTGGCCATAATTCACTGTCACCAACAAGAAGTGGTTCTTGTTCCCGGAAATCAAAACCATCGTCACAGAAAAATGGAAGATTGAAAAATATGGTATCATCTGATAGTGATAGGTGTGTATATTTACAATTCTGCTGTATTACAAAGTAACAAGATACAATTGGCCTTACGCCATGCAAGAGATAGCTACGCCTCCCATGTTCAAGGGAAGCTACTCAACAATATACGACGGTAGGAGTTGTTTAACTATATATATATATATATATATATATATTTATATATAACACTGTTGAGAAAGGAAAACATGGTGCACCATCATAACTGTTTGAATTCTTGGAATATGTTCATAATTCTTGTATGAGAACAAGCTCAATGCTCGTACCTGTTCAATACAAAAGGATTAATATGCTTTTCGTTTGATAGTTGTATTGCACTCTAGTGATTGCAACTAGATCACAGGAGAGCATGAATCTCCCCACCACTCTAGTGATTGCAACTAGATCACAGGAGAGCATGGATCTCCCCACCACTCTAGTGATTGCAACTAAATCACAGGAGAGCATGGATCTCCCCACCACTCTAGTGATTGCAACTAAATCACAGGAGAGCATGGATCTCCCCACCACTCTAGTGATTGTAACTAGATCACAGGGGAGCATGAATCACCCCACCACTCTAGTGATTGTAACTAGATCACAGGAGAGCAGGCATCTCCCCACCACTCTAGTGATTGCAACTAAATCATTTGTATTATATGTCCGTGGAGCATGAATCCTTGTATTATATGTCCGTGGAGCATGAATCCTTGTATTATATGTCCGTGGAGCATGAATCCTTGTATTATATGTCCGTGGAGCATGAATCCTTGTATTATATGTCCGTGGAGCATGAATCCTTGTATTATATGTCCGTGGAGCATGAATCCTTGTATTATATGTCCGTGGAGCATGAATCCTTGTATTATATGTCCGTGGAGCATGAATCCTTGTATTATATGTCCGTGGAGCATGAATCCTTGTATTATATGTCCGTGGAGCATGAATCCTTGTATTATATGTCCGTGGAGCATGAATCCTTGTATTATATGTCCGTGGAGCATGAATCCTTGTATTATATGTCCGTGGAGCATGAATCCTTGTATTATATGTCCGTGGAGCATGAATCCTTGTATTATATGTCCGTCGAGCATGAATCCTTGTATTATATGTCCGTGGAGCATGAATCCTTGTATTATATGTCCGTGGAGCATGAATCCTTGTATTATATGTCCGTGGAGCATGAATCCTTGTATTATATGTCCGTGGAGCATGAATCCTTGTATTATATGTCCGTGGAGCATGAATCCTTGTATTATATGTCCGTGGAGCATGAATCCTTGTATTATATGTCCGTGGAGCATGAATCCTTGTATTATATGTCCGTGGAGCATGAATCCTTGTATTATATGTCCGTGGAGCATGAATCCTTGTAT